>PVKZ01001511.1:0-377222 GCA_004027375.1 Macroglossus sobrinus | reverse complement strand
AGGAGGCCTAATAGAGAACCTGTTAACTTGAATGGGTAACACTAAGCTTGACCAACAGAAGAACTTGCCCATGGAGACAGACTCAGTAGGTGTCTGAAAGTTAGGGGACATTGAACATCTCATTTACTCCCTATGGCTCTGTGATTTCTGGGAAACAAAGTTCATAGAGCTTTCTGGGACCATTAACATTCTAAAGAAGTCATTCAGATCAAATATTACAAATGTAAGGTAATGATTCTTCGTTCAAGTTACAATGAAAGCCACCTTAGTCACCACATCCCAGATAATACTTTTTCATTCAAAAGAATAAGCAGCAAATTTTGGTTAACTCACTAAAAGAAGGATACATTCAATTTCCATAAATTTATCAGACATTAAAAGTGGAAAGGAAAACAACTTTTTGACATCTTTCATTCATCCACTGTTTCAGAGCATTGGGAATCCTTATGATTTGGGAAATTACATTTTTCAGTTTAAAATACCTTAATAATCCCCTTTTTTAAAAATTCAGATTTTTGAATCTGCTTTCTTTTTTGTTTGTGTGAATTAACAACCACTGTAAAAAAAATGCTGACAAATTTTCAGACAAAATTACGTGTGTCACCTTCAAGTCATTGTATCCCAGACTTTCACAAAACAAATTATACTGGTGGGCTTACCTTTCATTATGACTTTCACTTTATAAGATGACCTTTTTGCCCTTTTATAATAGTGTATTAATAGCTGATCTAAGTCACTCATACTGATACCTATATGCCAGGAAATCCTGCCAATTATAGCTTCTTCCCAAAGTTATCAACTAAGTGTACTCAGAGACTTAAAAGCAAAGTACTTCCCTCATGTATTATCTATGTCTAGGTATAATAAGAATAATAGCTTACATTTATTGAGCTCTTCCCATGTGCTAGACACTGTGCTAAGCACTTTACATTGATTATCTCAGTTAACCCTCCCAACAATCCTAAGAAGCTGCTGTTATCACCAGTTCGTAAATGAAGAAACTGAGAAATAGAAAGGTTAAATAATTTCTTTGTGGCCTTGAAACTAAGAAATAGAACTAAATCTGATCCTGCGTAGGCCAGCCTCAGACTTTGCCTAACCTATTATATTTAGTCCCTTCCAAAAAGTATCCAGTCATAGAGTGAAGTTGGTTTATTTTTTTTCTCTTCCTATAGTAATAAAATATAACTAGTCTGGTGAAAATAGTCATGAATACAGCAAAGTAGGGATTAGAGTGTGTTGTGCATTCTGGAAGGTGCAGGCATGAACTGGTTACTGAGCCCTGGTTCAATCATATGTGCAGACACTGCCTACTTCTAAACTGCCAACACATGGAGTTTGCCCTTTCTGTGTTAGGTAAATTGGAAGGATCAAATGGCACATTTTGGAAAAGTTTGGATGGAATGTAATTAGATCTATTTAATATTAATAAATTACATATTTATCATATAGATAATGCCTATATTACCTGTTAGATTATTAAAAATTAACTTCTCTCCTTCATAAAATTTTGTTCCTAGTTAATATACTGCTTTAGTGTTCCTCTTTCTTTCACTTGGTTTTCTTCTCTTGAACTGTGCTGTGAATGAGATAACCTGCATATAAAAGTATTAAAATGACTCCCTCTCAAGCCAGATTTTCCGTTTTAGACATCTGATATGTCTCAAATATTAGAAAGCAGTGATAATGCTCCATAATCTAGAGATGATATTTCTAAGACCTAAGACACAGCTTCTACACAAGCCTCCAACATTAGAGCACAGAGGTGTTTCTTGGGAGATGAAGTGGAGCAAAATATTAAATGTATGCTTATAGACCTCTGCGTTCTGAGATGTCTTCATTTAATGCTTACTCAAGAGTGGCCTCCTATGGTAAATTGAAAACAGAATTAAAAATAAATGTTTGACTGAAGTAACAGGCTTTAAAACACTAATAGCTAATCATCAGTTATGCTCTTATTTTTCCTAAGTGTCATCTCTCAGTGCTTTCAGAACACTGTGGGATGCTGATTGGATGAACTACATTTTTAACAGTGCTAAATGGAGAATGAAAAAAGAATGAAAAATATACAACAAAACCCCTCATATGTAATTTTTTAAAGGGCATTTAGAATAAGGGTCCTCCACAAAAGCAGAAATTGCAGCACTTTATACATTTCTCTTGTGTTCTTTTCCAGCCACTTCTGAAAACACATTTTTTCTAATAAGTTATACCCCCTGTTGATTGTACTAATTTTCTTTAACACATTAGATGTTTTAAAGAAAAATAGTTTAAATAACTATGAAAGCATTAAATGTAAAAATAAAAATCTTTAGTGCCATCTACTGGACATTTACTGTAAGTAAAAAGTATACTTTTAAAAATCTATAGTTTTAGAAACAGTGAAAAATAATTTTTAACTGTAGTAATCTTTTAAAAATTATTCAACAATATCTATGATAAATGTCTATATTACTGGAATGTTTAGAATATGTATGCATTCTATATATAATACATATCATAAGTTTCTTAAGAGTAAACTTTAATATACTTTATTTTTTGGAGCAGTTTTAGCTTCACAGCAAAATTGTGAGGAAGATACAGAGATTTTCCATTTACCGTTTACCCCCACACATGCATAGCTTTTCCCATTATCAATACCTCCCACCAGAGTGGTACATTTGTTAGAGCTGGTTAACCTACACTGACACATCATTATCACCCAAAGTCCATAGTTTATCTTAGGGTTCACTCTTACTGTTGGTAATTCTATGGGTTTGGATAAATGTATAATGACATGTATCCACCATTATATTATCATACGAAGTAGTTTCACTGTCCTAAAAATCCTCAATGCTCCATGTATTCATCCCTTCTTTCCTCCTAAATCTTACTAAGATCATTTTTAAAACCTAAAAATAGTAATATGTACATGTCTGTGATTCATAAAATTTTAAATTTTAAACAATGATGGGTATCAGATTAAAATATAAAACATCATATTTAAAATTTTTTCAACGTATTTTCTTACAGGCAGTACCAAAATTTTTTCATTTATAATTAAAATTTAGTTTTATGATGAAGATTTTTCTTTATCAAGGGAGGCAAAAGGTGTATGAAAACCTAAATTTCATGGACTCTTTTGTAGCTAGAATCCCTCTTGTCATTTAGGTACCAGCAGTCAGGTGTACTTCCATGAGATTTGAAACTGAATTAAATGGAGGGTCACAGCAGCACACTGGTTTTTCCATTTTTCTCGTCTCTCTGGTAGGCTTCATATGTCTCTGGTCGTGGTTCCCAGATCAGAACACCTCACCTTAGGTGGTAGAATACTAGCACCAGCTGTTTGTACTGTGGCTTCCTGATTGATGAACTTTGAGAAGCTGGTTTTGTGCTTTTTCTTTTCTTTTTTGGGGTGGGGGGGTGGGGGGGGGTTGGGTGTCATCACTCCTGGAGATAGAGCCAAGAGTCTGCTCCTATCCTCCTTCTAACAATTTTGTAGCACCTAATTCTGTTCCTTAATCTTTTTTGCTTAAAAGATTGATGTTTATTATTTTCAACTCAACTCTGATATAAGGGACTATTATTTCCAATTATCATTAAAACAATTAGTCATCACTGAAATGTAGTGGAATTTATTGCTCCTCTCTGTTACAGAGGAGAATTGAAGAGACAGCAAAAAGGAGACAACTGTGTTTTAGGCCCAAGAAACCATTTTTTAACTGTATATGTGTTTTCACTTCACAGTCATTTATGTATGATTATTGGGCTGACATTCATTAGAACATGTAAACTGGATGCTTATTTGCTGATATGCACAGGCTTTAAAAGGTAATTCGATTTCATCTACATTTCTGAGAATTTTGGGAGCATTCACAATTATTTTATTATTATCTTAGCGTGTTTTTCCATTTATTTCCTTTAGTGCTTCTATTACTAAATTACTATTACATGTGCCATGTTTTTATTATCTCAGGGAAAAGTCCAAGTTCAGAATTATCTAGGAAGCTGTTTTTGACCAGCTAAGCCAAAGAAATCATTTCACCCAGAATTTTTACCCTCTACTGAACAACTTTCATTCTTTGTCACTTGGTATACATTGCCATACATTACTCACGTTTACATACAGTTTACTTCCTAAGTAGACTGTACATTCCTTGGAGTCAAGAACTGTGCTTTAGAGTTGAGGTTAGTGCAAAATTTTGACAACAGGATGTGATGTCAAAATTTTTTAAAGTAAGCCCCCAATCTATCAGACTAGCAAAATGTTTGTTTCAGTTATTGTTAGGGTTCTCTCCTGGACGTTGTCCAGGTCTTTTGGAAGCCCTTAATCAACACAACATCCTCAGAAGAACTCTCCTGGCTTTAATCTTCATGTTATGAAATTCCTGGGCCTTTGCTGGTACTCTGTTCTATATGTTCTCTGCTGGGACTGGGAAGGGAAACCCTGGTTGTGTTTATTGTTTTCAGTACCTATGCTTTCTCACCATTGTATACACAGTCCAGAGAAATTCTCCATATGAAGTTGTCATGTACAAACTACTAAGGTCTCTGCCCCTCTCTTTATCTTGGGGAAAGCCTTCTCTTTCCTTCAGGATTTGCCACTTAAGCTTTTGAAACTTCAAAGCACTAGCCCTTATCCCCTCCTCCTGCAGTAAAATCTAGCTTAGACTTTGTAGAGATAGCCAGAAAGAAGAGTGGAATTGTCTTTTTTTTTTTTTAGCTTCTGAACACTTTGGGGATGGAGAAAGAAACACAAAGTAGAAATAAGTGAGATGCTGCTATGCCAAATACAAGACTTCACTGAGTTCCACTATTTCCAGTCACTTAGCATCTTTTTGTGTGCTTTATTTCAATGCAAGTGATCAACAAATATTTATTAATTTGTAAACATGTCATTAATTATTTTCTGTTTAAATGATTAATTTTGCATTTATAGGATGATATTTAGTTTTGTGGGCATTTACACAATGCTGCTTAACTTTTTTAGGCATTCATTTTTATCTCCTTCAGTTGTGCCATTTTTCACCCAAACAACTTGTTTACAACTGGAATCTTGGAGTTTCTTGAACTGAGTGCACAGATATTAAAATTATGCAATGATTATTGAATAGTGAAACAATGGAAAACATCCAGGGAAAAAAACAAGATTTCTACATCAATGATTTTTTTTGATAGCATTGCATATTTTATAGCACTCTCATTTTCTATGTAGATAATTTAAATCTGTAATTTGTGATCATAGATTTTTTTCAACCTAACTAATCAATAATAATAATATATTGTTAATTCTAAAATTGAAATGTACAAATAAATTTCACAAAAAGACTTTACATTTGTAGTCCTGCATTTACTGTAATACCATATAATAAAATATGTATTTCCATTTATTATTCATAATAGAACACTGTCACATATTTGATATGGATTAAAGCATTAAAACATCAGATACAAAATATAAATATGCTGTTTATGGTTTCACTACTAGTATCCTGATTCCAAGGATATATTATATTGTGAGGACAGCATTTGACAGTATAAGGTATCAGAGTAATGTAAGGGGAATACAGATTGAAAAAAGGCATTAAGGGTGGAATTTAATAGTTTAGTAGAGCATTGCAGAAGGTTACAGAGTAGGTAGATGTTAAGGAACTAGGGGTAATGAATGTGGTTCTTTCCTCCTTCCCTGCCTTCTTTTTTTCTTTCCTTTTATAATGTCTGTTGCTAAAAATACAGAGCACACTGGGAAATGAGTTGGAGAGGCTGACAGGGACTTGGGTTGGACTTTTCTTTCAGTGCAGAGTAAGAGAGTCCTATCTGTAACTAGAGGAAGAAGCACATGAAGAATGATATGTGAAGATGTAAGAGAGATTTGGGTTAGGAAACAGTGTAATCTTTCTTCTCTATTCTACTCTCTTTTGAGATGTCCAAACCAGTAGTATAAATGTGGCATATTGCCAAAACCAAGAAACAATTTTGAATACACATGAGAGGAGGGTACAGGTGGGTGGAAGCCACCCAGAACTAGCATAAGGTGGACCTGGTAGAGTTTGGAGTGATGCCTTTGTGAATAGCCTCATGAACTATGCAGTAAAGCACTTGGTGAAAAGCTGTCCTAGTCCACTTAGGTACATCCCCCCAGGAGAAGAACACTGTCCCCTGGTGGCTCTCATCCTTGGGAACTACCCTGTGGCCTGGATTTTTCTTCTACTTTTGGTGAGACTGAAAGAGTACTCCCATCTAAAGATGTTTCATGGAGAGAATGAGAATCTAGAGACCTCAGCCCTACACCTCAATCTGGAAGCTTCATCATATCAACTCTCTGTGACCTATTGAAGAAGGAATTATAGCTGCTTGCTCACCTTTCATGGCCAAGGATACCCTATAGTATGAGCCACACCAGCATTTAGGAAAACAACACTGACTTCACAAATCATCAAAATAATATTTTGAGTCTTTCAGGAGGACACAGTAGCTTGAAGCCAATTTGAGAAAAGAGAATTTGGAAATAAGTACTATAGAGGAACTGAAAATTAATGGAAGTTATTTCAGGCAACCTCAGAGATATTGCAGTTTTCATTCCATATCACCATAATAAAGTGAATATTGCAATAAAGCAAGCCACACAAATTTTTTAGTTTCCTGGTGCATATGAAAGTTATGTTTACACTATACCATAGTCTATTAAATGTGCAACAGCATTATGTTTAAAAAAAATAAACAAACCTTAATTTAAAAGTACTCTATTGATAAAAAAAAAAATGCAAACTATCATTTGAGTCCTTCAGTAAGAATTGATCCTTTGTTGATGGAGGGTCTTGCCTCTACTTTGATGGCTGCTGACAATAGGGTGATGGGTGTTGAGGGCTGGGTGGCTGTGTCAGTTTCTCAAAATAAGATAACAATGAAGTTTGCCACATAGATCGACTCTTTCTTTCACAATTTCTGTGAATCATGTGATGCTATTTGATAGCATTTTATCTACAGTAGAACTTCTCTTAAAGTTGGAGTCCATCCTCTCAGACCCTGCCACTGTTTTAACAACTAAGTTTATGAAGTATTCTAATTCTTTTATTGTCATTTTAACAGTCTTCACAGCATCTTCACCAAGAGTAGATTCCATCTCAAGAAACCATTTTCTTTGCTCATCTATAATAAGCAACTCATCATCCATTGAAATATTATCATGAGATTGTAGCAATTCAGACACATATCAGACTCCACTTCTTATTCTGGTTCTCTTGCTTTTTTTTTTTTTTTTTTTTTACTTCCTCCACAGAGATCTTAAACCCCTCAATATCATCCAGAGAGTTAGAATCACCTTCTACCATACTCTTCTACCATCCTGTTGACCTCTTCCATAAATCATTACTATTTTTAGTGGTATCTAGACTTGTGAATCCTTACCAGGGAGTTTTCAATTTACTTTGCCCAGATCCATCAGAGGAATCACTATCTGTGGCAGCTTTAGCCTTACAAAATATATTTCTTAAGTAATAAAACTTGAAAGTCAAAATTAGTCCATGATCCATGGTCTTCAGAATAGATGTTGTGTTAGCAGGCATGAAAACAACATCAATCTCATTGTATCGCTCCATCAGAGCTCTTGGGTGGCCAGTTGCATTGTCATTAAGCATTACTATTTTGAAAGGAATCTTTTTTTCTGGACAGTAGGTCTCAACAGTGGGCTTAAAATATTTAGTAAACCTTGCTGGAAACAGATATGCTGTCATCAGGCTATTTTACATCTGTAGACCATAGGCAGAGAAGATTCAGCATAATTCTTAAGGGCCCTAGAATTTTCAGAATGGTAAATGAGCACTACTTTTGGTAGCTACCCAACTACAATTTTATTTTCAGTCACTTGTACAAAAGTTAAAACATTTTCTTGGTCACAGAGCCTCAGGACATGTCCCAAGGACAGTTGTTAACTTTAGAGCTCTGTTACATCTCTAAATCATTGCCCCTATTTTATTTTTCTACTTTGAGGATCTCTATACTTTCTCCTCAGCTCAAACATAAATTAAAAGTTATTCTTTTAAATATTTTTTCCAGCATATTGTGGCAGTAGGATTTTTTAGAATATTTAGTTCTCAGTATGAGCTCATTTGTAAATTGATTTTTGTTTTTCCTTAAAATAGACTAAGAAAAAATATTTGAATATATATGACTTTTCCACTAAGCAAATATGTATTTGCTCCTCTTAAGGAGGTATCTGTCTTTACTTTCTTGCTAAACTGTACATTTCCACTTCAATTTACAGTTTGGTAGAAGAAAAGTGTCATTTACAGAAACAGTAATGATATGTGGCCAAAAACAGAACAAAATAAAACAAGGTAGCCTATGAATGAAATGAAATGCTACGAGATTATAGTAGAGTGAAGCTCCATCTCAGTGATCAGTATCCTGCACATATAGATTGTACAAAAGGTTTCCTCAAGTAGATGTCCTTTTGATTGGGCCCTATAGGATGGATAAAAGTCCTTCATGTTTGAATTTAAGAAAACAGAAACTTTGATTTTCAAATCATTATATCTTAGTATAAAGTGAATACTGAATCAGGAGTTGTCAAACTGGCCCACAGACCAAATCTGGCTTGCCATCTGTTTTGGTAATAATTTTATTGGAACATAGCCATGTTTATTATTATACATATTATCTATGCTACATTCATGCTACAACAGTAGAATTGAGTAGTTACAACAGAGATTATATGGCCTGTTTAGTGGTCTCTAAAGTATTTACAGTCTAGTCTCTTAACCATAAAGTTTGCCAACACCAATTCTACATCACATTCTGTATTAAAACGTAAGTTTAACCTAGCTTTCTCCTCATTTATATTTACTTAAGTAGATTTGATTTGGTGGTTCTCACAATAAATATTTATTCAGAGACTCTCTCTGTGCTTAGAGCTTATTTCTGTTTCTTTGATTTGAAATATTTTCTTACTCACACTCCTTAATATTATTTTCCTTAATAAAAGCTTTAAGATTTCCAGTGATATTTTGTATGGTTACTTTTGAAATAATTGTTATTCACAGTTCTTTTCTACCAACTTAGACCTAGATTAAAATGGTATTTAAACTACAAGAAATTTAATATATCAAGTAACTTCAATAAATTAATCAATTAAATCAATTAATTTATTTACCCAAATAATCAATTAATAAATTAAATCTTGCATTTGTTAAATAAAATATCACTATATCCTATGAACTGAAATTAGCTGGGCTTTAAATTGGAAAGGATTTCAGATTCTAAACTACTTTATGTGCTAGTATAAGTATGCATAGTTATGTTAATCAAATAGGAGAAAAGTATCAATTGGCAAAACAGGAAAGGGATTTCAGAATTTGAAAAGTACTCATTAAAGTTCTGCTTAAAAGCTGTTGATGTAAAAAGGAAGATAAGAGATCCCAGTATTTGTACTTATTTGATTCTATTCCCAGATAGTACCAGTTCCCAACAGTTATCTTAGATATGGAGCATCCAGCTAACTGCTTGAATTAATAATAGCATGTGTATACTCTGTCCTAGGCAATACTCACATCCAGCAAACAAGTTCAAATACACAGATACATTTGATTAGCCACTTCCCAGGAGTTTCCCTTCTGGTGTAATAGCCAATGACTGTTGGCTAGACCTAGGACTACTGTCATTTCTCATATACAAAACTAAGGCATCTTTTCACTGGACATTCACTGGATGCCCTAATGTTCCATACAGAATATCAAAAGGTTTCTATTTGCAGCAATTTAAGATTGAGGGATTTGGACTAGAGGACGGGAGGAGATTTGAATCATATTCATTGTGAATATTTTTATGGGAAATGGTTTATCTCAATGACTTTGGTTGTCCCACCACTAGTAGTTATCAATAAAAAAAAAAAATAGTAGCAGCCCTCATACATACAACTTGGAAAAGCCAAGCAAAAGTGAGGTATGTAAAAATCTGTATACTTGCAAGATGTGGTTTAGAACTTTTAATATGATTCAGAAAAACTAGCAAACTCAAATATAATGTGTAAGGGAACATTCTGTATATTGTATGAAATATTTGATGCAAAAATATATTGTGTCTAGGCATGGGGGTGAAAGGAAACTGCTTATGGAAGACAGATTGCCAGCAATGAAGTCTTAAATGCTTAAATAGTGGGTCATAGAATTAATTTACTAAGACAAACTTTTGAGAAATAGTCATCAATATTAAACTTAGAATAAGCTAGAAAATATCAGAATACATTCTTTGTAGTTAGACTAAGTGTTTTGCATAACTTTTGCTTCACTTATACATACAAATGAGTGTATGTGTTGAGTCTCATTTGAAATATTTGGAAAGCCACCTGTTTAAAAGATGCAGAACTATGCAGTAGTTACAAGATTTTCACTATTAGGAACAAACACGGATTATATAGACTCTCCTTATATGTGGTTCAGTGCTAGTAAGCAAAATTGAGACTAATAGAATACATGCTAATATATTTCTTACCTTTAGATGTAAGATTTGTGGGGAAGTATGTTTTTCCTTAGTTCAAATAGCTACACTTCTGTTAGGAAAAAAATCTTGTCTTCTATCATTGACTTAGTTTGTTATCATTTTCTCTTTTGCCAGGAGATTGCATCAACAGTTTGAAAGCTATAAGGAACAAGTGAGGAAAATAGGGGAAGAAGCACGGCGTTACCAGGGCGAGCACAAAGATGATGCTCCGACTTGTGGAATCTGTCATAAAACAAAGTTTGCTGATGGGTGTGGCCATCTCTGCTCCTACTGCCGTACCAAATTCTGTGCCCGCTGTGGAGGCCGCGTGTCTCTGCGATCGAACAACGTGAGTATTCCCTGAGCTTGAGAGAAATTCTGAATGTGGGTATAAACCTGTATGCTTCCCAAGCAGAAACAACATAAATGGATTAGAGCAGATGTGTATAAATGTACACATTAATATGCCCCTGCCCTATTTTGTATTTTTATTTTTCTTAAAGTTCATAATAGTGAAGTAATGATAAAAAGAATTCATAAAAAGATACTTTCTATATGCGTGTTCTTAATAAATGATTCCCATTCAAAGCCAACAGATTACTTTTAGAAATAAATTTATTTTTGGAAGAATGTAGTAAATGTAGATTTAAAAACATGAGTTGTAAAACAAAATTTATGGCCAATTCTTGTAAAAACCAAAACAAAACAAAACAAAATTTAGTTTCTGTGACATCTGTTTCAGATTGAATGAAGGTAAAATGAAAGGTAAACTGTGTGGCATTAAATTTAACCCAAGATGATAATAATATATAAAATAATGATTAACCTTTATGAGAGTAATTTCATATTTATGAACATGTTAAATAAATATAGTGCTGTTTGTCTGATAGAAATTAGTCAGAAATTTAAACTGTATGTTAAAAGACTTTTATTTTTATGTAGGAATTATTTGCACTTATTTTCTTCTCTATGACATGTAGTCTTACTTGATGCAGTTTTCTTAGTTGGCTTAAATAAGGGCTACTTTTTCATTACACCAGTGCTTTAAATCATTTTTTTGAGGTAGTAAGATACTAATATAAAGGACTCTATTATAATTTATAAAACACTAGATTGATTTTAATAAATATTTAGTTTAGAACACATTTTAATGTTGTACTTTACTATATTCCCAGTGTTAGTACAGTAGAATTATTTATAGGGATGTCTGAGTAAGTGTTCTTTGATATAGGTCTGCATTGTAATATAAAATATTTTTATTTTAAAGTCAGATTATCATATATCTAAAGTATTTCATTTGTATAAAAATTTCTATATTATCTAATCAAGTATAGAATTTAACTTGATACAAAATTATATTTACATATAACCAGAATGCTTTAAGCATTTTTGATGTCTTCTTAATTTGGAAAATCACAGTTAAAATTAAAGTAAACCTCCCAATCAACATTGTATTTTTTGGTAGTATATTTGTGTTGTAAGCAGGGTATTCTAAAAATATCTTCCAGTGGAATTAAGACATTCAATAAAATAGATACATTTTTATACCTTAAGGTGAGCCTACTATTATCTTTGTGGTCTTGGGAAGATAATTAACTTCTCTGAACTACAGCTTTCAACCTATGAGACTGGATTGTAATGATTACTCTGTGTGGTTGTTATGAGAATTCCATTAAATAATTAAAATTAGATAGGTCTTTAAAATACGTTTTTTTTTATTTAGGTTTTATTCTTATGGGCATATAAGTTTTTTTTTTTCTTTCTAAAAGTTATTTGTTTTAATTAATCCTCATGTGCTACCTTAAAACCTTTCTAGAACCACCTTGGGTTAAGATAGTGCCTGACACATTTGTTAATTTTCCCTTCTTTAGTATTCTTAAAGATAATGCTTTGGAAAGAATTCTCACAGATGAGACTTAGGAATTAAATTCAAAATATTTAACAACCTGTGGTAAGGTTACTGTCTAGTCTGAAAGAGTGATGGCAGTAAACATTAGGGTACAAATTGCTGAGTGTTAATGCTGGCTGAATGCCCATAGCGGTTGAATGTGTTTAACTTCCCATTATAAATCTGAATCAAGCTAATATAATATAGTTAACTGTTGTTATATTAAAATTATTAGGATCAAACTCATGTTTTAAAAAGGAGAGGTGGTTAAAGGAAATTGAGCTAGCAGGTAATGCTTTGGAGCTATCACCTTGGCCTAATGTAGTTTATCTACCTTTAGTCAACCCATCCAGTCTTGGAAAAAATATTCAAAGAAACAAAATAAAAGAAAATACAACTTAGAATATTTAATCTTGAATGTAAGACAAAAAATTATGTAAAATTGTTTTTTCCTATGACATTGTAAATAGTGAATTGTATATTACAAAAAAAAATCACTTATGGTTAAACTATTTCTATAAGTTTTTGTTAAATTATTTCCTCTCTCATTTTTAATTATTACAAACATTTTTCATCATTAGATTTTTCTAATTTGTAACTACATTTAAACAAAATTGAAAAATTATTCTTACAAATTATATACATTTTAATATATTTTAATAATAGACTAAATATGGTAGTAAATTAAGCTTTTATTCTGAAGAATGGCTTAAGTGTAGATTTAATAATCCAAATCCTAAAAATATTAGAAATTATAGTGCCCAGCTTTTGTATCTAACATATAGAGGATCTACATATGTGCATTTTCAGTGAAAAATCAAACAATGATTATTGGGGGAAAGAGTAAACATTTACTTTTCAATATACCTATGGTTTTAAAATTTTAAAATGACATAATTGTTTTTTTTAAAAAATTCTACTTTTTAATATATGCCTTATTTTTGTTTTCTCATCCTCTTTTTCCTCTCTCTTTACTCTGCTTCCTTGGATGCTTTCCCAAAGGAGGACAAAGTGGTTAGAATCCATGATTTCTTTTCTATCATTTGTTATAATATTGTGAACCTTATTAAGTGAATGTTTCATGTAGTGTTGTTAATCGCTATATTTCAGAAAGAAATTATATGTTAGGAAGAGCTCATTCCTAGTTCTCATAGGAAAAAAATAATAAAATGAACATCTAGGGACATTATAGAGTTTTATAATAATAGATAAAGTCTAGGTAGTTTGAACTCATGGGAATGTAATTTAAATCATTATGAACTTATATGTCCTCTTAGCTCTCTGAGTTTTGATGATAATTTCATCTGATGTCAGGAACTAATAAAGTCTAAGGGATTCTACCTTTATGAGCACTCAGTAGATACATAGGCAGGTAATCCAAAACTATCTCAGAAAGAATGGAATGAACTTTTTTCATTTAGTGGAGAGAATAGATCTAATTAAAATCAAGAGCTCAAAAAATGGTTTTTCTATAGAACACAAGTAGCAGAGTTGTCATATTGAACCACATTATGCCCTTTCCTTCTCCTTCATGTATAGAAATCAGTCCTGAGGAGAAAGAAAGGTAACTTTTAACTCTTATCAGCTATAGGAACCACAGAGACTGTACTCTGGAAGATAGAATCCAAGTGGAAGCTTCAGTCAGCCTGTCTTTTGTATATACTTTTATTTGGTGTAAATGACAATTTCCCAAAGCTTATTGATTTCCCAATATAAGTCTGAGGCAATGAGTATTTTGGTTTCAATATTTCAACTCAGCTGCCTTTGTTCAATTGTGTTAAAGTTTAAATGATGAACTGCACTGAAAAAGTGGCAAGCATGACATGGAATTGAACATCAGTTTGTGCTTTTGAATTTGATGCGAGTATATGTTCATCAGTTTTTTTCCAGAAAAAGAAATTGGGTTGAAAATTATATAGTTTGTTTTCACTATATGTGTTTGCCTGTACCATTCATGGAATTGTGAGATCATTTTAGGGACTATTATTTTAATACCGTAATATAATGTAGTAGAAAAAATATAACTAAACTATCATGCCTATGAATATCACTTTGAAAGAGTCTACATTTGAAAAGTAGTTGATTTTCAATTCCTTTAATGAATAAAAGTTTAAGTAATAATGCTGGTGTTATGCAGACTTAGTGTTAAAACTTCAGCTACTCCTGTAGGGCTGGCCAGACTCATTGTCCCCTTGATAGCACTTCACCAAACGGTCAGTTATTATTTGTACTTATGATTACTGATAGTGTAATGAAAATTCAGGAGTGGCTCCATAGTGTAGTGGTTAGCAAGTCTGCTTTACATGCAGAAGGCCCTGGGTTCACACCCTGGGTGCTCCAGGGCCCCCGGTTGGGCCCGCGGCACTGAGGTAGTGGGAGGAGATGCCCCGCTTTCAGACATCCAGTTCATAAGGGGAGACAGCAGTATTCATAGGCCAGGGGTGGAAGAGGGATAAAGGGGAAGTAAAGAGGGGGAAAAAAGAAATATCAGATGGATTTTGTAGTTCTCAGACTGAAAATAGGGTGGAAAGACCACTTTTAATGATTTTCTTCACTTTGATTAGGCTGCATATATCTACCATTTATTTTTAAGTACTTCATCATAATTTTATTAAGAACTTTCTTAGTCTATTCAGGTTTCTCAATGAATTGCCTTTCTAGTCCAGAAAGCTGAAGCCAGATCATGTCTTAATTGTGTTAAAGAGAATAACTGAGTATTAAACAAAGTACTTGAATGCTGGTTCTCTCCCTATTGCTCTGAGCTCTATTTTTGGCACAGAAATTATAATTTATAGGTGTGTGCGCGTATTTATGTGTATCTGTGTGTGCACATTGGTATGAGTGGAAATGGAAGAGAATTGCTTTTTTCTAAAAGCAATCTCCACCTTGATCAATGTAATAATAATGAATTCTTCTTAGTCTTAAATTAATGAATGGATATGATTAAAATACTAGTATATGTGATATGAAGACCTAAGCATAGCTAACATAAATATTCCTTTTATTAAGTCCAGCAAAAAGTACTAATGATCACATATTTTGGCAGTATTTTATTTTAAAACTTCACCCTTAGCCTAAATCAAATGTAATAATATCTTGGAAGATTGTATAGTTCCTTATAAAGGAAGTAGCTGTCATAAAGAATCATTTTGCATTTAACATATGTAATAACTTATAATAGATTATTTTGTACTAGTACATACTATCATAGGTAAAATTATGATTATTTACTTCATTAAAAGTGCTCTTCTCTACCTAAATATATAGGGAAACTGCAAATTTCTCCACAGCCTGTTTAAATTGCTTTTATCTTTTCTTTTTACTCTCTATTGGTGGCAGAATATTAAATTTAGATGACTCCTTTGATAAAATTAACACTTGCTGTTAGTAAACCAGATTAACTGAATTCTCCAAATTCAATTCTTTTGGAATTTTCCATAAAGTATTCTGGGTTTTTTTTTTTTTTTTGGTGGGAGCAGTTGATTTATGAATATAACAACTAAAAATTAACTTGCTACATTTTGAATTAATCTTTATTTTCACAAAGAGTGTTAAGTTTTATAAGTTAAGAGCATTTGGACTAAATGTCAGTAATACTCTGAAAAATAGAACCCTACCATTTTCTTATTCTTTAAAAATGTGAGAGCTGCACACACTAACTTTTAAATGTGTGTAAAAAATAGCTCTTTTATATCAAGATGATAACTAATGAGAAACTTTGTTTACAGTCATAATTTTTAAAACTGACTCCTCATGGTTTTTAATTGGTGTTTGTTTTTAGAGATCATGCTAAATGATATGTCGATGAAGCAAGTATGTTTTTGTCGAAGTTCATAAAATACAAGAATTAGGTGGGAGGCTCAGTGCTGAGTTTGTAACTGGCCTTCTGGTTGATAATTAATTAATAACAGAAACAAGAATTTCACCCTCACAGACTTTGCTTGTACTTACCAAAAGGATGATTTTGTTTTTTCATCTCTCACTAGGGTAAGGTAAAGACAAGAAAGTCAGTAGAATCATAACCATTTTTTAAAATGATTTGTGTGATTGCATTAAATATTTATTCTTTGAAAAATCTTCTCAGAGTTATCCATATTTATTCCATGACATTAAGAAGCATATGATCATGATTTTCAACCTTCAGTCTTTTGAAAACACAACTGTAAGAATTTGCCTCAACCCACTTTCATGGATCCAGAAATATATTCTTATACATTCTTCCCAGAAATATAATAAATAGGCCTAAGTTGAAAAATTCACAAATTTAGATAAAAATATCAATGAGGAGATGTTCAGGTGCATCGAGGGGAGAATTTTAAGCAATTTAATTGATTAGATTTTTAAGGTGTCTTATTTTGTAATGCTTGCCTTAAAGAGAATAAAACATCAAATTGGTAAGAGCTTTTTATGTTAAGTAATTTAGAAAGTTGTAAATTTTTTATTCCAAACCTGTTTTAGGAATTTGCTACACTGTTTTACAAGGGCATGGAATTTTAATCTCTTGCATTAGTATCACTATTCTGAAAATCTATTTCCTAATATTCAATAATTTTTTAAAAGTTTAAATCCCAATTTTGACCACACTCCCAAGATCATCATTTAATATAATATCCTAATAAAATCTGTTTCTAGAAATTACAGTGTCACAAACCAATGTTTAATGTGTATGCACAGTAGCACTAAGGGAGTTGTGCCAGGGTATAGAAAAAAGCCTCTTCAAGTATATGAAAGCTTTCATAAATTGAAAGGTAAAACCATGGTCAAACTCCCTGTTTTTTTGTGTGTACATAAATTGTCAGATATCTTGTTTATAAACTAAGGAGTGGAGTTGTAGAATTATATGATAGCTCTGTGATTAACATTTTAAGGAACTGAACTGACAAACTGGTTTTCCAAGCAAAAGCATAACAATGTTTGAAGTTTCCAATTTCTCCACATTCTTATAAATACTTGTCTGCTTTTTTATTATTATTAATTGTTATTATTATTATTTTATTATTATTATAGCCATCATGTTTCATGTGACATTAAATGATATTTTATTGAGCTTTTCATAAGCTGTTTTTAAGCCAAAGTTATCAAATTGGTTTGATATCTCCAAGGATTCTCTTTGATTGTGTAGATTTAGAGTCTTGCATTAAAATGCTTAAAAGTTACTAATTTGTTGAGAATAGATTTCTCTTAAAAGACTTGCATATTCAAAATATTAGAGGTTCAGTTTATTTCTTCTCTGGGATTCTTTATTTTATTTATGTTAGAGTTATGTAAGTACTTATTAATCTATATAAATCAATCAGAATAGGCGCTCTATTAAATTTAAGTTAGATTGGAATCTAATTCCTATCTGTTTAGACTAGCTATCCCTAGGGTGCCTACAAAGCATAAGAGATTTTTATTGCCAATTGAAAAGACTATTTTTTATATATGCAAAGAGAAGTTTTCAGTTTCAGTTTTGCCACTGAGCCATAGGTCCAAAATTAATACAAATACTCTAGCTCAGATTTTAAAGGACCCTTATTTCAGTGTACACAAGACATTTTCTTGAGTGGTGTGAACTTTTTTTTTCTTGAGTGGTGTGAACAAACAGACACACGTAAAGACTAACAATCAGACTTTCTATCTTCTGCCACTCAACTTTCAATATGACCCTGATATCTGCCATCTAATGATTCTCTATCATTACTGCCACCAGTGGGGAATATATTATTAATCACAGCAAAGCTTGTTTTGTCTGTTATTAGTACAGCCACTCCAGCTCTCTTATGTTTGCTGTTTACACAGTATATCCTTTTCCATCCTTCTAATTTCTTCTTATTTTTATCTTCGAATCTAAAGTGTGTCTCATATAGAAAGTATATACTTAAGTCTTTTTTTCTTAAATACAGCCTGATGATCTCTGCCTGCTGTTTAGATTTTTAATCCCTTCATATTTAATGTTATTATTGATATTATATGTATGTCTTCCAATCTATATTTTGTTTCTTATATCTCATTTTTATTCCTCTGTTACCCCTTTACTGCTTTCTTTTGCATTAAATGAGTATTTTCTAATCAGATTTTAATTATTTCAGAGTATTTTTTAAGTGTATTTAATTTTTTAAGTATATTTTTCAAGTACTTTTTCTTAGTGGCTCTAGGGTTTTCAGTACACAATTTACCAGAATCTACTTCACATTTAAACTATCTTAATTCCATTGAGGGATCTAAATGTTAATTCTATATAACTTTATTCCCTCTTTCTCCTTATTTGTACTATTTGTTATATGTTTTATGTTTCTATATGTTACAAACTCAACAGTGCATTGTTATGATTATTAGTTGGTATAATTTTATGTTTTTTAAAGAAAAAAAAGATCTGTTAATGTTCTTATTTACTATCTTTGGTTCTCTTCTTTTTTACTTGTGAATTCAAGTTACCATATGGTGTCCTTTCCTTGCTCTGATACAACATTGCTTCTACCCACTTCCTTTGTGCTGTCATTTGACTTCTATATATTACAGGTTTAATATAATAATTAATATTATATTAATATTATTTTATACAGTTTTAAAGTTATTTAAGATAATAAAAGAGAAAAAATATGAAATTACACTTTTATAATTACTTAAATAATTATCTTTACCAGAGTTCTTTGTTTTTTCACCTAAGTTCATATTACTGTCTAGTATCACTTTCAGCCTTAAGAAATTCCTTTGGTATTTCTTTAAAAATGAAACTTCCAGCAATGGATTCTGTCAGATTATGTTTACCTGGGAATTTTTGTATTTCACCTTCATTTTGAAAGATAGTTTTATTGGATATAAAATTCTTGTTTGACAGGTTATTTCCCTCTTCTTTTGGCATTTTGAATCTATTATCTCACTGTCTCTCACCCCCATTGGTTTTAATAAGTCAGCTGTTAATTTTATTAATATTCTCTTGTATATAATGAGTTTATTTTCTCTTGCTGCTTTCAAGAAGTTTTCTTTGCCTGTAGCTTTTCTTTGCCTGTGATGTGTATGTGTTTGGGTATAGATCTCTCTGTGCTCCTCCTTGTTGGGTTCATTTCTTTAATATGTAGACCAATGTATTCCATCACATTTGGGAAGTTTTCATCCCTTATTGCACAGAATGTTTTTCTGTATCTTTCTCTTCATTATGGCAATTCCTATTATATGTTGGTGACCCACATTTCTATTTAGGCTTTTTTCATTTTTCTTCATTCTTCATTCTTTCTTTTATCAGATTACATAATCATTATTTTAAAGTTCACCAATTTTTTCTCCTGCTAGCTCAAATCTACTATTAGGACACTAGTGAATTATTCTTATCGGTTGTTATACTTTTTGACTTATTTTATTTTTAAATAACTTATTCATCTTTATTTATTTTCTTTATTTTATAAGACATTTTGCCTTAACTTCTTTTATTCTTTGAGTATGGTAATTTTAAATTAAGTTAATGCCATATAAATAAATGCTGTATTATAGGTACTCTTGATCATTTTACTTTTTGTCCTAAGACACATAAACAGACACAAAATAATATAATATGTAGTATTTTTCTTAATAATAAAAATATTTAATGAAATATTACTCTGTCAAACATCAAATGAATAATTGAAGTAATTGCCCTGAAATATATCTTGAAATTATTTTGAAAATATAAATGTTTGGATTATGCAAACTCATTGTTGACCTGCTGTTTTCTCATGGGTGAAGTTAAGATACAGTGATAGAGAAAATGAGGACATTAGAATTTGACTTAGCACAGTTTAGTAAGTGCAAATGAACCAAAAACATACTTTTAAAATTTATTTTTAATTAGTTTATCACTTTTTAAATGTTCTGCAAAGTAAAACATTACATCATTTCATGGAATTGGACCCACAGTGAAAGTTATGTTAAGTTATTACAGGAAAAAATCTTTACAGGTAGAAATTAAAAGTACGGCCAGAGAAGTTTAGAGATTACCTTTACATCAGAATGTTGATAGGATGTACTTGAAAATCCAGAGTGCCTGCCTCAGAGCTCATGACATTTAAAATAAGATCATGTGATTAATTTTTTCTAAGACACAGTCTCCTGTTATAAATAGTCTTTACTGTTTATACTAAATTTTAAAGGAAATATTAAATCGTATTTTAGTTGTGGACTTGTTTTAATTCTCATGCTTTGCTCTAATTGCTTGGATAACTTGGAGCATATTTCATTTTTCTTGGTGCTTTACTCAGCTTTTACCACAATACTGCAAATAAAGTCACTACTCTATGAATGTTGAATGAATGAATGAATGAATGAATGAATAGTTCCTCTCTGTACCTTTTCTTCCTCAATTATTTTTTTTAATTTCCTGTTTTAAACTCAAATATAATTTTGCATTTTAGAAAATCTCTTTTCTAAAGCAAAATCATTAGAGCTGTATTTAGTTATTGTATGACTTTGTCTCATGGAACCAACAACCTCTGGCTTGGCCTTCTCCACTCTGTTTAGATTACATGGTATGAGAGATATTTGGTCCCCTTATTTCTCACATAAGACTCTAGAAGATGTTTGTGTTGAAAAGAATCAAAGAATGCTCCCTACAAGCTTTTCTGCTTAACCAAATCCAGATTTGAACTAACCTCAGTAGTAAAAGGTGCATGTGTGACGGATGGGAACAGATAGATTTTAATGTTTTGGAGCATTTATTCAAGATTTGAAAGTCATCCAGTTTTCATTTCATAAATGCTTCTGAATCATATACTTCTTGGTGGTTTATTATTATTATTAACTGAAATGAATTAATTTACTTCAATTTGAGTTTGGTTGAAAGTTAAGTACTTATAGCCATTGAGTTATTTTAGTCATATATAAAATAGATAACATGTTATTGACAAAGTATGGTATTATTAGAAACTGATTTCATCTGTTCTTTCAATTCACTCTTTTATAAGAAGGAGCTTATTTTTAGAAATATATGACCCAAATACATAATGCATTGTATGTTTACCATCATTTATATGCCAATTAAAATATAAAATACTGAGTTGGACTTAACAAAGTGATTATATTTTGCTACAAACATTTGAGATCATCTTTATTTAGCCTTTTCAGTACTCTTAAGACAATGTTTTCCACCACTTAGATTTTTGTTTACTGCATTAGAAAATATTTGAGTAAAAATATGTTATAGGCTAATATTCTATTCTTCTTTAAGTTACTGCATGTTTTTGAGATTTTTAAATGCTTTTTGTGATGTTATTTCCTTTTAATTTTATTTTGGAATGTTAAAACTGTGTAGCTGAGTCTACTTAAGTAATTGTCTCTAGCAAATATCTAATCTCCTATTCTTTAGTCAACTATAGGGTTATAGTCATCTAATTTATAATACAAGACAAGTAATTTCCTACCACTGCAGTTGAAAGAGCATTCATATCCTTAATTGCTTGTACTAAGTTGCTTTCTTTTGAGCCAGATTTTTTGTTTGCATTCACACAGAAAGGCTTATAAATTATATTATTTTTTGAGGTATTTAATTCCAAATCGTGACATCAATATATATGTTATCCTTAAACATAGTTTAGGATTAGGAATATGGCTAGCAAAAGTAATTTTTAATGACATAATGTAAATATATAATTGCGATATATTTCTGCTTAGTGATTATATAAAACTTTTTCTATTTCTACTTAATGTAATTTCTTGTGACATTATGAGATGACCACTGAGGAAATCTGGACTAAAGCAATGAAGAGTAGAGTGAATACTTAAAATGCTGGGTTTGGGCTCAAATTCAACCTATCTGCTAATAATTGACAACTCACTTCAACTATCTCTGCCTCAAGTCTTATATAGAGGGAATGGTCAGTACCTAAGATTAATCCCCTTATTGCTTAGCTTAGACTGGGAGGTTACTCCTTATTAGGTTACTAACAGTAGTCATCAAGATGGGTTGTCATATCAGAATCTGTAATTCTGAGTGTAGGCTAAGATTTCATAAAGAGCAGATGAATGAGAATATTTATTTGATCAAAGGTCATTATCAGAATTCAGGAAAACTAGAAATTTTATCATGTTCTACAGAATGCATTTCCAAGAATTCATAACCATATTTTCAGGGTTCAGCAACTTTTTCTGTAAAGGGCCAGATAGTAAATATTTTAGGTTTTGTGAGCCTTAAGTTCTCTGTCACAACTACTCAAACCTATGGAAATGTATACATATGGCTGTGGTGCAATATAACTTTACTTATGATTACTGAAATTTCACATAATTATTATGTGCCATGTAATACTGCTTTTCTGTTGATTTTTCTCTCACTATTAAAAATGTAATTGTTATTCTTAACTCCTGGTCCATTTAAAAAGAGATGGCAGGCATGATTTGGCCCATAGGCTGTAGGCTGCTGACCTATACTTTAGTACAGTCTTTTGATCAGTGCTACCAATCAGCCCTGAGTGAAACAAAAGAATTAATTAGTCTCATTGTATTATTAATTTTACCCACTATCTCTAAAAAATGTGTCTTAGTGCATGAGAGATAATATTTTTTTCATTGGCTTGTGAACATTAAATAAAATGATTATATGTCAATGATATAAGCATTAATAAACTACATATACATAAATAATAGTATATAATATTAATATATAATTAAGTGATTTTCTAACAGAATATAAACTACTGAAAGAACTTATATGTATGTATACATGTGTACATAGAAATATATCTTTGTTTATGTATATTAAATCATGGGTTCTTGAGTATCCAGTCTAATTGAAGTTCCTTTCTATTAATAGAAATTTTTAAGAAGTTTAATTTGTAAATTTTAAAACTGTATAATTACCATCTGGTAAATGAGAATTCTCAATATCTAATTGTCAAAAAATATAAACTATTATCAGAAGTAAAATATCTACATTTTATCATAAAACAATAAAGAAACCTATTTCATTGATAATATATTCATTGTAATGCGTATCATTGGTTTTTACTCTTAAATATTAAAATTTCATAAAAAATGGATAAATTATATCATAATAAGTTAAAAAGGATAAGAAGTTCTCAGGGGCATTTAGAAAGAATCATCCTTTTACAATTATAGAGCATTATAAAATTATGAAATCTAAATTCACTTCTTTTTCTCTTTTAAGTGTGTGATAGTTGCTTTTTAATAGTGGGAAAATATTAAAAGTGCATATAAATACTTAGATTTTTCTTATTTTCTTTGAGTACCAACTCATATATATATAGCATCTTACTAAAATCAGCAGCACTCTGATATTTATTAAAAACATAAATCTAGAGTATTTTTCCAGCTTGCATAATTTTGAGAATGATGATCTAAAATTCCTTTTCAAAGCTTCTTTGTATTCATCTCTTCTAACTTTCTATCAGAGAGGAAACGCCCATCACAATGGCGTATTACCAGAAATACACTTTCTATGTTTTGGTGCTTACTGATAGTATTATTGATATTAATTCTTTGTATTTGCCTTTTGTTAACAAAAAGAAAAAAAATGGCAGACCACTTTTAATTTATGAGTTTTATTAACACTTCCCTAACTGTGATCTTCATATTTTTATGCTGTAGGCTAATACTGGTACATGCTCTGAAGGTTTTCTTTCCCCGGAAATTTTTGTATTCTGTTACGTGCAAATATTCTGCTGAATTGTGTTTTATTTCTCCAATTTTAGTACTATTAACTGTGTAGTAAGTATATAAAATCACTTGAATCATCTTAATTTACTTCCATTAACTCAACCCTGACTGTGAGATTTCATCCTGTGAGGTCAACGAAAAGTTCAGACTCAGTGATTATTGAGGTTTAGTCCTCCTAGCACTATATCATCCTGACCTCCAGAGTTATGCCTTCTGTATATACTATCAAAGCTTTGTAAAGTTCCCTCTGGTTTTCAGGTGCATGTTGACAACTACAGAAGCTCTTAGGAGGTTTTATTCCATACTTGGAGCATGGCTGGTTTTGATGAAGCAAAGGCTCTGTGCTTCTGGTCCAGCTTTTAGGGAAATAAAATAAAAATCAGAGTCTCCACTCAATCCAGAAAACCTCTCCACAAAGGTAGATGAGAAAGAAAAGTTTTATTATTGCATAAACATTAAACAAGAATGTGATGAACATCACAGGCAATTCACTAAGAGATTGCAAAGACAGAAAGAAATCTCACCCTTTTATATAGCGAGGCAGGTACAACCTATTGCACAATTGTCCTCTAGAAAAACAGTAACTAGTCCTCAAGTAAGAGGACTTGATATCATCATTTGTCATACACAAATTTAGTTCATCCTAAATTTATCTGGTAAATGAAGTGACAGTTAGTATTAGCTAATTGGCTTTAAAGGTAAAATGAACTTCTCATGCTTTTATGACTGGAGGTAGCTTTGTAACTTGGAGGGAGGCACCTGAAGAAGTTAGCCTCCTCCTACTTTCCCACAGAAACAGAGAGGAGCACTATTTTCCTGGATGATTGCATTTCAAAGAGATGGCTCCATGTCGAAAATATTACTGGATCTTAAAGCTGGCAACAGAGACAGAGAAAGAACTTAGAAGTTTTCCAAAATAAATGATCTCAGAACAATAGAATAGGAGAGCCTCTTATTATTATTATTTTTTAATTTATATTTGCTCTTGCACAGCCTCCCTGCACCCACACACAGTCATCCCTTTAAAGTTTTTGCCCAATGCCCAAGGCATCACTAGCTAGCAATTCATGAGTCTCTGCTATCCCTAGAACTGCTAATCACCAGTCTCTTTGAGGGAATCTTCCAGGATTCTTCTTGCAAAATCCACAGTGTGCTTTTTTTATTTTATAAAGTATATATTTATGAGACAAAGAAATAGAGAATAGTTAGCTCGATTTAAATATGGTTCTGGAATTTGAGGACAAAATCTATAGATTAATATCTAAATAATATTTATAATCCTTAAATATTTTTTGATGTGAACCAATTGACCAGATTATATTATATTAATAGCAAGATTTGTGTGCGTGTGTAATTACTTCCTTTTGTAGTCTTAACACCATATATGTTATTGCAGTCTTAATTTCTTTTGTGAGTATAATGTTCTCTCTTTAATAGTCCCACATTATAAGTGGTGATTCCTGATTATTTTATGACAAAAAATTAACTCATTAACTCATAAGAGTCTGTACCATCAAATAATTATAGTTCCCATTTTATTACTACCACTGAAAAATTTTAGATGATTCCTCCACACTTAAAATTTCTTCAAAATGGTTTTTAATATTCTCTGTTCACCCTTCTAGACTCTAGGAAGCCCAAGAATATTCACCCTTCTTGCTCTAAAGTGATTTTGATAAGTTAAACTTACAGGTAGCAAGTTTATATGTAGTTAGAGAACCATTTACATCAATCTGTCCTTATAAGGTATTATCTTGTGAAGTATTACAATATTACATAACTACCTCAATAGTATGTGAACCTGTGTTCACAAATATACAGTCAATTCAGTAGGTAATAGAGCAGATTAACTTTCATTAGGTGTAAGAAATCGCCTCCTTTGGGGTGATGGTAACAGTGATACACTGGCAGTTGGGTCATTTTGGTGTGAGTTGCAGTTCTATGTCCTGGAGAAAATAGAGATTCTTTGGACTTAGTTTTCTACTTGAAAAAGAGAAGTAATATTATTTCACATTACCAACTATTCAGAGCTATTGTATAGATAAAAATAGTAAGAAACTTCTGGTATTGGAAAACTATACAAGTATGTCTTTTATTTTTTTTTTGGGGGGGGGACATAAGACTCAGGTTTTAACTAAAACAGGAACAGTTAGTTGACCATTCAAGCAATAATGGAGTTGAGTCTCTATTTGACTATTTTTTCCTTAAAAATGATTAAACTATTTCTTTTAATTATTGCAAACTGGTAAAAAAAAAATGAATAGTTCATCTCTGTTAGCTTCTAATATCTGTAGTAAAATAGTAACTACAACCAACCTTTACTTTATGTCTGCCTTCTCATATAGTTTCAGAAAGATCCATGAATTGTAATAAGCAAAATGTGGCCTGAACATTCATGCTACAAAACTGAATTGTTAACTTGTGATTCCTTTTCAGATATTATAACTCTTCTATTATTCTTCCATTACAGGTTCTCTCTTCTACGTACATTATTTTACAATGAGATTATTTTGTCTTGCAAAATAATTAGACAGACTTAAAAACCATTTCAACCACTGGATTTCAGTTATTAGGAATTTCTCAAATTTTTTCAGTTATTCTAGAAAATAATTTTATTTTATTTTTTCTCTTTTATCTTGCTGGCTCTTTTCAATTAGATATTTTTTCTGCATGTGCTAATTATTTGTGTTAGCACAAATTCTCTGGCTAGGCAATGATTTTAGAAACTTTATTATTTAATATGCTTGAATGACATTTACTTTTATGTCGTGTAAGCCATTCCCAGCTACATTTTTTCTAAATTTATTATTTTTTACCAGAGAAAAGCATATTTTACTTTATTCATATATTCATTCCTTTGCTATGAGATTTGATTATTTTTAGGTCAATATTTTATCAAAGCTACTACAGCAGTTAAGCATAAATTCTGTATGTTCCATTTTTTAAGTGAAATACCAAGGTAGAGCCTGATTATGAAAGTAGGTCATAATGATGGATAATCTTCTTAGAGACATGTGTTTTGGGGATATTGTACAGTTTGATCTACTAAATTCTCTTACAGTAGCATCAACATGATTCTGTTAGTATACTTTTTTTTATCTAGGTGCTTTTATTATTTAATTTATGACTAATTCTTTTACAAATAACACATTGTTTTTAAACATATTTTGGAACACATATACGATACCTTTCATCTTGTAGGGGCAAAATTCTGTCCCACATAGTATTTGGAAAGTTGGCTAAAAATGACAAGGGATTGCAATTTCAATAGTCCTTGAGGAAAATACACTAAGCGCTGGAAAAGAATATTTGTAGCCCTATATTAATAGATTTAAAAAACACCAGACATTTTTCAAAACAAGAAAATTGGCAAAATATTTTTAAAATAACCTTGAGGGACTCCCCAAAATATGAAAATGCCCACATTGTTATTTAAAAGAAATTTGACCATTTAGAAGGCACAAAGTGAAAAAGAAGAGGGTGCTGTAAAAAGAAAATGGGAATTGATCAATTTGGTTTCTCAGGTGCTCATTAAATACCTACTGTGTTCTTAATGTATCTTTTGACTCTGCTGCTTTCTTTTAATGGCGAGAGACCTATCCCCAGTATCTGTTGACAGTACATATTATGACTGGCAAGAAGTTCATCAATCATTATTTTAAAAAATCAAGGAAGTTAGAATCTTCCTATATTGAGCAGAATGGAAAGTTGTCCAGTTTCTCCCTGAAGATAAGAGGATGATGGCCTAAATGTGACCAAATTAACATTAGTGACAGCAATAATATCATAATGAAAGTTCATTTGCAAAACATATCTTTTGAAAATGTCACCAATTGTGGAGGCAGACATTTTTGAACTAATGTTCGTTGAGTATGTAATATTGTTGCAGTTAGTGTTCTCCAGTATGCGTGTGTGTGTGTGTGTATTATACATCCATATATTTTTATTTAATCATCTAGACAACTTTATCATTATCTCTATAAGACAGATGAGGAAACTGAGTCACAGCACCAATACTCAAAGTCATGCTTGATTTGCTCCAAGCTTCACTTGGAGAAGGCTATTATGAAAAATATGGACACTCTAAAATCCAGGCCAATGCAAGCAGAACACATGAGGGGCTGATATAAGTACAAATTTCTTGGCACCACCTCCAGAAATTTTAATTTGGTAGGTTTGATCCGAGGCCTGGAAATATGTGTTTCTAATCATTTTTCAAGTGATGCCTGTCCACAGGCCACATGTGGAGCTGCACTGATCCTTGTTGTATACTGTCATATTATATCCTAAATGCAAAGTGTGGCTCAGTAATAAAAGAACATCTCATTTATCTAAAATTCAGACTTCTATCATCATCACCCTTCTGAAAAACAGGTATGAACCAGAAAGTAGGCAAAAATATAATGTGGAATTTCATAAACAATTTAATCACAAGTCTCTCCTCTGCTAAGTCTCTCCTCTGCTACCCTCCAAGGTCATGAAAAATAGAGAGGGTAAGATATGGGGTCAGCCAGACTTGGGCTCAGCTGCTGGCTGCATGTTCATTTGCTAGATAATGTCAGCAAGGCTATTTGAACTCTCAGTGCCTCTGTTTTCCCATTTGCAAAGTGAAATTAGTAATGTCTTTTTTTTTCTGAGTTTGTATAAGAATTAATAATATCCATATAGTATTTTGGTTTTATTAGACTTCAGTAAGTGGTAATTGTAATAATTATATGTCATTTCCAGAACCTTATTTTTAAGACAATATTGTATGTGTGTTATATATTTTGGAAAGATTTATATTCTATATGGCAAAAATTAAAATGAAACTAACAAAAACAAGACAAATCTTCAGTAATTCAATATAATTTATTCATTATGATTCTGGCTGTTTATAGTTTCACTTTTTAGGTTACTGTTTAAGCATTACCTTCATACAGAAAAACAAACATGTACTTTAGTATTTTGAATTTTTCTTGTGATATATATGTACACATGTAAATTACACATATATGGATATATGTATATGCATATATATATGGATTTTAATTTGTCCCACATTCTCAGTATTGCATTTAGCTTTATATCATTACTCTTAGAGCATTGGCTTATGTAGATTGATTTTGGGTTTGGAATTTGAGATCTTAAAATGCTTTAATATTGATATTATTATCTAGGTAAATACAGTTAAGAACCTGAGCTTAGAAGTATAACAGAATTAAAACCTGGCTTCTCTACTCATGAGTTTTGTGACTTGGGATGATCTATTAACCATATTGAGCCTACATTTCTCGTGCATAAGGTAGGATAATATTCCCTACTCTTGGTGTTTTGAGGATGATTACTAGCATTTATGACGTGCTTAACATGATACATCATATAAATTCCTAATAAATGACAGTTTTCTCTGATTATTTTGCATTTCACTGTCACATTTGGTAGCCATAATAAAATTAGATCCCTTAGACTTTAATAATTTGGTTCTAAAAAGAAAAAGAATACTAAAATTTCTCCTAGTCTCAAAAACAACTCAGTTAATGGGTGGATAAATGAATACTAATGAGAGTATTAAGTGCTATAGGTGTTTTGAGTAAGTTAAAGAGGGAGAAATAAAGGAAGAGTGATTAATTCAACTTGAGGAGATCAAGGAAGGCTTTTAAGAATGACATTTGTTGTGAATTTCTTTAATTGAAGTATAAAAATTGTTAAAAGTTTAATAATGCATATATAATGCAGAAGACTGGATGAAGATACTGAATTGAACACATATACAAACACTTCCTTAGCTACCCCAAATTTCTTTAAACAAAAAGGAAAAATTTAAATACAAATTCAGAACAGAGCTAGAAACAAGAAGGGGTATAATCCGCAGACCATAACTTTTTAGATACTCTTCAAAAATAGGAAGTTCAAAAGACTTAATTAACAAAAGCAAACAATATGCCAGCCCAGAACACAAGCCACAGAAAACCACTACAAAATTAAAACTAGAGAGTAAACTACCATGTTTAGTAATAATCAATATAAATATAAAAAATGGAAAACAGTACAATTACTCAAGAAAATAATTCATAATTTAAACACTTGAGTTTGCCTCACTTGCATCTCTACTCCTTTGCATGGACACTGAAGAACATAAACAGCAGCATAGTTGATTCTTAAGTACCAGACTAATAACACTCTAACACTTAAGGACTCGAGGACTTGAGGACTGTACTCTAAGAAAATTTAATTACTTATTTGAGCAAGGTGCTTAGTGTAGGTGTCAGAGTCTGAAAGGGACTCAGACAGAGCCTGAAGTAACTTGATATACAAGTTGGCATGGATGAGAGAAGTAAAGCATCTACATCTGAGGGAAATGCATAAGAGTGTTCCACCATCAGAGAATAGTGAACTTTGCTTCAATAGTGAAAACTTGAGAAAAGTTTTTGCCCTTTTGGTAAGAGTGGGTGGTCATTGTCATTCTCTGTATCCGTTATATGCTCAAGCAGTGAAAACAAAGCAATGCCCACTTACACCCACAGTAAACTGTCCTGTTTAGAAGATGGAGATTTTGGGGAAATGAACCCATGACCTTCTGAGTGGCAGAAGAAATTCACCCCAGAATGAACAGCGATGATTAAATGAGATTTGATATAACTCAAAGAGAAATTTGCATACATTAAATAAAAACACTGCTATGAAAAAAGGCTCTGTATTTGACTTTTTCAAGCTTATGCATTCATTATTTCTTATATTTTGGTCCATTTGGGTTTAATTTTCTGAGAATTGCTTATAATAACCTTTACTCATTTTTCTGTTGGTTTGTCTTTTTCTTGTAAGCACTCCTTGTGTATTAAATATATTAGCATTTTATCTTTTAAATGCATTGTAATTTTTTTGTTTTCTTTATTGATTTTGTTTTGTTTTCAGAGTTTTGTTGTTTTGCTCTTCTGTGCTAAAATTAAGATTCAGAGATGTGTGCGAAATTAAAGTGTGTGTGATCTAAGTAATGCAAAATTATATGTAAGTATGTATATGTGTGTATAAAAGGTACAAAACAGGTAGACTTTGAGACTATATCTACTAATTTGTAGGGTATCCATGATATACTGTTATTTCAGAAAAGCAAGTTGCTGAATAATGTGGATATTTCTTTTAAAAAAAACAATTTGCGATATAAATATACATCTAAAAGTCATCTCTTTCAAATGTGCAATTCAGTGATCTTTGGTAACTTTACAGAGTGGTGCAACCATCACCATAAATCACTTTAAACACTTTAAACTCTGCAATGATATCCCTCATGCCCGTTTGCAATTAATCCCCATTTCTGACCCCAGCTCCAGGCAACCACTAATTTACTTTTTATCTCTATACATTACTTTTCCTGGACTTTTCAAATCAATGAAAGTTAAACAATTATATGTATTTGAAAATAGGCTTGCATGTGTTTGAATGAACAAAGAGAAAGCTGAGAAGGGATGCATATCTGGGTGTTGCATTGCATTGGTTAAATCAAAGGATTGAGATGAGATCAAGGGAGGCAAAACAGAAACAACAAAATAAGCCCTCTTTAAAACAAAAGTAGTATAGCCCAACAAAAATTATATATAAACAGGAAATTCACATAAGGCATATTACAAAACAGCATAGAAGTACTTTAAGAAAAACCTATAATTTGAATGAAATATCATTTTCATTATTAGATTGACAAAAATTCAGAAGACTGATGACACCTAGGGTTGTTAGAAATTTTGAGAAATAACCATTCTCATTCTTTGCTTGTAGCAAAGTAAATTAGTACAGCCTGTTTGAAAGGCAATACATTAGCATTTATCAACATTTAAAATGAGTTTACATGAGCAATCCTACTTTCACATTTTTAAATCCTAGGAATATTTCAGTGTTGTATTTTATAATAGTTATATAGAAACTTCTGTATACACATATGTATATGATACTTATGAGGAGAGATTTGCACACCAGTCCCTTTGCTGTTTACAAACACACCAAAGAAAGCCTTTGCACTCCCAGTTTTCTATTCTTAGAATGCTCTTCCTACATACAGCTCCTGTTCAATTGACACCTCATTAGAGATTCCCTTCCTGAAAACTCCTTCTAAAAGAGCACTCACACCTACTACTCTTTCCCCTCCCTGGTCCTTTATTCCAAGTTATGTTTCTTACAGCATTGCCTAACATGGTATATAGTCTCAGTGTATCTTTTTATTGTCTGCTTCTTCCAACTAGAATATAAGCCTCATGATAATGGGGATTTGTTTCCTGATTAATACGGGGCACATAATAGACACTAAGTGATATTGAGTATTAAATGAATGAACTAATAGTTATCAAATATTGTATGAAAGGAAAATTTTAGATTGTAATTTTAATCTTTACCTTTATTTTTAATTATTTATTTTAGTGTGTTTTTTCCCCAAAAGCATGTATTTTCCTAATGTGTGTATTGCTGCTTTATTAAGTTATTTTTTAAAATCACAGATCAAACGCAATTCAGTCTCTCACTTTAACAAATTAATGGAGGAGCATGGTTTTAGTTACATTTTTGAAATTACCTAAACAAGACTAAACCTAAACTAAAATAAAGACCTTCATTTTAGATAGGTAAGAAGTTTAAAAGATGATTTAAGGTGTTACATAAACAGTGATAAAGAAAACAGCAAGTTAATTTCTTTGTATTTAACTTTGAAGGATAACTAACTATAGCTTTGGTCTAAACAGACTAGAGACAACTAGAGGAAAAATGTTCCTCATTCTTATGGACATCTGATTTGTGACCAAGTGGAGTTATATTGGTTTAGCAAACTGTTCCAATTAGTGATCTACAGCAAATAGTAATCACTTCTTTTACTATAATATTTCCTTTTGATTTTTTAAAATCACTTTATTAAACTTTTTTCTTAAAAAAATATTTCTCTTCACTTTGCATCATTGTTTTTAAATTTGTAATTACTAGAATGAAACACTGTTGTTCTAGTTTATGTGTAATCCTATCTGCCTAATGATAACAGAATGAGATCAGAAGTAATATGGGAAACAGAAAGTTAAACAAAGACAGAACAGTTCGTAGTGAGGATATCTAGATATCTAATAAATTTAAGGTATTTCAACACATTTAGAATTTGTAAAGAATACTTTATAATTTGTCTGGCAGGAGTTACAAAGCATTAGGAAAGGAATTATCTCTGTTATATACCATAATACATTACGGTCTAATATTTCTACCTGATATGATTATTATATTTAAAACTTAATGCCTTAAGCTCCTTATAATGGTTACTTTTATTTTGAATTTATGAGAAAAAGCACCATTTCTCCAGCAGAAAAGCAGACTCCCGTTATGTGTCTCAGTGCTGCCAGACCTTTCACAGCCCATAAATGTTCAGATCAGTTAAGGCATCTAGAGTTCCACTTCCCATCTTTAGGTTGTTGAAGATTAAGTTACTGTCTTGGTTTATATTTGTATCTTTGCCCTTAAGAGACATCAATATCTATATCATATGCAAAGTATAACTGTTTTTCTATTGTAATATAGATGAAATTTGTACTTTTCAGTAAAAGTGAAGAATCATTTTTTAAAGTGGTGATATTCCCTCTTTTTCCTCAGAATGGCAGAAAAAAATTGATACTTTACTAAGTTACCCAATTGATGACCAGTGGGTTATGCATATCTTATATTTTGGGGTGGGTGTGCGTTTCTGTCTTGCGAACAGTATATATTTTTTAATAGCCACACCCCCAGTAATATTTTGATAGACCATTCTACATATCCTTTGGGAATTAATAATTTCTCAGTAGTATTTTCACTATAGAGAATTTAACAAACTATTTGAAACAGTTATCAAGTTAGCCATTGAATAACACAGTTAAAGTGTTTTGATGGAGATTCACTGAGAAGTGATGGTCTAAGAGATATCTGCCAGGAATAATATAAATAAAATGTAACCCCTCCTCAGCACCAATGATACAGTGTTGGTCAGTTGTGCTTGGCGGTCATCTGCATGCCGTTAATAGAGAGTAGCGCCAAAGGGGCTTTCTATGCTATTAATTTTCCTAACCGTCCCCTTCCCAAAAAAGTTTAAATATACTTCCAAGCTATGAATATTTAAGTCAATAGACTAGTAGGTTTTAGAATCCATTATTGTTATACTTGGTAAATTAATGGCTGCATTTTGAAGCAAAGATACCATTAAAAAGATACATTTTCCTAAAGAATGTTAGTGTTGAATAGTGACCAATATGATTAGTATTTGAAAGAGTAAAGAATTTCCTTTAAACTATGGGGAATGAAGAGAATCCTAATTAATTTTTTCTCACATTCTGACATTTTATAAAGGTACTTACATTTTACTACACAATTTAAATAACACATAAAAGAATAAATACTAACATTCTAAAATTTTAACTAGACATTTAAGGATAGTGAAAAAGAATTCCTTTTTGTATTTTAAATATATGTTTTTCAGAATTTAATGAGCTTAGAGCAGTGTTGGCATAAAAGAGAATGGTGATAGGATAAGTCATTAGACTTGGATTAAAGTTGTCTGTTCTCACCTCAGTTGAGCTGTTAATCAAATGTGTCACTGTGGGCAAGTAATTTAAATGCAGTTTTCTTTCCTGGGAAGTGTCAGATATTAAATTACGTAGCCTATAAACGTCCTTCGATTTCTAACATTCTGATAATAAAAATATTTATAATTTTCAGTCTTTTGATAAAATATTTTATATCATGCTTTTGAACCAATTATTAAATTCTGCATATGCCTTAGTGGGTGTTAAAGTTTTTAATGATGTCTTGAAGAGATTACTATTTTAAAATTTTAAAACAAATACATAAGGGGAAATTAATCTTTCTCCCTCTAAATATCAAGCATGTGCTAACCACTTCATAAAAATTATCCCTTATAGTCAAAAAATAGTAATATAAGTATTATTGCCGTTAAATACAGAGGAGGTAACTTAAGCCTAGCGAGATAAATTGACTTACTGTAATTTAGAAAGCAGTAAATCAGGTATGCTTAACTCTAAAAACTGTGTTTTCTACTATGTTTACCTTTTTAAGTGAAAACATTTTCTTCACTCCTTGGAACAAAATATGAGATATTTTGTTATTTTAAATTGATATTCTAACAGAAAGTAGTAGAACATTAAAAATAATTGCTATGTTTTTAACAGGTTAGACAATAAACTCCTGATCTATAATATGACATCTTTCCATTTACTGACAAAAGTAGACAAACATTTGTGTTTATTTCTAAAAATCTACCAGAACTTACCTCCAGATTATATACAACAGTGATGAAAAGATTGCTTTTTATGAGTGGTTGAAGACTTTTCTCAGTGAAATGAGGTTAACTCCAGTTTAAAATTAAGCAAGAATCATCTTGCAATGACAGGTGTTTCCAAGGTAACTAAACAGAGCATCAAAATGGAAAGATTGTTAGCAGATGTGAAATAAACAGCCAGAAAACACTGTACAAAAACTTTATAAAACCTTGAAAATAGATGGCATTTTTGGTAAACATCTCCACCAGCAATAATACATTCGGAGTTAGGGAGGGAATAAAAAGTTACCTACTACATGAAGTACACAGTGAAAATTAGGCAATGTTAATTTATTAGAAATAGAAGAATGTATACAAAAAGCATTCTCCCTTCTACAGTATTATTAAGCAAGATATTTTTTTAAGTTCTTTGATGACCATGATTATGTTAGTTGTGATATGTTAGTGTGTACTAGATAAACTTATGTCCACAATACAGTGTTACTGGTGATTGATGTGTCTATGTTTTCCTCTGTTTTTTTTATTATTATTAAAAGCTGTTTCAATTTCTTTCTAGCACAGGCAGTTGTGAAATGTTCTTGAATATAATGTTTATCCCAAAGCTAGAAGTGGAAATATATGTAATTTCTTTTTAGATAAGTGGTTGGCAATGTTTTTCTGGAGAGAGAAATACATTTTAAAATGAGGATGTGTTTGGGATTAGCTCTGTTTCTGCTTCAATTAATAAGGCATAAGTTCATTGTTTGGTGGAAGAGATGATCAATTTTAATTGGGAACTGTCATGAAAAACAGGTTCAAAAACAAAATATTGGGTTAACAGTCTCAATCACTTGGCCCTGGTATTTGAAAAGAGTGGCCAGTTTCAGAGTAGGAAAACTTGGTGGAGAGATGGAGTTAAGAGTTTGCCAACAGTGGAATATAGAAATGTGTACAGGAATTCACAGCTTCTTTGGTCTTGGGTTATGACTCTGAAACTTTGATGAACATGAGATTTGCCCTCCATTGTGCTGATTAGATGTTCAGCTGATGTTTAGTGCTACCTATGAAGATCAAACCCCAGTGTAAGCAGAGCATGTCTCCTTACTATGACAAAGGGTGACATAACTAATTTCTCAGAGCACTAAATGCATCCTTCTAATTATATTTATATATTTGCTGCGAGAAGTATGAGACTTTAACAACAAATGATTCATTACTGGATAAGACCCAATTATTTGAATGAAAACTCTGAGCCATCCACAGTTTGTTTTGCAATTAAAAAAGAATGTGTATGGATCCAGAAAATGTTGAGGAAAAAGATAAGAAAAAAATGAATAAAGAGAAAGCCATTTATAACTAAAAGTAAATGCATCCTGGGTCACTGTTTTCTCGGGAAAAATTTGTGATTGCCTGATGTCTTCCACTGCAGCAAGTTATGCAGAAAGACATTGTTGAAGCAGCAAATCATTATCCAAGACTAAATAAGAAAGAGCAACAACAACAAAAAATGAGTTATTCATTATACATCTACTAAGTCTTATTCAAGTAGTCAGTCATTAATAAGATAGTATCTTTAAAGCCATCTATGTTTTTTACAAAGGTTTATAATTCAGAATGACTTCTCACCAATGCATCAATGGTCCTGAATTTCCGTAAAGTATCTAATAGCCCTCCGTCAGAGAATAAGGAGGAATAGAAGTCTACTGACCTTTTTCCTATGCAGAGTAGGAATTTGAGGATGTGCCTTAATACCTCATGAAATGTCAGGATGTGAGATAATACAGACATTGGAGTCTGAGGCACAAAGACTCTTTCTTACGTTTATGAGTAAAATTATAGCAGATATTTGACCTCAGTGACCTCACTAATCATAAATCCATAGCCAGAATTGTTCACAGGGGAACTGTCTCAAACTCGTTTTACAGGCACTGAAGTAAACAAAAATATGAGGTGATTGTTCTTTTTTGTTCATCGCTATTCACAGGTCTCATTTCTCTATGTCTGAATTTTTGTTTTCCTTTCCATTCATGATATTGTCTTCAAAGTAAGGGCATGTACTCTTAGACAAAAAGCCACAAGGTACAGATTATATTGTTGTCAATGAAGCCCTCTTCTGCTTTTTAATTTTTAGCACCCTAATAATGACAGCCAGAAATATTGTTGTATTTGGTTCTGGTGGATCTCAGTGACAGTCATAAATACAGTTGAAAATCATTTCAGTCTAGGATTTCTGAAAGCACTTAAAGTTGGAAAAATATATGTTCTATTTTAATGGAAAAAGTAAACAGCTGAAGCAGGATAAAAGTTAAAAGGTGTGATATCAGAGTTTAAAAATTACATAGAAGAGGTCTTGAAAAGTTTTCTGATTTTCCTTGAGCACTTTCATCACAACCTACTCAGATTAGGGTGCTGAAAAAAACTCTGTATGGGGAAGAAAATCATACCAGCCTGATTATCTGAGCTGTATTTGGTATCTTCAACTATTGATGAATTCTTCTTTATATCGTTGCTAATCCTTGCCATTGTAGTATGAGCTATTGTCTTCAATTCTCTCTTCTACTATAACCAAGAACATCAATATCTCAATATTTCTCTTCCTCTCTCTTTCTCACTTTCTCTCTAATAATATGCCATTATATATAAGACAGGGCTTTTTACTTAAGGAAGGATAGCATGAATTGTATGAAAAATGTTTATGTTTAAATTCCATTTTTTATCTGCTTACCAGTTTTATAACACTATATCAAGCATATTGATGTACTTCACAAATGTTAATTCATTTAATCCTCACAACAAAATTACAAGGGAGGTATCATTAGTATGCCATATTACAGACAAGGAAACTGAGACACAGAGAGGTTAGGTAGGTTGCCAAGAATCTCAGCTGCCAAGTGACAGAGATGGTTCTTAGCTGCTATGCCATATTCCTCTCCATTAAACCTTCCACATGCTCTTTTCTGTCATCTTTAATGTATTTATGTGGTTCTGTTCCCAGTAGTATCACCAGCTTTGCATTTATACTAAGGTTCTCATGCAGTATATATCTAGTGTATGTGTGCACATGTGTGAACATAAGTGCAATTGTCAGTTGTGTGTTTTGTTATCACAGCATTCATGGAGATAGTGTCACTAATAGAACCTTAAATTAGGAAGCAATGAATATATCTTCCTCCATGCCCTGCCAAACAATCTTTTAACTAATTATATTGTGAAAACTTGGGCAATTGATGACCTCTCTAAGTCAATTTACTCATTTGCAAAATAAGGGGGTTAGACTCATTGATTTTTTTCATCTTTAAATTATTGTTTTGGATAAGGTTATATGTTGGTTTCTAAAGCAGCCAGTAAGCTGACCCTTGACATTTGAAAGAACTACATCTCAAGACTTTAATAAATCCCTAAGTTTTCAAAAACTACAATAGCATATTATTTTTCTAACAAAATAGAGTTAAAAAATGAAAAATTTACATGACTACTTTCTAATCCCTATTAGCTTTAAAAGTATTGAAAAGAATACAATTTTATTTTATTAAATAATACAAAATCAAAACTTACATTATTACATTATATATAACCAATCATATAAAAATAACAGCAATATACCTATAGTCAAACAAAGCTGTCTGTGTTTATGTATTTGCTGCACTAACAGAGAATGTTCCAGAGGAAACTTAGGAAAGACTCTGCAGAAGGGCAAGGGGAAACTGACCTAAAATGATTGGCCAATTGTTTAATTTGATTAGACATTATTTTGATGCAGGTTACTGAGGATTATAGATGGAGCCTGCCAATCTGTAATGCTGTTTCCTTAAATGTATTATTTTGGAAAATCTTATGAGTATAATAGTTACATTTATGTATTTGCTCATACAGGTGGTTATTATGTTACAGAAATTTTTTTTAATTTAAAATATTCAAATTTTGAAACATGCATTTATTTTCATGCTCACTAGATATAAAAGATGCAGGAGGAGACACTTGATAACATAACTCTCACTTAATGAAGGCATAGAATTAATTATAAGCTTGAATATGCAAGTAATTATGCTGCTTCATAAAATCTTTGCTGTTCTGAGATGAATTGTCTCTGCTTGGCAGACTACATGATTCCTGGAAAGAAAAAATATATATTCAGATATATATTTATGAATAAAAGAGCTATAAATTTGCAAGCTGAAAGGATAATTACCCATGGAAAGAGCTACACATTTACAAAAAAAGAATCTTTCTTCTTTCTTTTGCTTCAGGTTTTTGGTTTGTAATAAGGAGTAGTGTATTGCTATGCTTACTGACAATTGACCAACCTGTAATTGTAAAACTGTAAAATGCAAAGGAAACAATTCAGTAGAAGTTTATTGAGCATCAGTTATGCTTAGAGCATATGATGATTGCTCTATAGAATAAAAAGAAGAAAGACCTGCCTTCAAAGAGCCACAGCTTAACAGAGATGATAACAACAATAAAAAAGTTAGAGATTAATAGAAATGCAAAAATGCATCAAAAACATACTATGAGAAATTAACAAAGGAAAAAATACCACTTGATTAATGTGAAAATTCTTACAAATGAATACTCATTTATCTGCAAGTAGTTTTTTATTAATCTATATTTATTAAAATAATAAATTATATGATTCTAAGGCTACCAGAAAGACATAAACTACCAAGACATAAACACATTGTGAATGTTTTACAGGTATTGTTGTGTGGGTCTGACTGTCAATAACCAATGTTGTGGCTGGACTGTCCTTTCTTATGATTACAAGATGCCCAACAGGAAACTTCAAAAAAAAAAAAAACGTTTATTACTTACGAGTCCTGGAAATTACATGGCACACCTAGGGCCATACAGTGAGGTCATAGGGGTGGTTAGAGTGGAAGGAGGCCGGAGTGGGGGGTTGGGGGGAGAGAGAGAGAGAGATCCATGGGCTTCTGCTTTTATTTGGGTCCAGCATGGGGCCTAGTGTTTCTGGGGTTCTCTATTGATCAATTTATAATATAAGAGAAAAAGCAAGCAGGCTAAATGTTCAGTTATTGAAATCGACCAAGATCTCTAAAACAAAGGAGCCTCCGGAGGGGGAGATTGCCTGGCCCTTAAACTACTGGCTTGGCTGGTGGTGTGTTTAAGGGAGAACTTCTTAGAAGTGGTGCCTCTGGTAGTCAAAGCCTAAGTGATGCATTAAAAAAAAAAAAGACTTATATTATAGGTATCTTATACTGATTTTTTTTGTAATAGATAAGAAGCATCTGCCTAAATAATAGGCAGATAACTGTGCAACTGTCTTGGTTACACAGATGGTTTAAAAAAGCAGTCTGCCACCCACATACTAACCAAGCCTGACCCTGCTTAGCTACTGAGGTCAGATGAGATTGGTTATATTCAGGGTGTATGGCTGTAGACAACGTGGATGGATCTTGTGATTATCAGGCTAAGTGAAATAATTCAGGCAGAAAATATTGAGAAACATATGATTTCACTCATGTATAAAATATGTGGGATATAAAACTGAAAGCAACAAAGAAGACAAATGAAAACCCATAGACACAGACAACAGCTTAGTGGTTAGAGGGAGGGAGGTAGATAATGGTAAAGGGGGTCAAATACATGGTGACAGAAGGAAATTTGACTTTGTGCAGTGAACACACAATGCAATATACATGACATATTATTGAATTACACACTTGAAACCTATACAATTTTATTAACCCAATGGCAACCCAATAAATTTAATAAAATAAAAAAAATACAGTCTGCCTGATTGTATATATGGATAATAGAATAAAAACTGTAAGTCTCTGCGTTTTCTCTTTTTCAAGATTTTCTTGGTTCTTGTAAGCTTTTAGCAATTCATCAGTAATTTTAGAATCACCTTATGCATTTTCAGAAAATCTTGGTGATATTTTTTGTATGTATTAGGGGAGGATTGTATCAAATATAATAGAGCATTTTTAGAATCACACATTTACACATATGTTATTTTGCCATTAATGCTCACAGTTCTACTTAGATGTATGAGTGAGGTCAAATTAGTGATTGCATAATATTTTGTTTACTTTATTTTTATTTAATATCTCTTTATCCTATATTAAGGAGAATCTCTTCAAATTACCAAATAGGTTAGGTTGTTTGCAAAATTCTTTTTGATGATATTTTTCTTTTAATTGGAAAATTTATTGTTTATATCCTATGAACAGGACTGTATTTATGTTTAAATCTTTCATATTACTTTATATTTTCTATTTCCCTCTTTATTATCTACTTTTGAATTAATTATATTTATCATTCTATCCTTTCATTAGCTTGTTAGTAATACATTCTTTTGCTATTTTATTTATCCACAGAATCTTGTTATTGATGTTTAATGTATATTAATATATTTTCCCTTTATGGAAAATACAAAAACTATATATTACATTAATATAATTTACCCCTCCAACATTTTATGCTATTATGATTTATTCTACAAGATAAAGTTTTTAAATAATTCTTTTTTGCCCTCAGCATTCATTTAGATTTACCAATTGTTGCTCTCCATTTTTTCCCATATTTTGTTGCCATCTGGTATCATTTTATTCTGCTGAAAATTTTTCTTAATATTCCCTTTACTGTGGTTGGTTCACCAGGTAACACATTCACTTTTTTGTTAAAATCAAAATGGCTTTATTTATTTTTTATTATTATAAAATTCCATTTGGGATTTATTTTCCGGGGTTGCAGACTTTCTCACTGTATCCTCACATGGTTGTGAGGAAAGAGAGCTCTGGTTTCTTTCTCTTCTTCTAAGGACACTAATCTCATCATGGGGTCCCCAGCTCACATCTAAACGCAGTTACCTACCAAAGGCTCTACTTCTAATATCATCACACTGGAAATTAGGGCTTCAACATAAGAATATGAAGAAGACAGAAACATTCAGTCCATAGCAATTGGTTTTGGAATATCATGACCTTGGGTATTGTTTCTGCTCCATACTCTATATTCTCTTTTTCTAGGACTCCAAATACACATTTGTTAAACCTATTTAACCATGCTTCATATATGTCTTATGATCATACATATTTTGTATTTCAATATAGTTTTTCTCTCCCTAAATTAGCCTGCATATTTTATCCTAATTTGAGTTCACTAATCCTATCTTCTGTTTTGTCTAATTTGAAAGTATATTGATCTACTGAGTTCTTAATTATTACAGTTCACTTATTTTTCAATTTTAGAATTTCCATTTGATTCTTTTATATAGTGTTTGGCTCTCTATTTAGATTCTCTACTTTGTCATCTAACTTATTGAATATATTGAACAAAATATTGAAATATGACTCTTATAACTCCAATATATAGATCTGCTGTGGATCTGTTCCCATTATGTGGTATCTCTCCCTTTCCCTCTCTCTCTCCTTATCCTTATCCTCTCTTTGCCTCTCTCTGTCTCTCTGTCTCTAGCTCTCTTTCTTTCTGTCTTTATGTGGTATGCCTCCTGGTATACTCAGTAATTTTTGTGTAGATGCCTTATATTTTTCACGAAAAATTACAGATATAATTTGAGGCTCTTATGATGTTATTATCCATTAAAATCAGTACTTTTGCTTCTTCTAGGCAGTAAGGATTGAGGCAAATTGCATTCATCTAATCAGAGATTGAGCTTGTTTGAAGCTGAGAGGCCATGGGCACATCTAGTATAAAGAAGGGGAAGAAATAGAACTACTGGGACCCTAGGAGAACAGAGGAATGAGAAGGCCACCTAAGAGGAATGAGAGAAGGATGAAATCATTGTTTAAACTACCAGTAACACAGAGGGAGAAAATACTCAAACTTCTCTCTCCTGGCCTCTGGCTCCTACTAGTGCTTCTTATTTGAAAGAAATGACATCTTAACAATACTGAGTTTTCCATTCATTAAATATGATTTATGTCAATATTTATTTGGTTTTTATATTAGCCTGCTTGAGCTGCCATAACAAATATCATTTACCCATCAATGAGTAGTTAGGTTGTTTCTGTATTTTGGCTATTGTAAATAATTCTGCTATGAACAAGAGGGCGCATATATCTTTTTGAGTTAGTGTTTTCTTCTTTTTCAAATACTCCAAAGTAGAATTGCTGGAGTATGATATTTCTATTTTTAATTTTTTTGGGAACCTCCTTACTGTTTTCCAGAGTTGTTGCAACAATTTACGTTCCCACCAACAGTGCACAAGGGTTCCCTTTTCTCCACATCTTTACCAACACTTGTTATGTCTTTTTGATAACAGCTATTCTAATAGATGTGAGGTTACAACAAATGATTTTGATTGGGATTTCTCTCATGATTAGTAATGTTGAGTATCTTTTCATGTGCTTGTTGAACACCTATATGGCCATATATATGTATTTTTTGGAAAAATGTCCATACAGATTCTCTGCCCATTTTTTAATCAGATTGTTTTTTTATTGAGTTGTATGAGTTTTTTTTATATATTTTAGATATTAACCCCTTATCAGATGTATGATTTGCAAATATTTTCTTCCATTTAGTAGGTCGCTTTTCATTTTGTTGACGATGTCCTTTGCTGTATAGTAGCCCCCTTATTGATTTTGCCTCTGTTGCCCTTGCTTTTGGCATCATATCAAAAAAAAAAGAAATCATCACTGACACTGAAGTCAAAGAACTAACTGCCTATGTTTTCTTCTAGAACTTTTATGATTTCAAGTCTTACATTCAAGTCATTAATCTATTTTGAATTAACTTTGTGTTTGGTTTAGGATAGTGATCCAGTTTTATTCTTTTGTGTGTGGCTGCCCAGTTTTCCCAACAGCATTTATTGAAGAGACTGTCCTTTCTCCATTGTATATTCTTAGCATTTTTGTTGTAAGTTAATTGACGCTATTTGCTCAGCTTTATTTCAGGGCTCTCTATACTGTTCTATTGATCTGTGTGTCTGTTATTATGCCAATACCATACAGTTTTGATTATTATAGGTTTGTAATATAGCTCAAGATTATTTGGCTATTTGGGGCCTTTTGTGGTTCCATACAGATTTTAGAATTGTTTCTCCTATTTCTCTGAAAATGCCATTAAAATTTTGACAGGGATAGCTTTGACTCTATAGATTACTTTGGGGTAGTATGGACATTTTAACAATATTAGTTTTTCCAGTCCATTAGCACAAAATATGTTTTCATTTACTTGTGTCTTCTTTAGTTTCTATTATTAATGTCATATAGTTCTCAGTGTACAGTGGTTAAATTTATTCTTAGATATTCCTTTTGATGCAATTGTAAATAAAATTGTTTTCTTAATTTCTTATAGTTTATTATTGTATAGAATCAAAACAGATTTTATTTATTGATATTTTTATCCTGCAATTTTACTGAATTTGTTTATTCTAATAATTTTTTGGTGAAGCCTTTAGGGATTTCTATATATGAGATTATGTCATTTGCAAATAGTGTCATTTTTACTTATTCTTTTTCTATTTGGATGCCTTTTATTTCTTTTTCTTGCCTAATTACTGTGGCTAAGTCTTCCAATACTTTGTTTAGTGGAAAGAGTTGGTATCCTTTTCACCATTAAATTTGATGTTAGCTGTGGGCTTGTCATATATGGCTTTTATTATATTGAAGAAAATTCCTTCTATACCTATGTTGAGAGTTTTTGTCATAAATGGATATTAAATTTTGTCAAATGTTTTTCTGCATCTATTGGTCTGATGGTATGATTTTTATTCTTTAATTTGTTAATGTGGTATATCAATCACACTGACTATTTTGTGAATGCTGAATCATCCTTGCACCTCTGAAATAAATCCCACTTGATCATTTAATATACTGTTCAATTCAGTTTGCTAATATTTTGTTGAAATTTTTTTACATCCATATTTAGCAGGGATATTGGCCTGTAATTTTATTTTCTTGTGGTCTCCTGGCTGGTTTTGGTATCAAGGTGATGCTGGCCTCCTAAGATGGATTTGGAAGTATTTTATTCTCTTCTGCTCTTTGGAAGAGTTTGAGGATTGGTATTAAATCTTCTTTGAATGTTTAGCATAATTTATCAGTGAAGCTATATGCTCCTGGGCTTTTGTTTGTTGGGAGGTTTTCAGTTACTGATTCAATCTCATTACAAGTAATTGGTCTGTTCAAATTTTCTGTTACTTCATAATTCAGTTTAGAAAGTTAAATGTTTCTAGGAATTTATCTATTTTCTATTCTGTTGTCTAATTTCTTGATGTATAATTGTTTACAAAAGGAATACTGGCTTTTAATTTTATTTTCTTGTAACAAGTTTCCTTATATCAGGAGTTTAGTATTAGGGCTAAGCTAACATGATAAAATGAGTTCAGAAATGGAAATAGTTCCTCTTTTTAATTTTTTTTTATTTATTGTCAAGATAGCCTTTGGTTGACCTCACAGATTGCAAGGACCTTGTCAGTTTAAAATCTCTTATTTTGATGTTTTATGCTTATAGCATCTGGTCTTCCTAGGTGATCTCCCATCCAAGTACTAACCAGGCCCGACCCTGCTTAGCTTCCAAGATTAAACGGGATTGGGCTTGCTCATGGTGGCATGGCCATAGACTCTTATTCTTTTAATAAAAAAAGTTCATGTTAGATTGGTATCATTTACTCTTTAAAGATGTTTAAAGTAATTTTCCAGTGAAGATAAGTGGTTCTGGAATTGTCATTGTAAGTTGTCTTTTAATTATGAATTCAACTTCTTTGCCAGTTAAAGTCTTTTCGGGTTTTTTTATTTTTTCTAGTGCCAGTTTTGATAATTGGAATTTTTAAAGAAATTTTTCTATTTAATCTATGTTAATTAATTTATTGACAGTGTTCATAATGTTCTCTTACTTATCTTTTTAATGAATCTAAGATCTGTAGTGATGTCTCTTAGTAATTGTAATTTTTATTATTTTTCTTGATCAGTCAAAGGGAACAGTCATCAATTTTATTCATCCCTTCAAAGAAATAATTTCTGATTTCAGTAATTTTTCTCTAGGTTTTATTGATATTTAAATTTTATATTTCATTGATTTCCACTCTTACTTAGTTTTCTACTTTATCCTATATTTTATTTTTGTTAATTTATTTCATTAATTTTGTTCTACTTAACATAGAGATTTAGACTATTGATTTTATTGTTGTTTCTTTTACAATGAAGTGTTTGTAGCTACAATTTTCTCTGTAAGAAGTGTGCTAGCTACATCTCATAAATTTTGATATGTTGTATTTTATTATCATTGAAATTAAAACACATTCATTTTAATACTTCTTGTAATTTTTTCTTTGACCTGAGCATATTTACATGTGTTGCTTAATTTCTAGAATTATGCTATTTCTGAATTTTGTGTTATTTTTTAATTGTGTTTTAACCAGAGAATTTACTCTGTATGGTACCATTTATTATATATGCCTTCTCAGAAAAATTTTTTCAGAAAGGCTTGTGATCAAAATATATGAAGACCCTGTTTATATCTCTTATGGAATCTACTGGAGTAAGAAGTGTAGAGGAACTAGAATGGAGCCCTATATGTGACACCAACGTTTAACAAGACAGTCAAAAAAGAAGATTTTAGCAAGGAATTTAAGAAGTGACACAAGGTGGAAGTGGACCAGAACGAAAGTTGTCATTGAGATCCAAAAACCAAAAAATGATGGATTGTCATGAATTCCAAATGCTACTCAAAACAGCTCAGAAAGAGGAGGGCTAAAAAGTGTCCATAAGTAGAATTAGCACTATGGAAGGGATAACTAATATTTGTGAAAAATAATTAAATACAATTTGGGGAAATGGAGTCAGATTTGAAGGCTGTGAGAAGTAAATGGAGTGTAAGAAAGTGAAGAAGGTATTAATTTAGTTTAACAAGTAGCTTGACTTTAAAAAGGATAGAGAAAAAACTGACTAGAGGAGTAATAGGTATAAAGAATTGTTTTTATTAGAAGAAAAGTCTTGATTATTTTATTTTAATACTTACATGCCATGAGGGAAGGAGCAATAGAAAAGGAAGATTGAAGACATAGAAAAGTGAATGGGTCAGTTATGGAGTGAAGTACTCAATGGGCAGATGGGGTGGGATCCAGAGTGCAGGTGTACCCACTTACTTTCCATGAATGGAAGAACATCTTATAATGTCAGACAGAACAGATAATAAGGATGGGTGTGTGTTCGGTCCTACTAGCACAAAAATTCTTGGATTGCATAAAAAATACAATTTGGTCCTATGCTAGATATGAAAAAAAGATGCACCTCCAACAAGATGCCACAAAAAGATAACCTAAAGGGATCAGGAAACTATTTGTCAAAGATGAGCCCACACAGTAATAATAGCAGTATTAGCATTCAATTCACAAAGATTCCACAGTTGATTCCCTACATTTTATTCTCAACATGGCAATCAGAAAGATTGTTTTAAGACCTAAGATATATTAGGTCACTTCTCTGCTCTAAACCTCCCAATTACTCCCTATTACTCTCATAAAGGTCAGTCTTTGTTATGACTACAAAGACCTATTCAGTGTGACCCCTGTTGCTTTACTGAAGCCATCTCACAATACTTAACCCAACACTTGGCTCCAGCTATTTCTTGAAGCCACAGGCATATACCACCTATAAGCCCTTTCCACTTGCTGTTCTTATAGCCTGACACACTTTCTCATAGATAACTGCCAGATTTCATTCCTACTCAAATATCACTTTCTCAAGTAAGTTTTCCCTTGACCAACCAGTTTTAAATTGAACTCCACCACTACATAGAATGCTCTAACCCTCTGCTCTTTTCATTTGTTTCATCTAGCATGTCTCATATATTTGCTGTTATATTTTATCTTTGTGTTCTTTGGCTGGCTCGTAAATTCCACAGGCAAGAATTTTGTCCATTTTGTTCACTACTGTATCTCTAGTGTCTAGAACAATGCCTACTGCATAATAGACCCTTAAAAATGTTTGTTGAAATCATAAGTATGTACAGTGTGGCACTTTATGTTGCAAAGAAAAATAACATTTGCTTATACTTTAAAGACATATCTGCAGTGACTTTTTATATGTTGTTAAAAATCATCAAATTTTAAAATTTAGAACTAATGTTGTCAGATATTGGTTATAATTTGGCACAACTTTCTGGGAAGCAATTCTGCAAAATACACAAAGAACCCTAAATACTGCATAGTGATTATATAAGAAGAGCCTAAAATGTGTTTTACCCAACAATTTGATTTTTCCAATACATTCTAAAAAATAAATGACCTTAAAAATGAAATCAGTTTGATCAACAGTTTTTCACTTCAGCATTCTGTGTTAATGCGAAAGAATGTAAGCAGTTTAAGGGTTAGGCAAATGATATGTAATCTCTGTAGAATATTTTGTAGTATTAAATTGTTTTAGAAAGATTTGGAATCAAATGGAAATATTTATACTGTAATATTAAATAAATAAATACAAAGCAAAGTTACAGTGGAATCTGTTATTTTAAATTTGCATAGTAAAATTAAACCAAAATGCTTGTAGTGGGACAGTGAGATAGGGGTGCTTTACTCTAACAGGAAGCATTCCATATTATATTTTATTGATATTTTATTTATATTCCATATTATATTTTTTCATAAATACACTTCATGTATTTTATAAACTTACAAAAAGAAATAAAATAAAGCTATGAAAGAGCTACAACAATAACAGAAACACACACACAGAAACAAGTACCAAAGAGAACTCTCATTTTCACCTACTCTGTCAATTATTTTCTACTATTGCATCAACTGCTGTCAACAAAGTTGAAATACCACCTTTATAATTTTCTTCACAATTTGTGCTGGAGTGAGTGCTTTCGCTGAATAGAGAAAATAAGAAAAATAAGTAAAATTATTCAGAAACTGCAGCATCTATAGTGAAGTTGAATATCTCCTGTTTTCTGTTGCTTGTTTTTCAAAATGGTAGTGTAACAACTTTTGAATAAAGTTATATTAAATAAAAGTCATATTTAAAATTTATGTATAAAATATAGAGTGAAAATTTAAACACGGGTTATCTTTTTCTTTAAAAAAACATGCTTATATTTATTCATGTTATAATACAAAATACCTCAGATAGATTCTTATAAGCCAGGTATTGTGTTAATGTAAGAATTCTGTACCTCTTTGTCATGAATCACTTTAGTAATATTATCTAAAGTATATCTAAGGCACATTTCTTCTGCTCTGTGTTTCTGATTTTATAAACATTTCATGTGAAGACAAGTATAAACTACTTTTTCTATTTGAATAACATTGTTCTGCCAAACCCATGATTTTATCTATGGAATTCCTATATATTTTCATTCTCTTTTATATATATGTGGGGGCGGTAGGGAGTGTTTAATTTTTATTTCTCTGTGTATAATATTCCTTTGGGTTTTAAAAATGATCTACTGTATTTCCAAAGGATTCATTAAGTGGCAAAGATGGTATTAAAATACTGTTAGAGCAAAAAGGTCAGAATAAATTTTTAAATATTTTTTACATTTCTGATATATGGCATGGATTTTCAGAAGCCATGTTACATCACAATAATCTTTCATTTGAGTTCATATTTAGTTGCTTAACATCCATACATTGTTAAGCTATTACACAGAACTGCTTTATTTTAGATTAATTTGAAACACATCCCAGGGTACTTAATCAGGGTAGAATCCTGTATAGTGCAGTCTCTAAAAGGTAGGGTGTGTGTGTGTGTGTGTGTGTGTGTGTGTGTGTGTGTGTATTAAATAAATAGAAATGTCTTTGGTAGAAGTAATTGTCTTATCCTCTTTAAAAAAAAATTAATTAAAAGCTCACCATTTCACTTTTGAATTATCTATATAGTTTCAGACAAGCATAATAATACTTAATACTGAATTCAGAAACATACATAATTGTAATACTGCTTAGCAACTATTTGGCTCTTTTTATACATGTCTGTGATGATTTATAAAAACTGTTGAAAAGTATGACAAAATGTTCTATTATATACTCTTATATTTTCTTTACAATTCACATAAGCAATTTCTTTTTTAGTTTTAAACTTTGTGGCAAGAGTAATTTATTTAACTAGTTTTGAGATTGAGAGATGGTATTTTAATAAAAATATTTTACTTTAATATAGTTCATTTTGTTTTCAAATTGGAGGATAGATTGACCACATTTATAATTAATTTTAAAATATAATTCTAAAAATGTTGTGGTACACAATAAAATAAGACATAGGAAAAATTTGGAATTAAATATTTTTTCTAAGTGGTAAAAATAGACAAAACTAGTGAAACATAGATGTAAATGAATAAATAATAGTCTGAAAATATTAATTAAAGTAGCTTCTTCTGTTTCTCATTAACTGTAAGCTTGTCAATAAATCTGAAATAATAAATGAATAATTAAATTTAACTATAATTAATAACTATATTTTGTTTGTTTTTATCGATCCTGTAGCAATTCTGTACATATTAAAAATGTAGAACTTTCCCAAATCTGACAATTACTTTTCGCCGGCCCATTTTTATAACACTGAAAAATGTGAAGTAATCAAAATAAGAATTTTCTAGAAAATATAAAGATGTATGATGAAGAGCCTCCTTTACCCTTCTTTTTATCAGCATTATTATACTCCTTTTTTTGTCTCTTTCTGCTAACTCCTTTTTGGAATTTTATATTAATTGTAAATTTTATTGTGTTTTTCTTTATGGTTTTAAAGAAAATTCATATTTATTCTAAGGATGATTTAATATTTTTGTAGAAAAAGGACTTCATTTAGATGATAATATTTTGCTTAGAATTAGTGTAATAAATACAAATTTAATGTCCACTTATTTTATGTAAAATAGTCAATGTTTCATACCAATATCCTTGAACTTCAGTGGGTCCTCAAGTAATGTTATTTCTTTAATGTCATTTCCTTATAATGTTGACAAGATGCTGTAGAAACCTAACTCTTGTTTACACCAATTAACCTATGGTGAATTTGGTTTTGTTATGTTGTTTTACTTAAAATTGCAGAAACTATCAACAACATTAAGAGAGTACTTACTGTAGGTGGTATGGTTTCAGACCTGCTCATGACCGTCTTGTCACCTCAAGAGGCAATCAACAAGGAAGCACATCACCTGTTCCCTTCCAGGGTCTGGGCAGAGGAGAATCGCTGTCACTCTTCATGGAAGTCCAGGCCCTGGGGCATCGCCCTCTGTAATGTGATCCTTGATATGTCCACATACAACCAATCAGGACTTCTGAGAAACCTTATTTATGACTTAAAAAGATTGTGATAGATTGTGTGTAATGTAGTCTTATTTGGAAATTGAAGATGCAGTCCACGAATCTTTTATTTTTATATAGGCTTACACAATGCATTTCTCATCTTGTTTAACATCTTAGTAAACGGGAATTCTGCAATATCAATTGTCATACATTGTGTAGATGTTATACCTAACTGCTTTTGTAAACTTAGTTCATTTTATGATCTAAAGAAATGTAGAGTAAATTAATCTTTAACAATCTTAAATTCTTTTGCAAATATGTCTGAGTCTTAGTTTTCCCTATATTATTAATTCATTTCAGTTTCTTTGCTTGGAAAGCAGTAGTTTTTCACGATTTATCTGCAATATTTTCTATGTCAAAATATGTATTATTTTTCTCCCTCTTTTTCTTATTCTCTCTTTAGCTTTTATTTTGTCAAATTTTATGGCTACAGTTATAATTTTTCTCCTATCCATCTGAATGATTTCAGTAGTACATTTTCTTCTTTTTGCCAAATAAACATAGCTTCTTCTTTTACTCATATGTTTTCTCACTTAATGTATCTAGGATTAATTCATTCTTATGTGATATTTTTGAGTAACTGTTAACTTAGTTAATATTGGTGAAAATGAGGGCCTAGAGCTTGGTAATCAGTTTTTTTGTGGAGGAGTTGTTTCTGAAGTACAAAAGAAAACAAAAGTGTATTCAAAGGAAATCAACTAAGGCAGCAAAATGAACTTGCACAACGAAGCAAAGGTATTGGTGATACTTGCAGAGAAGGCTCACAGGCTGCAGGCACCTAGTGTAGCTCTATATCTGCCAGGTGTTACTGTTAGTACTAATTTCTGTTATCATCATTGTCCTCATTATTATATTCATTTTAAATGTCACCAAGAGCAGAGCAGATGTATAAATTTATAGTAAGTGGTCATACATCTTAAAATTTATCAGTGGCTATGTTTCTAAATGACTGTTTCGAAATAGCTCTCCTAGTGGAAACTATATCGGAGTTGTCACATATGAATAAACCCAGCCTCAGATTTATTGATGTAGTAAATATGTGCATGGAAAATTATATCTAATAGCATAAAATAAACTTGATGTTAGTTTAATACTAAGAAACTAGAGAAAATATATAGCTTGACCTTTTCCTTTGTGCCTATCTATTTTATTTATAAAATAAAACTATTTTATAGTTTGTTTCATGGAAATATATTTTAATATTCACTTTAATAATGGATGATTTTTGAAAAAACATATCTTCTAAATCATTTGAGACACTGATGTTTATGTATTTAAATATCAATTCTATAGCTCCTTAAAACATTTTTCTAAACAATCAACTACCCTGCTTAGAACATTCTATATTTTAAATGAAACTTCAGAGTGGGTCATACAAAATGAGATGGATAAATGGTAGAAGGAAACTCAGAATCATAGGATTAGAATGCCAAGAAAAACTCTACCCTGGTTACACAGAGGCACTATGATTGCAGATGGGTCTGGTATACATGTTCATATACTTGATTGTGACTTGTGCAAAGATCATTTCTCAAAGAAATTTATGAAGATAAATATGAAGATGACAGCCATACTTTTTTCCTTAAAAGATATTTAAATGTGATGAAAATAAAATTATTTCCAAATGGCATACAAAATTTATATTGTTCTCTCTTCTTCAAATAGGTTATGTGGGTATGCAATTTATGTCGAAAGCAACAAGAAATCTTAACCAAATCTGGGGCCTGGTTCTTTGGAAGTGGCCCTCAGCAGCCAAGTCAGGATGGAACCTTGAGTGATACAGCTACAGGTGCTGGTTCTGAGGTACCCAGAGAAAAGAAAGCACGGCTCCAAGAGCGATCACGGTCTCAGACACCCCTGAGTACAGCAGCTGCCTCCTCTCAGGACACCGCTCCTCCCAGTGCACAACCAGACAGGAGCAAAGGGGCTGAGCCCTCACAGCAAGCCATGGGGCCTGAACAGAAGCAGGCTGCATCCAGGTCTAGAAGTGAACCTCCAAGAGAGAGGTAATAGTTCATCAACCCCATAAGCAAAAGGCAAGATCTTGCATTGAGAGCAAACCCATCTTCAAGAATTTAACTGCTATTAAGAGAAATGTGTGGAAGAGGTCCTTCTTGGACCCCACATGGAAGACAGTAACAGGCCAGAGGTGCTTTGTTTATCTCTAGAATGTATCATACCGTAGGAAATCTTTGTTGAGCAGCTTTCTTTCATGGTGTACACAGATGTAAACAATTCACCTGGTTGAGCTAGTAACTTCTAACCCTGAATTCAGAAAAGCTATTAGATCATTGATTCACTTATAGAATTAGTCCTTTAATTGAAAGTATGCCCTGAGAGAATATGATGTCAGAACCTGACCTGCTGCAGGATGTGTGAGTGCATCTCTTCATGAGGTTAGTGGGTTGGGGAATGTGACCGTTGCTGAGAGTAGGCTTGGCTGCTTTTGTTAGTGTAACCCTTATTTAGCCCACTGGCTGTGAGAGTAGGCTACAAGGAAGGCTTTTGCTCCAATTTTCAAACAAAGTCCATAAATGATTAAGGACTTCAAAGTTAAACACGTCTGGATTCCAGTCCTGGCTCTGCTGTATCAGACAGTAACAACTCACCTTCCAGGGCTGTGGCAGGGATTAAATGAGAACATCTGTTCAGATGCTGGCATATGGTAGGCATTCAATGAATGTACCTATTATTCAGACAGTAGCCATTGTGTATTTACTCTATTGTGCCAAGAACCAAAGGGTACAAAGATGATTGGGACACAATCCCTTTTCTCACAGACCCTAGGGAAGTTACCACACAATATCCTAGGGAAGACAGACACCTGGGCAGTTATTTGTATGAGAATGCTGATTTGATAAAAGCTGTAAAATACATTATTTTACTTTGGGAGCTGCAGGAAAGAGAAGATGCCTTCTAAATTAAGCTTTGTAGGATATCCAAGAGTTATAGGGTAGGTGAACAGAGTAGGAGAAGACATTACAGGAAGACCAAGTGTACCTAAATTATGTGGAGAGGAGACAGAAAGGACACCTTCAGTGAAGGAAGAATTAGTAATAGCTTTTGGTGACAAACTTGTGGGTTAAGAAGAGATAAAAATATTGAAGGTGCAGTTTGGGATTGGTCAGAAAATAATATCTTTAAATGAGATACAGAATTTGGTGCTGTAAAGTTTCTGAAGAGAAAATATTCTGTTTTTGACATGTAGTTTAAAAAACTTTAAAAATTCAAGAATAAGAATTGAGACTATTTGTTTTGACCTTTTAGATGAAATCTGAAAAAGGTTGATAGGGGCAAATGTCCCTTACTGATTATATAAATTACTTGCTAATTATGTAAATACTAAAGAAATCAATGAAGACAAGATAGATGGTGACTTCAGGGAGGGGAGACTGAAAGAATGGCAGTCTATCTTGTTACTGAAGAATTCTTGATCATATTTTGTACACTCATCAGGAGCTAGAGGAAGTGAAACAAAGGTAGAGGTGAGAAAAAAGACATAATCAGTGAAGCAAAGAATCAGAGTCTGGAGAGCTCCTTCCATTTGCAAATATTCTATCTTTTCATAAAGTGTTTTCACAGATGGTGTCTCCTTGAACCCTTATATGAAGTCTGCAAGGTCAGCATTATTTATCAGTATTTCAAGAAAAATTGACTCAATATAAACTTCTAACCAGGTCACCTATGACTTAATGAGCTACTAAATGTTTGCAGTGTAATCATCAGCTTTTATGAAAACTGTATTTGATAATGATTGATACATGTTCATGTTAGACCCCTTACAATGTCACTCTTGCAATTCCACCTTCTAATGAAAATAGTTTTCACTTCAAAGGACAAATGTGATGTTAATGGCTCAAGGAGAATTCACCATGCTTCTATTTTGCTCTGTTATGCCATTTGAAACCTTTTACCTTTTCACCATCACCAGCCTCTCCTCAAACTGACCCATATCTTAGTAATTACTACTTTGGTAACCCACAGTAGAAATTTTCTCATCTTGTATTTTTTCTCAATTTTTGTTCATAGCTTTTGCTTTTGGACTTCCAGTCAAATCCCCAGGTCTCTATGGACCTCAGGATTCCAAAGAATCTTAGGTTGTCTCCATTTTAAATGCATAGTAGATTGTATAGTGCCATAAAGCTATGCTAAGTCACTTACTTTTTGTAACTGCTGGTATTGCTGGCGGAAATTTGCAAAATCAGGTGCACGCCAGTGTACAGAGAAAGGAGGAAAGGAGCAACCGAAAGATACATCTATAAAATTCAAAGATTGCCAACCCCTTTTCCTTTTTTCTTTGCTAATGCCTTCAACGGGATAGGAGAAAAGTAGAAGACAAAACTGTTTTCTTCTTTTGGACTGTTCTGAAGTGAGGGAGAGGGAAAGGAGGGAGTAAAAATGAATAATAATTTCAAATATTTCAATTTCTAATATTTTTGTCCATGGAAGGTAAAATGAAGGTTAAAGTTCAGCCATTTAGGGAATTCCCTAACCAATTCCCTACAAAAGTGTTTGGGTGCACATGAATTTGTTAAAATTAGTTTTGTTCTACTATTGAAGTGCTATGTGATTGGATTTATGAATTGGATGTACTTGTATTCATATTTCTTTAAAACTTTTTGTTATAAGATTGTCCACATGTATTGTCCAAATATATATCAAGTATATATTTAGTTTTGAATTGATGTGCATATTATCTTTTGCTCCTGAATTATTACCTATACTACTTGATTCACAAGCCAGTGGTGAGGATAAAACTTATTCATTTAATGAATTTACTGATGCTTTTTATCTAGTTAATTCGCAGAGAATTTTAAATGTGCTAACCAGTTCTTAAGTCCCTGAACATATTGTAATGGAAAAGAGCTTTATTTAGAAAATTAATCAGATATACAGGTTTAATGTCGTCCCGTCATGTAGCTTTTTAATTAGACATCGAATTATAACTAATTATTTGAAAGGATTTAAATCTGGAATAGGAAGGGCTGGTCTTCACTTTAAGCTTTACACACTGCTCTCCTTGACGTTCCTCTGTATATCACAGAAAGAAGACTCCAGGGCTCGCAGAGCAGAATGGCAAAGGAGCTCTGAAGAGCGAGCGGAAACGCGTGCCAAAGTCCTCGGTGCAGCCGGGAGAAGGGGCCATGGAAGAACGAGAGCGGAAAGAAAGGCGGGAAAGCCGAAGGCTGGAGAAAGGGCGGTCCCAGGACTACCCCGACGTGCCGGGAAAACGAGAGGACGGCAAAGCGGCGGACGAGGAGAAGCAAAGGAAGGAGGAGGAATACCAGACCAGGTACCGCAGCGACCCGAACCTGGCGCGGTACCCGGTGAAAGCGCCGCCGGAGGAGCAGCAGATGCGCATGCACGCCCGAGTGTCCCGCGCCAGGCACGAGCGGCGCCACAGCGACGTGGCGCTCCCGCGCACCGAGGCGGGCGCCGCGCCGCCCGAGGGCAAGGCGGGCAAGCGCGCGCCGGCCGCCGCCCGGGCCTCGCCGCCCGACTCGCCGCGGGCCTACTCGGCGGAGCGGACTGCGGAAGCCCGGGCGCCCGGCGCCAAGCCGCTGCCGAACCACAGCCCGCCGGCGCCCAGGCATGGGCCGGCCCCCGCAGAAGCTGCGGAGCCCAAGGCCCAGGAGCCGCTCAGGAAGCAGAGCCGCCTGGACCCCAGCTCGGCCGTGCTGCTCCGGAAGGCCAAGCGCGAGAAGGTGGAGACCATGCTGCGGAACGACTCGCTGAGCTCCGACCAGTCGGAGTCGGTGCGGCCCTCCCCGCCCAAGCCGCACCGGGCCAAGAGGGGCGGCAAGAAGAGGCAGATGTCCGTGAGCAGCTCGGAGGAGGAGGGCGTGTCGACGCCGGAGTACACCAGCTGTGAGGACGTGGAGCTCGAGAGCGAGAGCGTCAGCGAGAAAGGTACGGGGCGCCTGGACGCCGGCGGGGCGCCGAGAGGCTCCAGCGCTGAGGCTGGGGGGCGGGGGGGGGGGGGGGGCGTGCGTGCGCGCCTCGGAGGTGCGTGTGTTCTGAGCTGGTGCTGTGCGTGTGCCGGGTTTAGAAGTGCGGCGTGTAATATACACGAGGGCTGTAGTCATCACTGCGGCTTTGGTATATTAGAACGTTGCTGAGAGAGTAGTAGGTCCTACAAGTTCTCGTCACCAGGAAAAAACTTTTTATTTTTTGTAACTAGACAGGGATGGATGTTTACTTATTGTAGTAATCACTTCTCAGTGTATAGTTATGTATTGTAGTAATCACTTCTCAATATGGACATGTCAAGCCATTATACTGTTTTAACTTAAACTTATACAGAGCAGTATGTCAATTACATCCCAGTAAAAATGGAGGAAAAATAATTCGGCTTGGAAAGCTCACAGCCTGGCTGCCAATAGAAGGTTTTAGGTTTTGTCGTTATTGCTGTCAGTTGGTTGGTTGGTTGGTTGTTTTGGGTGGGATTTAAAACAACCACAAGCTCCAATTTTGGTTATAAAAGTTTTTAATGATTTTGGTTTCTGTCATTCTGGGAAATTCAGTAACGTCTTGTGTTTTTAAGTTATTATTTTGGGGTGGATTTATTTGGGGGGAAAAATAGCTTCTTTTCTAGAAAACCAAAACTATGCCTGTTAAACGGTAAGGTACTTCTTTTTAAACTTCAGAGGTGTGATACTCCAGTCACAGAGTGAACATTTTTCAAGTTTCAGATGAATATTACAATTTGTAAAGAAACTGTTTCACATGAAGATGTTATATATTGTGTTTTGGATAGTAACTTTGGAAAGTGAAGTTCATTTAACCTACTTCTTTTTAAAAGATTTTGGAACATTGTGTGATAGGCTGCTTCCCCACTCCCACCCCCAAATCTTCACTCTGTAATACCATAGCTTCACGTAGCTATTTAAATTTTAATTAATTAAAATTAAATAAACCTAAAAATTCACTTTCCCCAGTTGTGCTAGTCACATTACACGTGCTCAAGAGCAGTCATCCAAAAAAAAGTTCCTTTGGATAACTTAATTTGGATAAATTATGTTTGTTTCGAAGATTCACTCGGATTTAAACTGACCATGGTCCTAAATTAAATGGTGTGGGGCATCATCCTCGTTGTAGTGTTGGGGTCCTTGTATGTTTCTTAATTTATATCCTGGCATGACTATTTTAATAGTTTTTGGCTTGCTGTATAATAACTAAATATTATAAATTTTATAAAAATTCACTTTGTTTTCTTACCTTTTCTGTCTCCAAACTGCACTCAGATGTACTCTCTCTCTCTCACCTTTTCCCACCCCCCACCATCTTCCCTCTGTCTCTGTCTCTCTCCCTCTCTTTCTCTTTATATACATGTTTTATATATATATATATGTATATATATACATATATATATATATATATATATATATATACACACACACACACACACACACATACATACATATATATAGATGAAATTAAATAACTTTTCCAGAATCACAGGGTGCTGGAGATTTTTATGGCTGATTCCCGAGATAGGTAATGGTGGGATTTAGTAATAAAGGCATTAATAGATATTACAGATGGTGGAATTTATAATTTAGTTTGAAATAAGAAAGTGTTTATACTACATTGATAAAATATAATCCTTCTGATGACTTATGTTTGACTTGTAAGTCAGTTGGCCTGTGTTTATGCTTATTGTTTAGGGGCTTTTTAAAAGTCAGGTGGTGAGTAGATTCTTGGTGCCTTTTGTGCCCTAATAGTCTTGTAAACAATAATTTTCCCCTCTGAAGTAATAAAGTATTAAGTAATGGATGTGCTCAACTGGTATGCAGATAACTCTTGACAAATATATGTATGTATATATATATAAATATAGATATATAAATTTTTATTATTCCTTAAATAAAAGACTCTTTACCAGCTCTTACTGAATATGTGTTGGAAATCACGGTAAGCATGGAATCAGACAGAATTGAATCTCAGAATTATTTACAACAACAGATTATGAAAGGAAATATGACTAGTGGCATAGGTAATTGGAGTGATATAGCCAGTTTAAAGTGAATTTACTGCCTCTGTGTATTGCCTTCCCTCTCTGGGAATTATCATTCTGGGGACTTTGGTGACCACTCAGGATATACATAGCTCTGAATTTAGGGTTAAATCTCTTCATTTGGGAATATAGGGGCAACACACATCCACTATCTAATACAAACACCCTATTTTCTCTTATAATTAATCTTCTCAATAAATGTCTTGAATTTACCCTGAAATAGTTGGTCAATTCTGATATTTTAACAAATTTTGACTCAACATTTACAAAAAGAAACACTGAAGAACATACTTTTTATTAATCAATAATGTCTGTTAATGACTATTACCATCATTGCCTAATAAGGGTTAGCTTGGGAACCAGCCATGATAATCTCTAGCACCCTTGACCCTTCACATGTTAATTAACCTCCATAAATCTCACTTTTCTTTTTGCACAATGGAAATGAGACTACTTCATAAGGTTGCAGGTGGTTTGAATGAGGAGATGCGTATAAAATAGGATGCTACAGCATTCTTCCTCTATTGATTTTGTCTGTGGCTCCTATACCACAGATATCTCATATTACAATGAGTGTGAGATCATCACTCATTTATACAACATAAAAAGAAAAGATTTAAAATGTTTATATTTTATGGCTCCAATGGGGTGAGAAGGGAAGAGATTTCTTAGGAGAGGGTAGATGTTATATTGTGAGTTTCAGAGTCAGGAAAAGTATTTTCTTGACATAAAATTTAAAGAGCAGTGGGAAGCAAGTTAAAATTACATTTTTACTGTATACACCATGCATTCAATTATTCAGTGTATCAGTTACACACATAAACATTTAACACAATGCCTGTCTCTCTTAGTCTGTTTGGGCTGTTATAACAAAATGCCACAATCTGGGTAATTTATGAACAATACAAATATAATTCTCATCATTCTGCAGGCTGGGGAGTTCAAGACCAGGGTTTCCAGCACAATCAAGTTCTTCCTGGTTCATGGCTGGCAACTCCTTTCTGTTTTCTCACATGGTGGAAGGGGCTAGGGAGCTCTTTGGGGTCTCTTTTAAATTTTAAGAGTACTAATCTCATGTCTAAAGGCTTCACTCTCAAAACCTAAGCACCTCTCAAAGACCCCCACCTCCTAATATCATTATCTTTGGGAGTTAGGATTGCAATTTATAAATTTGGGGGGCACCACAAACACTCAGATTATAGCCCTGACATAAGGTAACTACTTAATGTATGTATATTATTTTTGTAATTCATATTCTTATGCTGAGTATGTATATTTATTAGTAAATATGTATTTAGCATTTCCAGTGGATAAACTGAGGTTTCAAAAAAGATGAGTATGTTTCATGCTGTCATGGAGCTTGCATTCTGTTGAGAGAATTAAGCAAATAAAGAATAATTATACAATGAAATACAATTTAATAAATGCTTCAAAGAGACATGGCTTTAAGATATGTAGACATAATTTTGCTGTATATCTAACCATTTAATAAAAAAGAATAACCCCATCAAAAGGCATCTGGAAGACAGCCCAGCATTTATATTCAATAGAATCTTTGACATATAGAGTAATTCCACTCACACATATAACACCCACACAAGGGTTAACAATGAGCTCTATCTAATGGGCTTATCTAAAAATTGAGGTCAACTACCACATGTTTTAAACATGAATGCTGTTCATATTGCTTTTGTCAATTGGGAAAAGTTGGGCATCTATTGTCTCTTAACTTATAAATATTAACTAATGTGAATCTTTCTTTACAGAAGGAAAACAGTGACTGAAATCTTGCTTACAAGATAACAATTGATTTTTAAATGAAATGTATAATATAATTCATTGGGAGAAAGTCTAGTGAAAATTTGTGCCTCCAAGGAATTTAATAAAAAAGCCTAAGAATAAACAAAGAGACAAGATGGGGCCAACATAGTGGAGAGAAAGAAATGGTGCCAGTTGTGAGAAGAAACATAGAAGTATTGCTGTTTTATCAGGGGAGTAAGTCCCTTAGAATTACAAGGAACTCAAAAGTATAAATTCTCAGACAGAACTGCTGGAAGAAGTGTCTGGCATTGGATATCCTTTTTAATCCTCTCGCCCTTGCTGACTTTGCATAAACCAAGAAAATACAATACAAGTTAATTATGTCTTTCAACTTTTAAAGCACTCCATGAGTCGCTTTTGAGGTCACCCTGTACAGCAAGAGCTAACTGGTTTGTAACTGTTACCACTAGGCAGTGCTTAGCAGTCCTTTTAGGAGCATGTGGTATCTGGATTGCTTGTAAGAAATGATATCTGCAAGAATATCAAACAATGAATGGTTTGAAAGAGAGACTGAGGACCCTTAATAACAGGTGTGAATTCTCTTCCTAAAGATAAAGACTGCTCCAGGGGACCAAGGTGTAGGTTGTGGGCAGTGTTAATTGTTGACTATTAAGTTTGGGTACCTGACAATTTAAACTTTAGAGAATCAAGAACAAGAGTTGGAAACCTTTGCAATGATCAGGTTGCAAAGGTAATTTGTTCATGTAATGCTTTATATTATTCTGTAGTCATTAAACTAAAAGTATTGGGAGTATCCATTTTGAGCTCCAGCAGTACAATGGTTACTCTTCATTCACATTGAACTTTTAATTTTGACCAGAAGTTGTTGATTTACTTCTGTTTCTTGAAAGCAAAGAATGCATTTTATATCCTTTTGATAGTCTTAGTGATTTTTTCTGTAACATTTAGAGAGTTTAAGATTTAACAATTTGGTTGCCGTTTATTTATTTCTATATTAATCTGTATGTGAGGTTCCATAAATATTGCAAAATATACATATTTAACAAAATATCTGTAAGAACCTTTTATATTGCAGGTACATTTTACTAAGTCCTAGAGGTACAGTGATTAAGTAAATAAATACACACATATACACATATAGCTATAGATAGGTATATAGATAGCCATAGTTCATGCCCTGATGACGTATTTTATTGGTGGTGGAGGCAAAGTTCACCTGCCGTGAGGCACCTTAAAGCGACTTCAAGCTCAGACATCAATTTCAGTAGAGCAGGAAGTGAGGAGAGCTTCATTTCGACAGATTAGTTCAGGGTTTATTAATAGAACCAATAGCCACATACTCTTTTTCACTCTTTTTACCACTACCTCTTTCTCTTTAGTCCCTTACACATGGCGTAAGCAGCCCAATATTTAATTCCCAGGTAAAAATCAAGAAGAAATCCAGTGAACTGCCTGAGGAAAACTTAGAGATACTGAAGTCAGTGCTCCCTGTTCTGGGACCCCCGACCCTTAGGAACGTAACCCTGCGCTCCACACCATATTCATCCCAAAGCGAAGGCTGCCAGCCCACAAGCTCTATACATTCATAGATGTTAGACACAGTGTTAGTGTCCACCAGAGCAGTGAGGCTAAAAAGACCAACATGGAGACTCTAACCAGCTACACACACAAATCCAGCCAGTACTCACTCAGTCTTTAAAATGAATGAACAAGAAAGGATACAAAATATGAAGAATGCTAGCAGAATGAATTTTGAAAGATCTGTATAAACAAAGAGACACATTGACACTGTAAATAAGAGATAATTCAAGAGCAGAAGTGTGTTTTAAAAACAAACAGAACATAATGCTAACTCTTAGTTAAGTTTGGTACATCCTTATTTGCCTAACCCCAACCCCAGGACACCTCTCCTACCCTACCTAACACACTGATACTCTTTGTAAAATATTTTTTGAATTATTAAGGTTATTAACCAAGCTTGAAAGGAAAGCTCTGGGTACCATGCCTATAGCTCCAAAGTTCTTGGATGGAGATACTTGGACAAAATACAAGACTGTATGAGTAGACTCAAAATCACAAACTTGCCTGCAGGTATGAGTTAATTGTCCTAACCAGAAATTAAAGTAACCTGATCTGAGACATAAAAATACAAACTAATATAAAGCCTGTAAACTGCTTTGGGTACAGAAAGAGGCAATCATGAAACTGACCTAAGAAAGCTAGCTATATAAATCCCAGGAATGTTAAAAGGATAAGTCCAGAGATCAAAAATTGTGAAATATGGAAGGTCAACACCATTAAAGAAGCCAGGAAAAAACGGAAAAATCTGTAAGCTTTTGGAATTAATAAAATAAACCAAGTCATATACAAAACAGTAAGAGTTAAACTAACTGCCTTTACACTTCTTATCAGCAATGGATGCTAGACTACCACTGATGAGTGCCTTCAAAGTTCAGAGCAAAACTATTTTGAAACTACACTTCTATGCAAATGGAAACCATCAATCAATTCCAAGTTCTCAGAAAACTTACTTTGCAGTTTCCTTCTGAGAAAATTATTTAAAGATATATGTACTCAAGGAAATTGAGAAAAATAAGAAAGTGGAACAAATGAGAAAGAAGAAATAATAGAGCTAATCTGAGAATTCAATGCCAAAAATCCCTGAATGACATTGTATGCAGAAAACAATCTGTCCAGATTAAAACTGAAAGTCATTTCCAGGAGGCTCCAAAAAAGAATATCTTTATATTAAGAATGCTGCGGATTCCAGGAAATATATAATGACTGAGTTACATAACATCATCAACCTGGTAAAGAAAGGCTGCATCCTTTTCACCAATAAAGAACAACTAAACACTGAGAGAGGGAAAACTTAAGGAGAATCATGGCAAAGAATATGAGGCAAAGAATAATGTGACATTATTTTATTATTTGATACCAGCCCCATTGACTATTAACCTAGGTAAATTTTCTTCTGAGCACACGGGAAACCTGGAAGTTCATCTCTAGAAACAGAAATTTACCTTCTTCACATTATTGTTTTTTACTTTGTTCTGGAGATTTTTACATGTATACAATAGTAAAATACTTACTGGCTTAAATTTTTAGGAAAAGAGCCTTTCATGTTGAATACTTATATTTGTTTACACAATTGAATATAACTTTTTGTCCATGTCAAAATAAATGGAAACTGACCAATATGAGAGATGAAAAGATTGGGAGAGATGGAGCTGCTAAACACACGAATATTCTCACCTAAAATGTTAAGAGTTAAAACATCCTGTTTAAATCTTAGGGCAATTAATTGAGGATTAAGTGTATTTTAATGTAGAAATGTAAAAGAAGAAGTAAAACTTTTGGCTTTTGAAAACAAAAGGAAGTAAATAAAGTGAGCTAAAGTTTCTTCTTTAATCGGTTTTAATTGTAGATAATATCTTAAAATTAGAAACCAATGGTTAACATCCAGAATAAACCAGTCAATGTATAGAGGTAAATTATTTTAAAATTAGAGTACTCTCCATTAGAAGAACTAAGGAAATGAATATTTAAAAATAAGATTGGGAAATAGAATTGATAGTATGAGCAGAAGGGATGTGAGGGAAAATGAATTATTATAACTACATCTCAAGCCCATATTTACTTTAGTTTTCATCATATGCGTGCATCAATTTATCTTTTAAAACATGAAAACGCAAAAAATGCTATTTAACATTCCATTTATTAAATTAACCAGTTTTGAAGTCTTTCATAATTGGCATAGCCACCAGAACCTCAAAACAGCAATGGATCCATATGAAACTGTAACAGCACTGGCTTCACTTTTACCTTTTATACGTTAATTATTCTTTCATTGAATTCCTACTATATGACAGGCACTTACCAGGCTTTGAGAATATATAGATTAGAGCATAGTCTCTGCCCTTAGCAGATCTCTCAGAAGAGTGTACCTAATTTCTTTTGTCCCTTTGTCGTGTACTGCCTTGGCCCATTTCACACAGGCTGATGACCTCTACTCTCACTTTTTAACCTTTAACCAAATTTCTTTTTTAATTTGCCATCTTAATTTATGAAGAGGAAAGAGATTGCTGGACCAGCATTTGGTAGGTTGACCTTTAGCACAATGGCCAACAGTTCTATCTGGCCAGATTTTCATTGATATTACAAGGACAAAGATGAGAATAGACAAAAAAAGAGAGAGAGAGAGATTGCTTTGTATTGCTGAGGGAAAGATTAAGTTTTATTCGTTCAAACTACAGAAAGAGGCATGATATAGGGTGTTAGATGTTTCAGTTTAAACACCTTAGAGATGGTCTGAGAACTAACTTCTTACAGTGGATATGCAATGGATGTTAGCTGTTCTGTACAATTTAAAATTTGGAAAGAGATTGAAAGGACATAAATAACTGTGTGTGTGTGGTCTGAGCTACCATGCTAATTTCTAATTTCTAAGAATATGCAATAAGAAAATTTTGGAAATCATCATGGTGAGAAGATGACTTTGTTCAGAGTTACAATTTCTGCCTAATTTATAAATGACTAAAAAAATCTCCTTGATTCTAAAACAGGAGTTATGACTAAAAAAGAAGTTCTATTAAAAGAAAAGAAATTAAGTCTGTAAATCTAACATGATTATACCCAATAATATTTCTCCCAAATTAATCCATAGCTAGAAATATTAGTCATTTAGTTACATCTGAAAGAGATTTCTATTTTTAAATCAGGAGAAACTAAATTAAAATCTGGACTGCATGTTCAAAAATAATCATGCGATTTTACATGTAATATATGCTTCCAATTTTAATATATAATGTTTTAGAAGATGTATAAATAAAGGTCATTTTAAGGTATGCTTCAAAGCACATTTAGAAAAATATTTGATGTTGAAGATTTCAGTACTACCTATTTTATCTTAGTTAAGTTGTTCTTCATTGTCTTTTTAAAATGCAAAATCATACTGCAGTGTTTTTGACCCATTTTATCCTGTGAATGAAAAGGCTGTCCTTACTTTTGGTTCGATTTAACAGAATAACAGGATCTTATACCTCAGAGAGACTTTGTAAGCAAACAAAAATCTATCCTTTCACACACTGTTGAACAGAGAAGAAACATTACGGGTGTTAAGGTCTGCCTGATTCCCTGCCCCTGGAGCCATTTTCTCCTTGCAGCTGGAAGAACTTGGGACTCATCCTGCCCCCTGCTCTAGCCAGACCCTCTGAGGAATAATGTTTGCTCAATCCTGCTGCTGGCCAGTCTGCTGTCTAGGCCCAGTCCTAGTAATCTGGCTTCTAATATGTTCTGCAAACAGGCCATAGAGTGCCTTGTTTTGGTTATTTAGATATGCCCCTGGATCCTTGTGAATGAGTCCAAATCTGTCACCCAGGTCCCTTTAGAACTAAAACTTTACTTTGCCCTCATCAATCCCCATCCAGGAGTTAGAAGCTGTATTCCTACATACTGACGTCCCTGATGCCAACTGCCATTACTGGAAATCCAGGTATTACCTCTCATATCATTCTTCTTCATACATTATGGAGCATCTCTGATTTGCATATCTATTCTGGATTTAATAGTTATTGCCTGTAACCGTCTTCTTTGAGTGTTTTGTTCTACCTACTGAATTGAACTTCTGCACTTGGGTCTTTTTAAAAGCACCTGTTCCATACTGAAGGGCAGATCTAACTCCAGTAAATTATTCTGAGCCTGGTGTATGTGAGATGACATAATAGTTGTATTAGTTTTCATAGGGCTGCCATTACAAGGTACCACAAACTGGATCACATAAACAACAGATTTACTTTCTCAAACTTCTGGAGGCTAGAACTCCGACATCAAGATGCAGGCTTTCATCTCTCTGAAGGCTATGAAGGAAGGATATGTTCCCGGCCTCTCTTCTTGGCTTGTAGATGTCTGTCTTCTCCCTGCGTCTTCACATTGCCTTTCCTCTGTATGTGTTCAAATTTCTTTTTATAAGGATACAAGTCATATTGGATTAGGGGCCATCTTACTGACCTCACGTTGATTTAATTATCCCTTTAAAGACCCTTTCTCCAAATATGGTTACATTCTGGAATGAGGACTTCAACATATTAACTGGAGGCGGGGAGGGGGGAGGGAGGATACAATTCAGTCCATAGTAATATTCACAGGAGGAAAGAGACGAAGGCTTTTTATATGTTTGTATGCATACATGATAAATACTAATGTTGGCATTTGTCGCTATAGTTTTTCATCTGTGAAAAACATAAGATCATCAAGATTCTTATTGAGTAATTGCTTTATGAAAACAATTGATATACGTGATTATGAAGGCACAGATGGTTTTAGGCACAACCAGAGACTGAACACATTGGAAATGTTTTTTAACCTCTGTAAGCTTCAGGTTCCATTGTTTTAGGAACTGGGAATAATACTTGTACATATCCCAGGGATTTGTTGTAAAAATTAAATAAAATAATGTGCTGTGGCTCTGTGTACCTGTACTTCATACACAGCAAGTGCTCCATATATATTTTTATTTCTATGGAACCAAATAGGATGTACAAATAATATGTAAGAACTAGGAAGAAAGCTGAAATGCCAAAGTTTCATGTTGGAGCTGGGGTAGAATTTGGCAGGAAGAACCAGTGTGGCATTCTAGTCAGAGAGACTGGCATGAACAATGAGATATGCTGCAGATACATACTGTTTTGGGAACAGTAAGTTTATGGACTTGTGGAAGAAAATGAAGCTAGAAATTACTGATCAAAGGAACAGTTTTAATCCCAGTTCTTTCAAAAACTGGATTACTGTGGGCCACACAATAAGAGGGATGGATTTTATCAGTGATCCTCATCCTTGGATGTACTTTCGAATTCCCTTGAGAGTTTTTATAAATTAAGTATAGCACCAAAAGAGCTTGTGATTTAGTCCATGCGGATCTCCCTCCCTCCAACTTCCTCCCTTTTCTTTCTCCCTCTCTCTCCAGACTCTCTTCTGGTAATTTCAACGTGTAGTCAATATTATGAACTACAGAGTTTGCTAGTCTTCTAGGACTTTTTCAAATCCCAGCCCTGACCCTTTATAAATTATGAAATGCTGGTTCTTCCATGAGAATTTTTATTTTCTATCATCATATTAGCTTTTCATGAAAAAAAAATTTCTTATTTATATGGATTTCGGTGTATCTTTAAAATGACTCAGTTTTTGTTGGGGGGACAGAATAAGGAGGTGTATATATCCAGAGATATTTTAGAACTCTCACTCAAACACTTTGAATTAATTTTCTGACTGACTAGAAAGTGTGAATTCTGTACCAGATGACTGTAGTGCTTATAAGCTCCCATGAGGGAGGGACTGAGAAACAGAAGAGCGACCTTGCAAATGTTTGGAACAGAAACTGGAAGTTGAGAGGAAGTGGGAAAGTAATTCTCAGAGTCTAGAGTATTATACAAATGTGAAGAATTATTACTGTCCTAATACTTGGTCATTCCATTTGGGTCAGTGGTAACGCTCATGCAGATTGGGTCATTTCATAAAAAAGAAATCTAAAACTTTAGTCCCTTTAGTCTTCAGTGTAGCTCCAGTTATAAAGTGTACAGACTCACATTTTCTAACACTGCTCTACCTGAATGATTACCAGTTATACTCTGCCTTTCATGCATACCATATACTTTTCTGTCTTCATTATTTGAATTTGCTACTCTTTATTTTTTTAACAGTAAGGCATACACACACACACACACACACACACACACACACACACACACACACACATACATACACACTGTGTGTTCACCTCCCATAGTTAGATTTCATTCTGTCACCACATATTTGACCCCTCCCCCTTCCCTCTACCCTCTGGTAACCACTAGTCTATTGTCCATGTCCATGACTCTCTGTTTGTTTGTCCTGCTCATTTGTTGCTTTTAGGTTTATATCCCACATATTAGTGATATCATGTGATTTTCACCTTTTTCTGTCTGGCTTATTTTGTTTAGCATGTTTATCTCGAGATCCATCCATGTTGTTGCAAATGGCAGTATTTCATCTCTTCTTATGGCTGAGTAATATTCCATTGTATATATGTACCACAGCTTCTTTATCCGATCATCTATCATAGGACACTTCAGTTGCTTTCATGTCTTGGTCACTTGAATAATGCTGCTCTGAAAATCAGTGTGTAAATATCTTTTCAGATATAGGTTTTCAAGTCTTTGAGGTAAATACCCAGTAGGGGGATTGCTGGATCATGTGGCAGATCAATTCTTAGTAGTTCTGAGGAACCTCCATACTGTTTTCCATAGTGGCTGTACCAATTTGCAGTCCCACCAGCAATTATGAGGGTTCCTTTTCTCCGCATCCTCTCCAACATTTGTTATTCTTTAAATGCTCTCCTATCTCTAGCTGTGATTTAAAACTAAGACCAAATTTTACTTCCTCTTCTGTTATTTTCCTGAACTATTTAATTTTATTTTTAATGTTTGCATGTTTATGTTTTTTCCTGAAGGAAATTAATTATATGTTTAAGTAGAGACATGTTTCTGCATTTATATCTAATTTTATACTTAATACTATTATAGTTTATAGTTAAACACATAGAAATATAGTTGTTAGATTAAGTTGTACACTGTTGAATTTTTCTCTATTTTTTTTAAATTTGTGGAACAAATTATATATAAAAAAGAAAATAAGAAATTATATATTTGAATATGTAGAAAAGATATATCCAAAAGTATAGTTGAGGGTAACTGAGTTTGAAAACGGGTAATTTTTCTAGTTTTCTAATTCTTGGTACATCCCTTTAGTTTATTGATTTAATAAATCAAGCATTTGGGAAAAGTGCTTCAATCAATAGGTACCTCTTAATAGGATGACAAGAAATAATTTACTTTGTTTTTTGTGTGATTGCAACTTACTACTGTGTTCTCAGAAATCTGTTTTTTTAGTTATCTTTAGTAATTTGGACATTAATTCTTTGAACTATAAAAAAGAACCACAATATTACTACCACTAGACAATGACAGTATACATTTTAATGAAAGAGAAAAAATACAGTTGTCCACAGAAGAAATTCTAGTGTGGATTACAAACAATATCAGTAACATCAACAATAGTGAAAAACAAAAATAATTTAGGGAGAACTGACTGATCACTGAATGATGGGGAAGGAAAGAGCTGAAAATTTAATTAGTGTAATCCCCTCAAAACTGTAAGTGCTTCAGAGAGAACAGTTTCTTTGGGAAACCATGAGTCTGGTTAGAGATTAAGAACCTTTGGGAAACTGTGAGGTAAATTAAGCATCATCATCATTGATTACGAGAGTTGGAAGAATGATTGAGATTGCTCAAACTCAATTTAGGTGTTTAGAATTGAAACCATGTAAGAAATTGTTTATAGACCAATTGATGAATAAACTGTCAAATTTATTAACAGGTAGAATCCTTATGTCTAATATACCTATTTGTGTTTGGTTTATGAAACACGATTGCTTCTCAAAGAGTGTCTTGCTAGAATAAACACTTTATGATGGAGATAGGTAAACATTTTTTATTATAACAGTGTTCGTAATATAAAAATTGGAACCTAGCTTAATTTTTTACTTCCAAGGCACTAGTTAAAGGAATATCATGTACCCATAAAAAATCTGTTCTCTATTCTTATATTTATTGCATAAAAATTTGTTTGTGATAGTTACGAGTTGAGAGGGATCTCCAAGTGCCAGAAATGAAATGAGAAAAACAAATCCCTAAATATAGGAAGTGATATTTCAGCAATACCTCAGGTTGAATCAAGACTTGTCTAGGGCTTGGGTTATGAAATAACACAGGGACATGAGAGACAGTTTTGCCCTTGTAAGAGGCAGGTAATTGGAACTGATGTCTGTGCATAAAGCCATGACTCTCAGAGTACTTCCCCCACCATGAAAGGAGGATTCATATTAAACTTCATACAGCTCGGATAAATGAGAAACCTTGTTTCTGTTTCAACCCTGAGTGGAAAAAAATAATGATAAATCTCGTCTAAGAAATTAAATCTCTTTCTTTTCCGTAGGCAGATTTTATAAGCTGAATTTATATTGCCTACCACAAGATTTAATCCCTAAACAGAAAATTAACATAAAATTTGACCGTTGGTCAGAAATACCTCATTCTATACCTTCTCTATCTTGCTTCAAGCTCAAAAGCCTTTTCAGTCCTCTGTAATCAGTGACTTAAGATACAAAGAATAGACAGTGCTAAGAAATGGCACTCAGAGAACCAATATTTTGGCCTTATCTCTTGGATTCCTTTTTCTTTTGACATGGTTTCTGTCTTTTACAAAGAAATGCAATAATGGCCAAAGCATTTGTGCCAGGCTTTACACTGAAATGGTCAACTTCTATTACCCTTTAAATATCTCAGCACCATGAAAAGCTCTTGATTTCAAATTGTCTTACTTTGCTAGAACTCCTATAGGAAATATCTCGTGGTAGGTGAATTAGGTTTACAAAGTAAGTAATCACTGTCCATAATACCAACTTACCTTTTCTTTTCCTCTTCAATCTTCTTTTCTTAGTACAATCATCTTTTTCCATAATTTTCTTAACAAGATCCTCTCTAAAATATTCTCTTCTTCACCATGACCCACATCCTGCCACTATCTGACATTTTGGCATATTTGCTGCTCTGGTCTCCTTTATTCTATACCCAGTATTACCTCAGTTTCTCCATGTGATTGGATCAGGGTCTGTGAGACTTAGGACTCTCTAGTTTGGAAGATAACACAGATTAAGGCAAGTGGTAATGACAGATTCTTTAAATATCCCTTTCACCCATGCTTGTCCTCTAACACACTGGGAGATAAAGATATCTCATAGGGTACCCATATTCATTTATATCCCGAAAAGGATTTCGTCAGTACAACTTGAAAACAATAATTCCCATACCTGTATTTCAGAATTTCAAAGTGATTGAATTTCAGAGTGATTTTTGGATGCAGAGCCCCTTGATAACATCAAATTCTTTGAGTTTTTTTGTTTTGTTTGTTTGTTTGTTTTTTTTTACCATTTAAACTTTCTCAGGATAGACATTTTATAGCCAGAGTTCCTTCTAGTATCTAACACACCATTGTGGGAAACCTATCAATCCTGAAACATGACAGGTTACAGTCTTATGACTCAGGAAATTGCAAGTATGAAAGCAGCTCTCAATACTGGAAAAAAAATGGAATTAAATATATTAATTTCCCAAATCATAATATGTCATTTATTCTCATGTCTTTAGAACTAACCTTGCATTTTTTGTTACCATTACTCTGCAAGTTCCTCTCGTTGTAGTTTGACTATAACTAGTTTGGACAATGTATTTGTTTGTTTGTTTGTTTGTTTGTAGCTTAGAATCCTTCAAGACATTTGCTTCTATGTGATTATGTAGAACTGAATAGAAGACCTTGATACAGAAGCATATCTGTGTGGGTCAGGAAAGAGATAGCTCAGCTGATTCCTTGTGACAGCAGAATCACAGATATCCTAATGACAGAACAGGGTGTGGAACAGTGCCTGTTATTACAGAAACTACCCCAAAAAACTACAAGGTCCTGAACATCAACTCTGAATCTATGAAATGGAATCCAATACTTCCCACCTTCCTTTTCTTTTTTCTTGGGATATCTTAGCAAATCAAAATAAACCATGTTAATAATGAATAATTTTTCCAACTATATCTCTGCAAGGCAATAATAGTTTTAATGTGCCACCAGTAATAAGTGTTTGTGCTTAAATAAGTTTGGCCAGTGCTAACTTTAGCTAAAAATTTCCCTAATGCAGGACTTCTCACCACTTTTAATGTTAATGTACATTATAAATGTTGTAGAAAATAATACTCTATGCATTGTGTCCTGAATGTATTTGATCAGGACCCCTTTTATTCTAAGCCATCCGTTAACATCTCCATAAACGTGTTCTGAGATCAAGGTGTGGTAGAATTAGGCTAGAGTCTTGTGAAGGTCCTCAGCCTGTTGAAACCTATGTATTTTACTTGACGCAGGCTTATTTCCTCAATCACAAATCACTAAGAACACAGTCTTGTACTTGATACCAGGTAAAAGTTAATTCCCAGACTTAAAGAAGTTGAGATCTAAAGCAAGATTAGCTTTGATTTATTTTTTAAGTCAAAGTCCCATGCTGCCACTGACTAGATATGTCAATTATTATATCTAAGCCACAGTTTCTTCATCTATAACATGGGAGTAATAATATCATTTAAACCTTCAAGGCATAGACGTGGTCTGGCTCCTTTTTCACTTTACTGTAGTGCTTAGTATATTCAGTGTTCAGAATATTTGCTAGATGAATGAAATTACGCTCCCTGCATGTATGCAGGGATCAATAAAACTTGCAAGGAATACCAGAATAAAGTCCTATGTATAACTCTTCTTTTAAGACCTACAGGGAAATGAAAAACAGTGAAGAGATTTATATGGGTTGGGTTTAGTCAAGGAAAATATCTCTCAGAGGAAGTACATAGAACCTGAATTTGTGTTATGCCATAACCTTTCACTAACAGTGTATTCTACTACTGGTTATAAAGATTAAGAATCTTGATTTCACTAAGAGGATATAGAGTTTACACACGTATAGACTGAAGACAATATATTCACCCTCTTCTGCCCAGTTTGTTCTGCCATTGATTCTTAAGTGCCAATAATATAATACAGCATGGCTCACCAAGCAGATAAAGCCAGTCAGTACAGCAGCAATATATTTTTCCACCTGATAGTCTTCAGTCTGTAGCCCCATAGAAAATCAGATCCTTTATTTACATCCCATCAAGATTTTATAATTTAGACAATGTCATTATTTAAAATTATTCAGTATATTTGTCTATATGGATGTATACCTTGTTTTTTTTTTATAATATGATTGTGAGCAGCAGAGAATATTATACAAACAGATCAGCTATAGATGAGTAGAGGTTTTATCAACTTTTGAACGTACTTGGGAAGAGATCGGAAATAATATGACATTTACTGTATAGTATTTCAGTGCCTTTTTCTTAATATACTGATACTATATGGAACTTAGAAATTGAATACAGTATTGATTATTACTTCAAAGTATACTTGTAAGAGATTTGTGATTTGAAATAAATTTTTTTGCATTAATTTCTAGGATTTTGGAGAAAAAAATTAATTTCCAGAGTAATTGTATGTGATTAATATTTCAACATTAACAGTATTGGAATTTCTTTATAATGAGTTTTATCTGTACTCTCTGGTTGTTATAGTTGTACTGAAATTTAATTTGAAAATAAAAGTTTGATGAACTGGAAGCCTTAGGTTGGTGATTTAGGAATTTAGTTTCCAGGACATTTGAGTCTTGGTATATATTCTATGTCTATTTCTGTAAATGGTTGATTCTTTTGTAATGCTACCCATCTTAGTCACTTTTTAGATTTGTTTTGAAGCATATAAACATGCTTTAAGAAGTCTAAAATACATATACATGCATATACATTATTTGTACTACTTATAATAGTGTGTATTAAAATCCAAAAAGAGTAATGATTACCTACAGAATGATAAACTTAAAATCTCACGTACCTTTTTGTTTTAGTGAAAAGACTAAGTTATGGTAGAAGAAAAATATTGTTTGTATTTTTTTCATAAAATAGGAGTATGCATCCTATTTAAATAAGTATAGTTCCTTATAGCCTTATAATATTGTACCATGTCATATATACTAGGAAAAAAAGCCTCAGAGCAAAAATTATGTATATTTGCCTCTGCTAGGAAAATACAGCAATAGGAAGAGGGAATCTGTCTTAAAAAGTCTACATAACAAAAATGTATAATATGTACAGAGCCTAATTTAAAATATTTCTTCAGGAAGAAACAAAACACATTTTTTCTTTAGAAATCAAAGATATAATAATACTCTCATTTAATTAATTTTAATAGTACTGAACAAAAGTAGAAGAATTACGTTTTAAGAAATCATCTTATGGGCGAATGGCCATTTTGTTGTCATAAAAATCCTTTATTTAGCTCTCTCCACAAATAAGCTCACAGCAGGAGAAAGGACACTAGTTAGAGTAATTTGGGGGATACGTAAACAGAAGGAATGGCTAGGAGCATAGTGTCATCTGGCAGAGAGCTTATTTCCTGAACCCTGTGGATCTGGTTAAAACCCAACAGAGATGCCAATATGCTTCTCCTCAGTAAATGCTACCAATCTCCATACCACCAGGCCCACTAAGGCTTGCGTAAGGTATTTTATCCAAGCGATCCTTTGCATAGCTGCCCAGTGCCTGCAATGACCTGAGTCAGTCATGCAAAGAAACTTTCTTATGCTTACACCAATATTTCTTTCAGTTTCTATTTTCTGCTGCTTCTGACCCAAGGGTGGCTACTGTTGTGGTGGTAGAGGAGGCACTTGTGCTCCTTTTAGATGAATCTTGAATTTGTTTGAAAGCAAGGCTGAAAATCCCCAAGCTGGATTCCTTTTCAAGGTTGCTGGCATGTGTGCTTCTGGGATACCTGTCTCTTCAGGAGGGTGGGAAGCAGTGAGGTCTATTGATTCTGAGGAGGAAACAATCGAGGCCCGACGAGCAGGTGCTGGTAAGGTGCTGAATTTGGGGCATGGGAATCCCACTTCATTGTTATTTCCAATTGGACACAAATCTATATTTAACACTTTCTCTGTATCTATTTTTCCAATTTTGTATGTATCAGGTGTAGAGTTATTTCGTTCCGTATTCTCAACAGAGCAAAGTTTATAGCCACCAACTTTATCTTCAGTCTTTTTCTCTGAAAAGATAGTATTATGTTTACCATATAGCCTTAAAAATTATAAGATGATTGGTCATACTTATGGTTTATTTTCTGGTAAAATAGACAATTCAAGAAAGATTTAAAGATTAAAATGTCAATGTTCTCTGAAAATAAGGAAAAAACTAGCAAGTTGTACATGAGATTTATGATCAATGTATCACAAGTTTTGCTATCTCATACTAATATAAAGAAAGAAAAATATATGACACATTGGAGTCATATAGTGGAAAACCAGTCCCAAAACGAGAAGTTTACGTCGCTTTTTCAAAATAATGGATTCTGGGTTTCTGTGAAAGAGCTGAAACCTTTCCAACAAACACAGCCCTTGACCTGTATCATAGTACTTCAAGGTCAAATGGCATATGTGAAACAAACTCTAAATTGCGATTGATGAATTGATGTTAGGTTATAAGTGTCCTTGCCCAAGGAAAATCAGTCTCCCGGTCTTTGAAGTAGTTGAATAGCTGTGAAAAATATAGACCCCCCAAGAAGGGATATATGTGGCTCAAAATTGACAGCATGCTAAAAACATTTTAAGTAAGTAAATATTGTTAATATAAATTTCTGAATTAACAGATAAAAATAGCAGGATCTTTTTTCCTACTAATATATAGACAGTGACCTCAGTGAATGATGCTAACTGCTATGCATGGGCTCTCAGAGTATGCGATATCTAGAAATGAGGGAAAGGGTTTTCTAAAATAAGTTTAACATTAGCCCCTTCTAATATTCTCTATTTTGATTCTGTGTTTATGAAATTTGTATATACCATTTCAGAGACCTTACTTGGTTTATCAAATATCTTCTGTCAGAAATATAATTGGTTACCCTTTGACAAATTTTCTCATATGGGGGCACTTCAAGGAACTCAAGATAATTATACCAAATTAATATAAGTTCATGAGGTGAAATGAGGGATAGATATTAGGTTAACAGCATTCAGAATGATTTTATAATTTGAAATAAGCCCATTCCAGGTGACAAATGAGAAGAAAGAAATAGAAGAAAACATATACAAAAAGGAAATGTCTCCAAACTGAGGCACAGTATAGCTACATACAGTGTATTAAAATGTTTTAATTCTGTTGGCTTAGCCTACATTGGTTTATAAGGTCCATAGGTTCATAAATTTCAATCACATAAAATTATATGCTAACAGTTTCAACTAGGGGAAATGGGTAAATTGATTGTTGAAAGTTTCAACTTTCCTTTCATCATTTCTCTTCAGTATACTTGCTGGGCCAGTAGTTCTATCCCTAAACGATGACTTTGTATTTCTTCTTTATAATAGTGCCATAGTAAAAGAAATTTAAATTCAGCAAGCATAAGACTTCAGTCCCCCAAAGTGGCTTGGAGAATCCTCATTGGCCCCAAATGTGCAAAATTGAGGCAGCAGATTGTAGGTACCTCCTGTATCACCATAGTTTTCCACACCAAGTCACTAGCACTGTAACAAAAATTGGCACAATTTTGAGGTATTCTACCAAAATGATGACAGTAGCTCTTACTTTCCATGGTGTAGTGAAAAGCTCATGCATAGCCTTTCATTCAGACAAAGTCATGTCCAATTCCCAAATCTACTACTTATAAACCATGTGACCTCGGACAAGTTAATTAGCTTTTCTGAGCTTCATCTGTAACATAGGTTAAGTAATACTGATTTGCAATGTGCTTGTGAGAAATAAATGAATTAAATAAAATTAACATACTTTGTGCGATATTTGGCACATAACAGTGATTCAGTTTCTCTTTCCCAGCAACAATTTGGCCAGTTTTGATTCAAGGTGGTTTAAAGCTAGAAGTTTGGGGAAAAGAAAATATGAAGACTAAATGGAGACTAAAAACATGTTTTTTAAAAGGGAAAATAATGTCCAAATTATTCAACTTGTTTGAGGCTGATATTTTTCTGTTGGTTTGGTGATGATGAGATGATCTATGTTTCAGTATTTTTTTCTTATCAGATAATTGTTTTTCTTGTATATGTGATAATTATATATGTGATTTAAGTAAACACAGTACATTTTGTTTAAATAAATGAATGATGGTTTTTTTATCCTTCCTCTATTATCATTTGATCATTTCATTTCTAAAGCAAACTAAAAGCAGTCTGCCTCTACTTTTCAATAATATCCCCTAGTGGATTAGAGTAGTGTATCATTGTTCATTGTTGTTTCTGGAAAATTGAATTATGTACCATGATAAAAAATGAATTTGAGGAAGTGACATAATTTCACATCAACTAATTTTGTTGTTATTGTTTCTTTGTTTTGTTCTCATAATATGAGAGAGTAATAATTTTGTGTCTCAGTGGAAAAAAAATTAGACCATGAGTTATTACTCTACAGTCATCAAAGATCTGTATCTTTTAGAATATTGGAAATATGAGATCCCCCCACCACTCTCTGGCAAAACCCATTTGGGTTGTCCTTTTGCCCTCTGGAGATGAGCCACTAGAGCAATAGGCTGGCCATACCGGAACAGCCTGAAGAAACACTTTTGTCCTTGTTCCCAACAATCGCTCCTGTGCTCCTGCTTTTTGCTTCCTTATGCCAGTTGTCATTGGGCTGAGTAAGAGCTCTCAGATAGAGAAACTGCAGGGGAAATGATCTGTTACAGAGAGCTTGGTAAGGCCATTGCCAGTGATTGATAATGGAGCCCAGTCATTTTAGGTGAGTTTTCTGTGGTCCCCAAGCCAGCAGGGGTCTCCTTGACTCTGTCATCTTAGCCCATGGCTGTCTCAATGCAGTGACACTGGGGAGAGTATGTGTGGCGGGGGAGTAATAGGAGGAGCCCTTCAAGCATCTGTCTTAGTCTTCTCTCCTGTGCTAGCTTTAAGGGACCACAGCATTTCGTGTCTCTGCCTACAAGGAGGCAGCATCTTCTGTGCATTATTTCAGGAAATGGTTAATTACAGACCTACTAGAGCTTTGGTGTTTGTTACAGTGGGAACCTCTTTAGTATAGCACAGGGCACTATAGATTAATGCAGTAATCAATGCGAATCTGTACACTGCAGAGATGTTTTGATGACAGCAGCACTTATGGTCTTGTTTAGTGTCTCCATTGTATAATGTTGGACACTGCAGGATTTTTTTTGGTTTTGATTTAGAATGCAAGGACCACATGGAATTTTATTTAAAATTTCTTTTGCATTTGGGTGGATTTTTTATTGTGTTGTGGATTCACTGCTATTGCTAGCTAGAATTTAGTGATTTGATGCCAGTAGCATTTATTTAACCATTCTGATGCTGCTGTTATGTTTGCCGGGTTTCTACTACTTCCTACATTGCACTCAAGAACAGGTAAACTTAAGCTATAATATTAATCTTATGCATAAATGTACAATTAATGGACTATGTTTATCCAAAGAGTAAGATATTAAAATGCTTTAAATGGATATTATCGGTATAGAATAAGTAATATTTTACTTTGAACATGAAAATTACACAGTATATTATTTTAGAATACAGTGGTGATCAGCTTGTTGCGTTATATGAAGTTATTTTCATGTTTCATGTTTTAAAAGAATGTCTGAAATGTATGTTAAATTGCCTACAATTTAGTACTCAACTCGTAATTTGATATATGTCTATTATACAATTAATTTAGAAAATATATATTTTCCTTTTCTGATTGATCAAAGACTGCTGTTTTTCCTATTTACTGAATCTCACTAAAATTAGAAGGCTTCAGACCTTAATCTTCATAAACAGAAAGATATCGGTTTATGTATAGATTGTTATGTTGAAAGGTTTAGACAAAAACTGCCAGGGCCCGGTTTCTCCTTGCCAATGGTCCTGGTCTTAGAGCTCATTGTCAAAACGCCTGTTTTTGTGTGATGCCAAGCTGGAGACTAGAGGGAACACTATTCAGTAAGGGGAGTCCCGAGCCCAGACAGAAAGCAGAGAAGGGAAATTCAGTCTTTTGAGTCAAGATTTGGGTGTGCGACCTTGGGTGACATAGTAACTAGACTTTTTCTGGTTCTTGTTTCCATTCTGTTCTGCCAGCTTGAAGAAAGATTCTAATGTTAATCTCTGTGGGAATGGCATAACATTTTTCAGGTGCTCAAGATCATCTGATGATTGCTGTGTAGAAAAAGATACTACTATTAAAATTTTAAAGGCATACAGTTTTCTTAATAAAGGAGAGGAATAGAAGTCTAGTTTTTTTTTTTTTTCTTTTCAGTGGTTTAGCAGCTGAAGCTTTTTTGAGAGGGAGATTATGTCTTTTATATGAAATTGGCAGATCTTTTGGCTCCATTGTAACCATCTTGCCAGATAGGCATTGAGCACGTTTGAGGTGTCCTGAGGGCACTTACTGTCAGATTGTACTCCTTGGGAGGGGAAGGAGGCGTCATGTGTTATGCCGCAGCCTGATAAGGTCCTGGATGCAGAGCCGCTGGGGCTCTCTGAAAGCCTGCCAGGGACTTGAGCTTTTCTCACTGCTCCCTCGCTCCCCCCTCTCAGGTACAGCTTGTACCGCTGAGGGCAGCTGGGGAAAGTTCCAGCCTGCTCTTCTCAGCAAATGACTTTCAAGAGTCTAATTTCTGCTGAGGACAAGCTTAAAATCCACAAGAGGAGAGGCAACTGGAAAAGAAGCAGCTAGTCACCTCCCATTTGGAAAAGCCTGAATCAGATTGCTTACTGAATCAGATGCCACTTAACATTCATGAGTATAAACTAATTAAAATATCTTTTGGGAGAAAGGAAGAATTTTATTGTAAATTGAGCCATGTGCTTACAGAGTGGCTGATGATTGCTAGTTGATATATATCATGTGTTCTTGTGTTCATGGTTATTCTTACTGGATCTCTTCCATGATAGACACCCACTGTTATGAGAGAAAGGCTGAGGCAATGATGGTTCATGTTCCACCACATATATCCTATGCACATAGAGATGAGAGAGAGAGAGAGAGAGAGAGAGAGAGAGAGAGAGAGAGAGAGAGAGAGAGAGAGAGAGATGTGTATATATACACACACACACACACACACATATATATATAATTTCTATGTATGATGGCAATAACTCTATTAGTAAAGTGATTCTCCATTGTACAGAGATCGTCTGCTCAGGTGTCTTCCAACTTTCTGATTTTACGTGAAGCTATCAGTTATTTCTACATGGTTAGAAAGCTCTTTGAGAGATGCTTTCCTTTTGAAGTAGTGCCTGTGAGTGTACCTGAGCAGGGTTCTTCTGTTAGAGAAACCATGGGAGTCATTTGGAAAACAAAGACTAAATTAATCTCAATGAACAGCAGGTATATATTCTTCCTTATACTTGGTCTCCAGTAATCCACAGACACTTTTAATAATTAAAGAAATACTTTATGTTCGTCTCAATTTTCTAAAGCCAGGGAGACTAGAAAGAAGCATATCAAATTATAAAGTAGGAAAATCAATTAAAAATTAGTAGTTATCTTATAATATTAATAATCAAGAAGACTTTTACCATACTTATTTTCATGCCTGTAAATAATAAGCTAGTGAAAAATAGGCTTAGATTTTGGATAGCCTGTTTCAACTAAACCATCTTCTTATCTTTAAAAAGATAATTGTCACATAATGAGTTGATCAATTCCTTGCAGAAATGCAACCAAAATTTTTGAATGCCTAGTTAATTTAAATCTATTGTTTCAGGAAGGTTTTATGTTAAGTGATGTGAGTTTTAAAGACTTGGAAGATAAATTCTTATTCTGATGAGCTATAAATATTGAACACATTTAAAAGCTGACTTTAGAAAAGGGGGCATATTGATTGTTATAGACAGTGGGTTCTAACATGTTTTTAATTGTATAACATATGTCAGATATTTTAGACTTATTAACAACTTTTGAGATTTTTTTTGGTAACAAGAAGCTGGGAGCCTTACAATGTTGTTATTTTTTTTTTTCCTCTAGAGAATGCTTAGCCCTTGAAGCTTGACAGGTCAAAATTGGACCAATTTTTTAGCCACTTTGATGTTTTACTTTTATTTCAAGAGTATGTTTTCTAATGATTTATTTAGATTATATTAAGTTTGTTGTTATTTTTTTCTATATTTTCCTTTTTAGCAAATGTCTTTGAAATTGTTTAAGGCACTCATCAGGGAAGAAATATTAGTCCATCTGTATACACTAATTTCTTTTGCCTAACAATATTAAAGGTTTTTTTTTTTTTAAATACAATTAGAGTCTTGATACCTCATAAAAGTGCTTTCTAAGGTGAATTCTCTTGCCATCTACACAAAGCTCATTTTCTCTGAGTATGGTTTCTTGATTTCCTAAGTGTCTATAGGGGTCTTAATGAAAGCATACTGCTTAGGTAGAGGACTTGCAAAAGAGGATAATTCTGGGAGCTTAAAGAGAAAGCACCAAGGCAAAAAACTACTACAAAAACATTCAGGGGCTTGCAAAGTGAGAGAACCTGAAGACCCCACCCCAACAACTTGCCGAAGAAGTTCTCCCCTAGTTCCTATACAACTGTGGGAGTGGGGTTGGGTCACACAGGCATCACAGGTCTGAGTCACTTTTTCATCCACACCTTAACCGTTTGTTCTTAATTTGGAGAGAGATGACTGGCCCTTTCAGAGAAATAAAAGAAACAATAGGTTCTCTATAGAAAAACACTTATGCACATAATTTATGTTCAATTTTAAAAAGTAGATGGCTCCTCTGTGTTTGTGGGCCATATAAAAGGGGCCACATAACCCAGATCACACAAAATACTTTCAGTGGTAGAAGTCTTGCTTACATGAAAGTAAGTTGTTTTTCTTCTATGGTTAATGAATAAACCCAAGACATGCTTTGAAGTGCTCTTGCTCAGAAAACTTCATTACCATTTTATGTTTTCATGGGCAATGTTATTTCACATCTTAGTGAAAAAATTTACTCCAAGATTAACTCTCCAAAAATTAAATAAATGGTTAAATACACTAATGTAAGTACAGGGGTTCGGAATGACTGAAAATTCAGATATAACATAGAATGCTTTCATTTTGGTGACTAGGAGATTGCTCTTATATGCACCAACATTATTTCATCTGTACCTGAATGGTAACTAAAGGCTGTTTCTGTTCAGAATGGCTTGACAGAATAGTTTTCTTCTGACAATAGGCTTCTTTGACAAAAATGTGACTTCAGATGCTAGTCTTATAGATCAAACTTGTAGTTATAGAGATTTCTGTGTATGGTTTGTTTTGGTCTACAAGATTTTACTGTCATCAGAGCTATACCATGACATAAAAGTGATGGAAAAATTGAACACAAAATAAGAACCCCCAAAATATTTGTTTAATCTGTAAGACCCTTTAGAGTATTGAAGAGAAACCCATGTTTTATAATAAGGAGAAGGATCTGTTTTTGGCGTTTTTGCTTTAAGTTGTTCCTTTTGAGTTTGCTGTACAAAATCTTTGAACGTTGTACCTTTAGTCCTCATATTTACCATGCCTGGTTTTTAGGAAGCTAAATTACAGTGGGTACAGTTTGCATCGGTTACTAACTATACATCTGAATGTTTGATCTAAAGTATGATACAATGATAATTACATTGAACAAAGATTGTAGTAAACCCAAAGATCTGTGTGTGTGTGTGTGTGTGTGTGTGTGTGTGTGTGTGTGTAATTTTTGTCATGAAAACTATTAGTGCATCACTTTGGAAAACAAATAGAATTATAGAAATTCTTGATAATAAGTAAAATTATAAAGGACAGCAGAATGTCTTCTTTCAATGTTTTTATCCCTTTCAACAGTAAAAATAGTGAAATAGGCTAGAGTAATATAGAGTTCCTCACTTGAAAAATGAATAGTTAGCCATTAGAATACAGTTGCAACAATTATTTTAATCCAAGTTCTTTAAAATCATGGAGAGTAAGCATTTTATACCTAAGAGTAAATGCTGCTTACAGTTTTACAGATAGAAAATGAGATTGAGTTTAGAAAATACTATTGACTTTTTAATTTTAAAAATGTAGATAAGCCTTTAATTTAAAATAAAATATACACGTCTTTATATTTTGGGAAAGTTTAAGGTAAATTATGATTTTTTTCTTAATGTTGGAACCATTATAATCACTGTAATAATTTAATATTTTTTGTGGAGCTATCCATTTCTCCAGACCATTCTAACTGGTCAGTAAGGCATTTTAGCTAATATTTGTGTTGGTTTATTATGGAAATCACATGCATTATATGATCTTATATTGTTAAGATCATTGGAATTATTCTATAAATTTAAATGTGCTCATATTTATTGGGAGAAATTACTTAAAGATATTGACTATTTATAAGTGATATCACTCTATCTTAATAAGGAAAGGTATGGTATAGATTTATAAATTTTCATTACAGAACACAAGAAAAATTATTCTTAATATTATTGAAATAACATTTAGTTTTATCTTTTTCACAAATCATTCAAGGAATTAATTCAAATTTTAGTTTTAATGTCACTGAAAATTTTAGATATTGATGCTAAAAATATTCTATTACAGTTTTTTCACCAAATATCTGTTAATTTCACAATTTAAATCATTTACATAATTAAACCTGCAGAAAAAATAGTTTTATTAACTTTGCTTTACTCTTAAGAGACGTTAATTTTGGTTACGTATCTTTAGAAGACGATTCAGCCACATTTTGTGTAGGACATTATACAAAAAGTAGTTAACTCTGTAGTCCCCATTAAGACATTCACAAAATATCAAAAAATAGAAAAGTCAAATGGAGAAAATAAGAATTGTTTATAGTACATTAGATCCTTTAATATACTGTAAATCTTAAACAGTATTTGATAAACAGTTTCACATGTTTCTGGTTTTTGTTGCATTGACGAATAGTGATTTAATTTTGGAATTATAAAAATTTAGATTTGAATCTCGTTATGGATAGCTGAGTTTTCCAATATACTAAATATTTGCCAGCCAGCTTGTTGCTATTAATGATATTCATTTATATTACTTTAATTAAAATCTTCTCATTATAATGTACATTACCTTTTTTGGTTTTAAACTAGGAAGGCTGAAAAGGAGATTTCATCCAACTTTCATAAAAGTTTCTGTTCCATAAAGTCATTTTTTAAGTTGTTCTTTAATGACTATTGTTTTAACATCAATATTATGTTGCCTGTTAGTACAGTTCTAGTTACAGAAGCTACTCACAGTATCAGTGTTAAGGGCAGGTGGGCCCTTAACCAGTTTGATTTGTTTTTTGTTTGTTTGTTTTCTTTTGTTTAATTTCCCTGTGCTCTTTCTTGTGGATTCTTATTGTCAATGTACTTGTCTGTACCAGCCCTTTTCCTGTTTAACTGTGTGCCTATTTATTGGTCCTGTGTGGTTGAGTAATGGAGAAACTCTTATGAATGTGACTGCAAAATTATGAATGAAGGCCTACTGGATTTTTGAAGGAATAAACTCTAGGAGCTCACATTTTTAATATTGGTTTTTGCTAGATGAGAAACCTTTTTTATTTGCTTTCCATTCTTTGGCAAAATTTCCAAATAGGCTAAGATAATTTGCTATTTATTGAATTCTACTGCTTATGCTATGGATAATCTAATACCTGCACATTCATTGCATTTTTAAGTTGTTTTCCATTGCATCAAAGATATTTTGAGGTTGATAGATGGAAAAATCTATATTTTGATGAAAACAATTACAATAAATATATTAAATTATGTTTTGTGCATATTTATTTAATTTTATTTTAATTCCCACTTTAAAGTTTACCTTAATACCAAAAGTGACTTAAGGTGGATACCAAATGTAAAAACATAGCCATTTGAAATAAGGTAAAAATGTGTAGAAAAGATTGATGAGGAAGAATGAGGATAGAAAATTAGGTTGCAGATTTGACTGTAAACATTCTAACACATTGGTTTGAAAAAAGTTTCGTCAGTTATGAAATTTACAGCTTCCATTACAATAAAAGTAAACCAGTTGTTTAAGTACACACTAATTTTTCCTGGTACTGACACCAGAGAGAAATTTCTTGAGATAATCATTAGTAGTAGCATTATTCATATAATATGTGTAACATCATCACCGTGATCCAAATAGTGATATGTTGAAGGACAATATATAAAAGGAATTGTGGAAGCAATAAAGGGAAAGAGATATATTGAAATAGATTGGTGTCCAGGTATGTGATTGATGGTCTGGATTAATTCAGAGTTAGATTTTAGAGTATCTAAATTCATTTACTGCATATCTCTAAGAGCTCTGTAGATATTGCTTTAAGATAAATATTTCAAAAATATTGAAGGACTTTGTATTCAAAAACTGAAGTGTGCCTGAGATAGTTCAGTATAGCTAGGTAATTGTGGAGTCGTTGATTTAATCATCCAGGTACGCTGGCCATAGGATTGCCTTGCTTCCTGAGTAGAAGGCCATCCCATTCTTCTCAAGAGAGTACCTGTGAAAAAGCCAAGAAACCATGTTGAGCACTTTAGGTCTAGGCCAGTGAGACTTCTTGATTTTTTAAAGTAACAGTTTTTGTTATGAAATTTTAATCTAAGATGAAGATATTTTAAAATTATTATAATGGAAAAGTACTAATTAATCCAAACCTTAACTCTGGGGACTCTGGAAGAGAATTCCATTCTTAAAGTCATTAGGTTATTCTTTGACCACCTTAACTTAGTCTGCATTGCAGTAACAAGTATATGTGGTATATGTATGCATTTATGAATGTTATTTTCTCCCTCTATTTCCTTTTGTAATTTCTCTTTCTTGATTTATATCTTCCATTATATAGAGTTGGAGCATAGTTGAAAGGACATGCTTTTTACAACTTGACCACTTTTGCACTGTGACAGAGATTTAGACCAGTGACCTTACAGTGTTTTGCAATCTACTTTCTGATGGCCATAATTTTGAAGTTTTATGAATATAGATACTTAGCATTTTCTCTAGAACAATGTGGAGGCATAAAATGTTCTCCATCCCTAGTGTTTCTATAAAATGTTTCTATCCCTAGTGATTTCCCATGGACAGTCAAGGAATTTCCAACTTAAAAAAAAAAAAAAAAAAGACGACGACTTTCAATATGTCTATAAGCTATTTGTTTGCATAGCTAAAATAAAAATGAAGACAAAAAAAAGAAAATAAGAAAACAAAAATAACATTTATAGTTATTTGTTTCAGTGGAGCTCTGGTTTTAAAATATTTGTTCATATACCAAAAATGTTTGCTAGAATAAATTTATTTTTCACTTTTTTGTAGTTTAATCATATATTTTTAAATTATAAGCTATCAATCCCTCATAAGTATTTTCATTTTGTTCTAATATCCTTAAATTCATCTTTATCATCATATGACTATCATTCTTATTTATCTCATTAAAACTATGGTAATATATCGATCTCCATATTTTTCATTTCCAAGCCTTTGAATGTAGTGGCAGGTAGGACTTGATTTGACATTCAGAATTATTATTGCAAATTAATGTCGTTTTGCTAGTGTTACCTGGGTGTGAGGTCTGGATAAAGACTAACATTTTCCTTTATCAAAACTATTTACATCTAGAGTACTTTCTTTCTTAATATCTGCTGTGAAGTAGCCCAGCACTACAGTTTCTTAAACCTGTGGTTAACATCCAGTCCCCAAACAATGAAAACAAATAAACCCCGATTTTTTCCACAGGGTTTCCTGGCTGGTTATTCCGAGGCTTTGCACGTGACATCCCGTTCTCCCACGTGACTGGAATACTCAATGTCAATGTGGAAGCCTGGTCAGTTGGAAAGTTGCAGTAAAATATTTCCCTCCTGTGTGTAGCACTTACCAAATTCTTACTTATGAAGAGTCATTGTGTTGGAAGAAAGAAAAAAATTCCCTAAGATTGTTCATTTTGTGATCTGCTCTTCAGGATACTTTACTATTCTGTATTTAGATTCTGGGGAAGAAATTTCTCAATCATTAGGCCATAAACCATATTTACACATGAAATTTATTCCTTTCTAAACTATTATATGTGGAGATCTTTTTATCCTATTATCAATGATCTTAGAATTTTCTTCAGATATATTTTTGTTGTCATTTAATACAGATAAAGTACAGCTGGAATAGATTTACTGTAGACCATGAACACTCTTATTTTTTTATTCTCAGGCACAAGAATTGTGTGTGTGTGTATGTGTATGTGTGTGGTTTGTTGTTCAAAACTTTCAGGAACTTTCATTATTAACTTCTGAGGCCTGTAGCATCAGGTCAGTGCAGAGGTAAGGAATAACGATATAATTGAGCATCATGGTGTTTTGAGAGTGTTTCTGAACTCTAAAGCTTCATGTAGTATCAAAAATATAAATTTATATAACTTTCAAAAAAGGAAAAATTAAACTGATGACTAATGTTTACCATCTAAAATAGCTTTTAATGTTATTTTTGCCTATTTAAAGTAAATCCACAGACTCTTCTGTGCTTTCCTAAAGCCCCATCATCCAGGGTGACCTAATTAGATATTTAAATCCATAGTTGTTTTCTTAAGACTGTCAATCTTGTTATTATTTAGATTGTTTTGTTAGGAATATGAACTAAAAAAAAATATCTTAGGAAGTTAGGAAGCTTATAACACATTGTAATATAAATGTTAAGATGTATTTCATAACTAATGCCTGTACCAAACAATTTTTAATGTATAATACAAGCTAGTTTCAAAGAAACATTTTGGGAGATATCTTGAGTCATTAGGAAAAAAATATATACAGGGATATAAAATAGCCTACTTATTTCATGATTTGGAGAAATTCAGTCTCAAATATTTAGTTTATGTATCACATGTATTTTGTTCTTTCACATAAAAATACCATATAAAGAAGAAATGCTTATTTTTAGGTTAAGGATACATACATTGTGCCAGCTGACCAAATTAATTACTTCACAGTCAGATATTTTTGGTTAGGAGTTAATCTGCATACATTTTAATGTGTACATTACTTTACCATAAAAGTAACTATACTCTTAATTCCTTAGGCTCCCATTGGCTTTATGGAAATTAACAGAAAGATTTGTTACTGTTTCTATGCATGATGACCCTTTTTCTCATCCTTTAACAGTTGGAATTAAGGAAATATTTATTCATTCTGAGCACTTGAGCATCTGATTTATACCAGGCCAGTTGATAATTTTTATAAAACAAAGTGACTAAGATTTTTGTAAGCCCACTTCAAAACATAATTTGCAGAAACTACTGATTTTTACCTATATGTTTGTTATGATAGCTATTTAATTGTAAATCAGATCTTGAACATCATGATTTAATATTTCGATTCTTAATTATATAATTATGCAAGACAATTTATTTCTAAAGTCCTTCGTATAACTTACAAAGCTGGCATATCTCATTTATCCTCATGAAACTTGGGAGAAAGTGGCATTATCTCCATTTTACAGAAGATGATAAGGTTTATAAAAGTGAAGGGCTATTATCAATATAATGTATCTAATAAGGCAGAGTTAGGATTAGAATCATAAGTCTCCAACTTCTTTCTTACACAATAGCTGGTTTTTATGTTTATAAAAAACTTAATTATAAATATCAGATAAGATATAATATTCTTAATAGAGAAAATATAGTGTGGTTCTCTGATTATTCAAGATTTCAAATATGTAAACTGTGGGGTAAAAATTCTCTCTTAATTTTTACATGGCATTAGAATTGACAGGAATGCTTATCAGCATTATTATTGGAAATACTCTTTAGTATATATTTTATACTCCAATGACAACTCATTTCTGTGGTGCTTTATAGTTTATAAAGCAATTTCACGTGCATTACCACATTCTACCTGTGAAAGAATAATGGAATGCTGTAGTAGTTATTAACTTCAAGGCTGAGGGCTTACCTGAATGACTGCTTAGTGTTCAGCCAGAAGTGTTGATGCTGAGTTCCATCCAACTGCTTTGTAGAACTGTTTGGTGATAAAGTTGGCATTCTAAAAAATTAGCTCTCAACTTTACCAAACAGTACATATAACCAGAAAAGTGCCACCTCTACCAAATATGTTAAAGAAATTTTCCTTTTGTAGATCAGCTACTTAGCCACCTTTCCTGTGCCCTGGAATTATAAAACACAGTGATGGCATCACAGGCCATCAAGCAAATATTTAATCTCTCTCTAGAGGTGGTTCACCTTTGGAGGGTCTATTAAGTATAAATAATTTCTGAATACAAACATCTTTGACACCTCATTAACTTAATAAATAATAGTTGATGCATTTACTTGAACCATCAGATTTACATACCAGAGAGAGAGAGAGGGCAAATGATATTGTTGATTCTATGATAGAAGCAAAGCACATTATAAACAAAGAGGAATTTTGAAAGTAAAATTTCTAACATGCATTTAGAGAACTGACACTCAAATGGATTCCTAAGGGCTGGAAATCACGTAATTCTTCTAAAGACTGACACTTGGAGTGTGTGTGTCCTGGGCCCAAACCAGAAATTGGAATTTAGGTTATAGAATTACTGAAGAGATTCTTGCTAAAGACCAATGGTTTGGAGATGCCTTTAGCCCTGTCCCCATCCTTGCACACAAGGGACACAAATCTTTCTTACCTAATTATGGAGCATTTATCGTCAGATTGTGAAGTGAACATCGTTGTAGATTTGCAATGAAATCACCAAAAAGTATTTGAGGACCAGTATATCTACTATACTAGGAACTTAGAACGACAATAATTCATTGGTGATTTTGCGTCAGTACTCATAGTAATATTTATGTATATGCCTTAATTCACAGATGATATGATTAATGATTAAATTTAAACAAATATGTTTTCCCATTTTATTTTAATACCTAAGAAGTAAGTCTTATTAAATAATGTTTCTTATCTCTGACTGCTAATTTAATTTAGGCGAAATTAGGCCTTCTAGGACTTTGCCACATAATAAATTATTGCCTATTTATTCCAAAGGTAGTTCCACTATTATATATAATTTATAATTTAGTGGTAGAAGTGGACACACTTAACTTTTGTAGACATAAAATTATCTGAAATAGACTTCTAAAATATAAGGAAACTATTTCAAAGTGGTATTTTTATTATCAGAGGTTAAGATTTTATCTCAATTATTAGATATTGGATTTTATGAAAATATGTCCTTGTAAAATATTTAAATGAGTTAAAATGTATAAGTATTTTTATCACATTATAACCAAAGCAGTGTTTATTAATTCCTGTTGGCTGACTATGGTACTCAGTGTTAAAAATAGCCTGCCTTGTCTCAAAACCCCATTCTTAGCATGGAGTTGGTTTTTGTGTGCACACTGCATACATTCAATAAAGATATTTTTGCCCAATATTTTAATTTGCCTATATACAGTGCTATATAATAAAATAGATTTTAAAATTTTATTTAGTGCCATCATACATCTTGCTGTATAGGGTAAACAAAAATTAAAGAGGAAACATTTTAAGAGATATAATAAATCTCTGTGAAGGGTGATTCTGCTGATTTTTGGTCTGTGAATTTTATAATTTTTTTTAATGACAACAATCTATTATATAGAGAGAATAATATATTTTTTGAGATAACAAGTAGCACAGTTATGAATGTGAATATGGAATTGTGTGGAATTACTGTGAGTCAATCTTGTAATTATTTGAGTCCCATCTTTAATCACTATTCATTATAATGATGAATATAATTCACTATTCATTATAATCATTATAATGATGTTAAAAATACGGTGTATATTTCTCTTGGAGATAAAGATGATGTCCAATTTTCAAATATTTTAAGGTTTGGTGAGATAAGCTTTCCTATACTGCTTTGCACATTAGATGAACATTCTACTTGGTCAAGTGTAACTGTAATGTAAGTTATTAAATAGTTTTGTAATGTATGAAATTAGTTATGATTTTCTCATTACAGATATTATATGCTCATACACACTCAATTGTGCATCTATGCTATTTAGTATGTGTTTTTGTTCAATTGACTTTGGTCTTATTAGAATCAGTTGTGCTTTGATATTATACAACATAGAATACAGAATTTTAAATCATAGAGATGCATATTTATGTATCGTTATGTATTCTAATTATAATTACCTGGATTTAGGAAAAGCTAGTTATCTTTACAGAAGGCTCACATGTCATTTGACTTTTATTTGTGCAGTGTAAGTTATGTGATGATATGTTAAATTTAACCTATTTTTTCACAGAGGATAGGATAAAAGTCTTTTTAATATCTTCACAAAAATAATGTTTAAAATCATAACACTTCATTGAATTTGGTTATTTATGACCTTGAGCCATTTCTGTAGACTCAAACATTACTCAAAATTACTATTAAATTAGTAATAATAGTAATTTTTTAGAGTTATTTTGAACATTAGAACCAAAATTCTTTTGTATTAATTCTGTAAGCAAATACCATGAATTTGTCATTTTGTAGCCATGCCATTGAAATCAATATCTTTAATCATCTATTACAAAATTAATCAAGGAAAGTGTTTTATATTAATGAAATACTAGAGTTTGAATATTTTAGGAGGAAGTTTGGTTAGTGTTGCTTATTCCATTAAGAGAGAGATGACTTATAAATACAAATTAGAGTACTTTAAAAGTTAGTAATATCTTTATGATTTAGTAATTGCATGGAAAGAAGATAAATATATTTTAAAACAACATATTTAGATTTTAGAATTTATTTTTTTGTCTTTAAGCACAAATATTATATTTTAATGAGAGAAAATGAAATTAGAGATAAGAAAAATGGTTTCTTTTCTTTCAAGAGGAATGGTATAATACTAAAGACACAGAAGCTTTAAAAATAAGCATATGAAGTTTGCAAACAGTGAAAATAAAAGAGAAAAAACTTTTTAACGAAATGCCTTATATTCCATTAACTGAGGTGGTCTAGTAGAAAATTAAAAATCTATAACCATTGGGACCAGGTCATGTATTCTTTTTAAAGTGTATGATTTTGAGAAGATACGGACTCCGTATGGAGTTAATTTTAACAGAATATAGTTTCTGCTAATGCAATATCTAATATTCATCCTTCATAGAATATGCTGCTATTACCTACAGGACTTTTGAAAAACATTTTTATATTTATTGTAATGTTTATAACATTCTCCGCCTACTTTTCTATGATATATAAAAGGGGAACAGCCACTAAGAAATTGAAGTGTATGGATTTTTTTATGCCTTTATATTTTACACTTTTCTATTACATTTCTTTTATAGTGACTATGGCTGTCCTGTTTGTTTTCTACATAAGAAGTCTTTACTTTTGAGCTTTACAGATATCAGCCAAATATTTTCCCAATAGTCAGCTAGGCATCTCACTCATAGCTGGCAAGTTTTACTTACTCTTAAATTTTTCTTTTTCCAGATCCATGTGGGGAAAATTTTTCATTGACTTAATCTCATTTGTAAAATGTAAAGGGTCATTTTTTACACATGGGTTGCCCACTATGTCCTTTCTGCCTATGCAAATACTGAAAGCACTGCTGCTTTCTATTAATTATTATTTTTTTTATTTTTCTCAGCAGTTCTTTAGCATTATATTTTTAAGCCAAAAAATAAAACTCAAAGGTTCATAAGTTCATATTTACAAAGTTAGGTTTTTAAAAATCTTTTTTATAACTTCAGTAAAATTGTGATTCATATGTACTCCTATGCTAAAGGTATTCTTTATATTAAATTAACACCATGCCCTAAACGTGTATGTCCTGTTTTTCAGCTGATGAGAGAAGAGGATAAAGGCCAGAGAATAATTTTGAAAGATATGGTATAGTTCAGAAGAGTAGAAAGGGAGACACTAAGTTTTAGTACTTAGTTCAATGAATAATATTTTAGGCATAAAGCATACCAGGCTGTGCTTTGGTATAGATAGTCATTTGAAGGAAAGTGGGGTGGATTAACACAGTACTTTCTATACTTTTTATGTATGTTTCTAGCCTGGTTTATGAGAGCAAAAGGAAGCTCCTTAGCACTATGTAGTGCATTGGTAACACAACATTTATTCCAATGTATCATTCTGGGATTATACACATACAATGTTCACAGTCTCTTTTACTTTATAGATTGAAGAAGTGGTACTTAAAGTGATTAAAGTATTCTCCACTTTGAAGCATTACACTGTTCATTTTCTTCTATTCTGCAGGTGACTTGGATTATTACTGGTTAGATCCTGCCACGTGGCATAGCCGGGAAACATCACCAATTAGTTCGGTAAGCTTCCTGGGAAGAGAGAGTTTGGAGTTTGGGAATAATGTGTGCTGTTCACTGTCTTTTGTCTGATATGTGATGGATAATAATTGTATTCTGTTCTATTATTTATTTTATTAGAGCAAATATTGATTTCACTTAAGAAAACAGTTTGAGCAAAAAAGTTATTACTGAATAATTACAATAAATTTAAATTAAGTAAAAAGCAATTATTAAATAATGACTATATGAAATGAGATATCATTTGATTACTGATATCAACATTAACTCAAAATGCAGAGTCAGTTTTCTTTAAGCATATATATTTTTAAAATAATTTAATTTCAGAACTAATTTTAGAGATGTACTTAGTTACTCACTACTTTTAGAACCACATATATACAATGGACTATTCACTCAGCCGTAAGAAAAGATGAAATATTGCCATTTGTGATAACATGGGTGGATCTTGAGATAATCGTGCTAAGGGAAATAAGTTAGAAAAACTTGAGAACCATATGATTTCACTCATTTGGGATGTAAAACTGAAAACAACAAATGAACAAGACAAACAAAAACTTCTAGACAGAGACAGCAGTTTACTGGTTACCAGAAGGAAAGGGGGAGGAGGGGCAGTAGAAAAGGGTTAAGGGGATCAAATACATGGTGTCAGAAGGAAATTTGACTTTGAGTGGTGCAGTATGCAGATGATATATTATTGAATTGTTCAGTTAAAACCTGTATAATTTTAACAAACAATATTAACCCAATAAACAATATAAAAGAACTACTTAGTATAATAAGTGTATAGTGTAAATAAACTGTAGCTATAAATGAAAATTGTTTTAAGCCAAGAATAAAGCCCACCACTATCAAAATTTTTCTCTAGAGTGTCTTTTAACTGAGGAAATCACATTATGGTACAACCAATGCTTATGTGTCTATAGGAAGGAAAACAACTTATCTTCTTTAATTTTATTCATGTTTTAATAGCATCCTGTAACGTGGCAACCATCTAAAGAGGGGGACCGATTAATTGGACGTGTTATTCTTAACAAGAGATCGACTATGCCCAAAGACTCAGGTGCATTACTGGGTCTGAAAGTAAGTGTTCTGGTTTAAAATATTTCTTAAAGAGTGAATGACACTATGGTCTGGGTTCAGCAAAGTTTCTGACAATGGTTTTTAAATATCTTCATCTTTCCCAAATAAAGTCCTTCTAGTGAATATATCTTGTGAATATATTGCTGTCTTATGGTAGATATAGTATTTTTATCTAGGTTAATATTTTAAAACCATTTTATTATATGTCATATAGATATATTAGGAAACTGCAATAAAATATAGGAAAACTAAATAATTCTTCTCTGAATATAAAGTTCAAGGACCATTCTTACATTGAAAAAGTTCTAGTGGATAGTGATAAAGCTAAGTAATGTGGAATACATAATTTTATATTTTGGCAAGCAATATAAAACATCATTAAAGATATTGTTTCCTAATGCAATAGAATTTATAGTAATACCAAAAAAGTAAAATATGTCTTTTAAAAATAATAATTGACTTCTAACAGATATAATTAAAACTAATAAATTATAAAAGCTTATATTTTAGTGTAGAAAAAAACAGATACACATTTTGTTTTATTATGCATGCACATATGTATGTGTATTAAATCACATAGTTTTATTTGCTTTCAGAAACTTAGGGAAACATTAAAAAAATGTGACTTCAAAATTACTTACCAAGAGGTTGTATTACAATTGTGTGATAGTTTGACATCCTCAAAATCATTGGCTATTAATCCAAGTGAATTTCTTTCCACTTATGTATTTAATGGTATCACTTTATTATGACCATTAATTTCTTTTGCTATGAAATAATTCCAATTGGATCAACCTGAATCTTTGAGAATATCACTCCCACTTTTAAATATATATACATATCTCCTGCATTGGAAAAAAATAAACTTAGAAAAGCCAGATGAAAGTGTTAAATATTCCGTAATATAACTCAGACTTTAAGAGTTAGATTAGAACACATACATTTTAAATTAGGTGGTCATTCAGATGGTCAGTAGCAGAGATGAAGTTAGGCTCTTACTCTTTGACCATGGTAAATTGCTTTCCAAAAGTGGCCTGTTCTTGATTCGAATTCCTAGTCTTTGTGTCTTAGACCTACATTCTAAAAATAAACAAAAGAGATCAAGATCTGATGTGACAATGAGGCATTACCTATATGTAGAAATATAATTCAAATGGTGGACATGGACTGAGAGGATAAAGAACAATGAACCCTAATGTAACCAGTGTCAAACATTTATTTAATGGTAAGTTGGGAAGGTCTGACTCTTGTCTTCTAAAGGTATGCATTATTTATGGTGCCCTTGCATTGTTAGGTCAATGGAAGTAATCAATACTTAAGCTTCCTTAGGGTACATGGTCATCTCAAATGTAATGAGATGTTTTCTTTTTAAAACAATACTGTCAACTTCTTTAATCAAAACTTTTTATCACTTCATTAATGTCCCTACACTAAGTACATCATACAAGACTGTATGATTAATTTCTAATAAACTTATGTTTCAATATGAGTCTTCAGAACTTATAAATTTATAATTATTCAGGTTGTTGGTGGAAAAATGACTGACTTAGGACGCCTTGGTGCCTTCATCACCAAAGTAAAGAAGGGTAGCCTTGCAGATGTAGTTGGACACTTAAGAGCAGGTAAAGTTTCTTTTTTAACATTTAAACAATGTGTGCTCTATGCATGAGTTGGTAGTTTTCAATTTTGGGTAAGTCATATATAAGTCAAGTAAATAATTTTAATGCACGAATAAAGATTTTTTTTCTTAACATGGATACTTGATATTTGCAATTAGGTAACTTTACATCGGTAGAAGTTTAGAGAGAGTAAGGATAGGAATCCTTTTTATTTATATAAAAGTAAATAGATGCAAAATGCTGGATTACTCTTTTTGCAGATAATTTCATATTGTTGCTACAAAAACATAAACAATTTAGCCTTGTGGGGAAAAAAACACTGTTTAATATTTTAGTTAATATTTAAGCTATAATAATTACTAAACTTTTTCATAGTGGTCACAAAATACTTATTTAATAGTAGCAGTGTTTTTAATAAAATATAATCACAATCACATTTCTTACACAGATTATGTAATAAAATATTTTTTAATTTAAATGTGACATTATACTCATGCAAATGTGCTACTTTTTGGTATTTAAAGATTTAATTATGTTGCTTTGTAACCTTACTATGACATAATAAAATAATTTAATCAAATCTACCATATTCACTAGCAGCATACTTTAAAATTTATTTTTGGCAAATTGTTTACTTTTCGTTTAGTTAAAATCATAATATATTTTTTGCTGCTTAATTCAGAGTTTAGTAGAAATCTTAGAGTGTCTGCTTATGCATTTGCCAGACAATTATACACATATATAAAAAAAGAGTAGGCTGAACTGCACAATTAACTCTAAATTAAGGATTAATAATGCACTGTGCATAGAAAGCTATTCTTAGTTTTTATATCTTAAGATTGTAATTGTTGAGACCTTTAGAAAAATATTTTGTTAGACGTTTTTGTTGTGATTGATTACCAGAATATCAGTTCAAAATCATTTAAGTTTTTTTTATATAAGAATATGATATGTAGGTGTTGTATAGGGAGAAAATCCAAATAAGAGACTTCTCTTTATTTACTATACGTACAGCTTTGAAGATGTGCAGAGGTAGCAATGCACTATTTTTTCTCATCAGGAACTATTTATGATTCTGTATCTAATGAAATAAGAAGTGACTTTGTTAGTAAACTGAGTCTTTGCTTATTTAATGATTCAAAAGTTTAAGAAAGTATATCTCATTGACTACTCCAATATAATTTTACAGAAATCTGAATTTGCAAATCAGATTATAAACATAATGGCTTTTGATTTTGTCTTTTTGTTTTAATAGATGATTACTTAAGAAATATCAGTGAAAGTTTTTTTTTTATACTATATCACTTAATGATTATTTTTATCTAACACCCTTATGTGCATAAAGCTTAAGAAACTAAAATGTTAAAAGCACAACTTAAGTAAATATGAAACATTGTAGTATGCTTGTACTTTCACCTGAAGCAATCAATGTATTTGAAAAAAATATTTTAATAAATTAGATCATATATTCTGCTTAACTTACATTATATTTTAGGAACTGTTTTTTCTTCTATTTGCATATAAAACTACAGTGCTGTTTTTTATTAGCATGACCTTTGTTCGGCATTTGTGATCTTGCTTTAATCTTGCCATAGCTTTCTCTGCTGCAAATTCTCCTTAAGTCTGTGCACTGTACCACTGCTTCATATAATCATCAAAAATGCAAACTGGACACTGACACACTCCTTATTAAGACCCTTCAGTGTCTCCCAGTCATCATCTGCCCAAGACAACCTCTGTACCTTAATCTTCTACTAACAATTCCAGCCACTTCTATTACTATTCACTTTATTCTCCAGCCCTGGTGTCCTAACTATAGATCCCTGGAAAACTGTTTCAACCTACAAGGACCTGGTCAGTGCCTGTAGTCTACCTGGTTGCTTTTCTGCTCTTGTGCTCTGCCTGTTAAAGTTCTTTCTATCCTTCGAAACTCATCTAAAGTGTCTTACTTCTAAAGAGTTTCCCGATATCTTACCTACTGCAGTAACTAATTACTACCACCCTGGCACTACCTGGCTCTACTTCTGTTCCTCAGATGAATTCCTGTCATTGCATATAACATTTTATAAAAGATAATCATTTCTGTATTTCTTCCCCACAAAATTTAAAGACAGATAAAGTCTCTTTTTCATCTTTGTATTATAATCTACATCCCTGCCTGAAGACATTATTCACATACAGTAAATATTGTTAAAGAGAACTCCTGGTTTAGGAGGAACATTTTTTGTAAATAAGTACACGTATTAAGTTAGTTTGATATTCCAGGTTGCTCTCTATAAAGAGAAGAATTTTATAATTCAGAGCTTTTGCAAAATGTTGATTGCAACACATTACTGGGTAGTATAATTGGTTTTCATCCATCATCTTAAAAAAAGTAAAATAGAACATAATAGAATAGAAAATATCAGGGTAAGTATTATTTCAGAAAATATATTTTTATACATACACATATACATGTATACAGTCACATGATGCAAACTTTCTTGGTAAGAAATATTTAAAAGACTCCTTATATATTTTAAATTTATGATTATTTTATTTATTTTCATAGTAAAGTATATTTGTTGCCTGTTTGATAAACATTGTTAGGGAAGTTCTTAGGTCAAACTATTAGAAGTCATTTAACTATTGGTAATAACCATATTCTTTTATGTGTGCTTTTCAAATATATACTTTTTACTTTGGAATAAGCAAATATTTGGAGGAAAAAAGTTACTTTAAAATAATCCTCTTAAAACAAAATTTTATAGTTAAAAAGAAACCTAGCTAAAAATCTAAAACATTTTATGTTTATGGTTAGTTGTAAAACATATAATGATGATATTGATTCATTAGTTCATCAAATATTTACTTAGCTACTAAAATGTTATAGACACTGAGAACAAGAAAATAAGGAGAAACAAAAAATTAAGATACCTCAAAATATCATTGAGGCTGGGATATTTCAGCTGAGCCTGCCATTGTGTATTGAAAGGTACTGCACAGAGAACCATTTGGAATCTAAAACTACACTAAATATTTTTATGAAAATAAATAATATTTCCCAAATGATCTATGGTGAAAACTCTAGTTAAAATAACAATAAACTGTTAGCCCATGTATTGTAACATTCTATTATATACTCTCCTTGATTAATCTTAGAATATTTAATAAACTAACAGTACTATTAAGTTTTTGTTAAAAATATTTTAAAATTTTATTTTAATGTTCACTATATATTATGTATAGAACATGTATGTTATGAACATCTGGAAGTGGGTTAACTGTCATGCAACAGTTTTACATCTGCTTGCTTTGTAACTTTGCCATAGCTACCTGCGTTACCCTATGGGTATGACTTCAAGTCTTTCCATGCATTTTTATTCTGTTGTGCATCTGATGAAGACAATGAATCATGACTTACAATTGGAAAATTCATTCTAAAAAATGTCAGTTTCAATTTCTACCAAAATAAAGCAAGATTTATGCAGAGCTTAATAAGAATCTTTCACATTTAGAGGCACCTACATTTATTATGTGGAGGGCATGCTGCTGATTATTATTTTTTTAATGTTTCCAAATAAGCTGTGCTAATTCCATCCCATAGCATGAGATTATTTTTATGTTATTTCTGGTATATATTAAAAGATAAAGGTAGTTTTGTATTGTTCTGTTTCCAGTGACCAGTAGTACTCATTGGGGAAAGAAAAAGAAAAAAAAAAAAAGAAGAAAAAAGTGTTTAGAAGAATCATTTAGCTGACATTATACGGCAATCAATTTTCTTATGCGAGTGGAGCCTAGGCAATTAAACTATTTGTATATGTTTTGCATTTCTTTGTAAACAAGAGAAAAGATAATAAAAATAAACAGAATATATAAGGTAAAAAAATACCCTTTTTTTTAAATTCAAGGGGATGAAGTTCTAGAATGGAATGGTAAACCCCTGCCGGGAGCTACAAATGAAGAAGTTTACAACATTATTTTAGAATCAAAATCAGAACCTCAAGTTGAAATTATTGTTTCAAGGCCTATTGGGTAAGGCTAAAAAAACTTACTTCTTAAGTTTAGTAAATTACATGTATTAGAAAGGTTTTAAAAAAAGAAGTTTATACATTCATACAGTACATGTTAACATGAATAGTTTTTTCCTGCAATTATGGGCATACATTTTAGATTTTCAAATTTTCTTAATTTTTTTAAACATGGATACCGAATTTTCTTCATTACATTTTAGAAGCTCCACAACTTAACTTGTAGTATCAAAAACTATTTATATGCATTTTTAGAAATAAAATATAAAGTAAAAATATTTTCTTTTAATGGTAGAGCTATTTATTTTTAGTATTCTAATTTAATGAGTAATATTTTCTTAAAGGGAGTCGCTAACAAACTCATCTTTTTGTGATATTCAAAATAGTAATGATTTCATATGTCTACATGAATTTTTTATTATTCTACTAAAAATAGAATATTTTTTCTCTATTTTTAGCTGTGGGTAGTTCCAACTTTTATTTAAAAAGCAAGTGTGGAATATTTTAACGTTATAATTGGTCAAAATAATTGATGTATTTTTAAAACTTCCATTTTATTCATAATTTAATTATCTACAGTCAATGGGATATTTTTTATATCTGTGCTTAGAGTTCCCCATATTGTTAGCTTTTCCTGACAAACCCACAAAGTCCATAATATTCATTTTGCGAGTCTATAATTTTTTACAAGACATTTCGAACTGTCTCACTATAATTTGGCTTAATGTTTGAACATATCCTTTGTAAATAATTTCCTTTTCCCTCTATTCTCTAAAACACTGAACCACTAATTAAAGATTTTTTATTTTGAAAAATTATTAATGTTAAATTTTTGTTGTCCTCATGAATATACGTCAGTGCAAAACATAGAAGGAAATATAATTATTCTAATTCTCAAAAGACTGAAAATGTATGATCATATATTCCAAAGACTATTAATATATACAAAACTAAAATTAAGGCAAATTTATAACCAGTTTTAAGTGGTGATTATTAAGAACAGACATTGAAGACACTTGCAAAAGTATTGTACAGTCCCATGCAGATATTTTAAAAATAGTAACATTATATGCTAGTTTTATATAACGTGTTTTAGTGCTGAGGTATATATGAGGCTGGAAAAGAGGTAAGTAATTGGAAAGTAAATTAAAAGTATTAAAAATAAAATTTTAAATCAAGCATTGTGCACATTGCCAAATACTTTCAGATATGTAGTGGTTTAAAAGTAATCAGCTAAAATAATGTCACGATGACATTAAAAAACTAACAGACAGTTAAAGTGGACTGGAATAACATTTTTTATTATTTTTACTTTTCTATGGAAATAATTTAAAATGTAATAATCTGCATAGCCAAACCCTGAACCTTCATGTATTATGAAATTTAAAAGAATATGGAATGCAAAGATTATATTTAAATGAAAACCAAATCTGGCATCAATTTTCCAGCTAATGGAGGAATTATTAGAATACTGGAAGAATAATTCTTGCTATATTTAATAACTGTGTTAACTAGTCCTATAATTTAAAGCAGAAAGCAAATATTTATTCAGAGTTCCATGGCATAGGGATTCCAAGAATCATTCCAAATATAACTTACACATTGATCAACATGGTTCAGCCATTATGGAAAGCAGTATGGAGGTTCCTCAAAAAATTAAAAGTACAACTACCATATGACCAGCATTTTCACTTCTGGGTATTTATCTGAAGAAATCCAAACACTAATTTGAAAACATATATGTACCCCTATGTTTATTGCAGCATTATTTGCAATAGCCAAGATATTGAAGCAACCTAGGTATCCATCAATAGATAAATAGATAAAGAAGTAGTAGTATAAATACACAATGGAATATTACTCAGTCATAAAAAATAATGAATCTTACCATTTGTGACAACATGAATAGACCTAGAGGATATTATGAGAATATTATGCTGAGTGAAATAAATCAGAGAACGACAAATACTCTATGATTTCACTTATATGTATAATCTAATAAAAAACAAAATAAACAAATGAAACAAACTGATAGATACAGAGAACAAATTGATGGTCGCCAGATGGGAAGGAGATTGGGGGGATGGGTAAAAAAGGTGAAAGGGATTAAGAAGTACAAATTGCCAGTCATAAAAATAGTCATTGAGATGTATGCAAAGAGCAGCATAGGGAATATAGTCAATTATATTTTAATAATTATATGTGTATCAAATGGGTACTAGACCAACCAGGATAATCACTTCATAAAGTATATAAAAGTCTAATCACTATGTTGTATGCCTAAAACTAATATATAATATTGTATGTCAAGTGTAGTTGAAAAAAAAAAATTTAAGCAGATGTAAAATGGTAAAGGAAGGAAAAAAAACACAACAGTGGTCTAAGAGACATCAGTCATCTAGAGGTATGACCATTTTTTGCCAGCGTACAATATTCTTGATTTTTATTCTGATAATTGTTATTAGAACTTTTCTGCTACCCACTTGTGTGTGGAACTAATTAAGAAGGCTTGTGTAAACATAGGTGAAAATTTATGCTTGAAGATATTACTGAAGGAATTAACAAATTCAAAATCAGTTAATATTTTTTTACACCTTTTTCACAATTCTTTCACCAACACATAAAATCCAAAACTTGTACCTTGTTTTGGAGGTCCAAACTCAAACTGTTATAATTGACTTTGATTTTCAAAGAAGTTGTACTACTTAAAAAATTGTTTCTGGATTTTTAAAAATTTACTTTTATGTGCCTCTAAATTTTGAAGAAGGTATCTTAGGTATTGCAAATTATTCTCTTAATTATTATACAAAATATTTATATACATTATTCTACAAAAATATGTAATAAAATGTATTTATAAAATAAATAATGCAGGATGGATTGTCATTGTAAGAAGTGTAAATTATAGGTGGTTATGAGAATTTCTTTGCACAAAAACTGAAAATGAGAGGCAGGAAAATAATCAAACAGAAAAGTTGTTTCTGTTTCCCCAGAAATGCAAAAAAATAAAATTGAGGTTAAATAACAAGGTAAGTGGTTAGAAATTCTTAAATAATATTCTAATAATTCAGTTGGTATGAGGTTACTCCAGTCTGCTTTAATGTCATGTTAATACTTAGAATATTGTGAATCTCCTTAAGTTAATACTAAATATCTTTGGAAAACCAGAAGTAAAGCAGTTCTGTGTAGCACAATTCTTAAACCAAGCTGGTTCAGGGTTTCTAAGGTCACAGGAGATAATGGATTAAGCTGAGGTTATATTAAATATTCATTCAGAGTAATTTGTGAGTGTGACAGGAACGGGTGTTCTCACAAGTCACTTTCTAATCATACAGTAAATGACCATATATTTAGCTAACTTCAGTATAGAGATATGAATCTCTATATAGGGTTATATATGTGTATATAAATTATATATTCACATATATAAAGTAGTTTGGCTTTTTTGTTGCAGGCTTGTGCCATTTTAATTTTCAAAGCAATTCATCCCTTTTATTTTATTAACTTTGCCCATGATGTTCACCATATTATTTTATTCTCAAGAGATGTTTCCATCCCTTTCATTCAGTAAACTCTTTCAGATGTGTTTGTAAAGCATATTACCAATTTGTAAAATATGTGTCATTTTGATTTTCTAGAATTGAAGTAAAATATTACCTTTAACATTTTTTATTTCCAAAACCTGCTGTTTTGGTAGTAAAAATATTGTGGTAATTTTAGCCACAATATTATTCTGATTGTTGTCATATTAAAGTGTTTTGCTATTAAATATATGAAAACTTATTTTTACTGCAGTTTTTATTTTTGTGTGGTGTTTGACATTCATGCACATTAGTAATTGCCTGAATAGTAACTCCTGTCCATTTCCACACCTGTAAAGACCCAAAAGGAGTTTTCACACCACAAAAGTAAAATGTGGCTGTAGTAGCCTCAGGCAGGGTAGTTTAGCTAATGGAATTTTCACCATACCCTGTTTCTTTTAGTGACATTCCACGGATTCCTGAGAGCTCCCATCCTCCACTGGAGTCCAGTGAGTATAAGATTTTCTCATTAGTATGATATATATGGAATGAAATTGAAGAATAAATATTTTCTATTTTCTTTAGTTATTTGATATAAATCAATTGATGTTACTATACTAAAGTTATCTCCAGTGATACTTGAAGTTGGCAACCTTGACAATCATTGGAAACTCATCAAGAAATTCTACTACAAGATTTTTCTTTTTCCACTTGTGTGTGTGTGTGTGTGTGTGTGTGTGTGTGTGTGTCTATACAAAAATCTTTACTGTCAGTACCCTTCTGCATCATAACAGGGCCCTCCTAGAGCTCAATTATTCTACCAGTAATAGTTCTATTTGCTGTACAGTAAAATTTGTTGTGGTACTGGATTATTTGGTTTGATTGGCAATTAGTTCAGTCTTATGAACAGTCTAATGAAGGAAGCAGTTACACTACTAAATAATTTGAATACAGTACAACAGTGTCTGATATGATCATGGAAGTGAGTGAGTGGAGTAGAGATAAAGTGTAGTAGATATAAGTAGGTCAAGAACAGTGAGGCTAGAGTGTTGAATCATGTACATGGACATTAAAGAACTCCAGATGAGAGAAGATCACAATGTGTGCAATAAAGTATGGGCACGTAATGAAGTTTTCGATAAGAATGTGGCAGTGATATTTACTTTGCCATGGATTGGCATTAAATTATTAATACTTGAGTTTGAGCACCAAATGTTATTATGTAACCCAGTTTACAGAAATATAAAATACATGGCGATTTAAGAGGTAAACAGTGATAGCGGTTATAAAGAGGTAGAAAATAAATGGGTGGGGTAAACAAGGAACCAGAGGTTAGGTTATTATATCAAATGCATACCATCATGTACGTACCTGCTAGAAAGGAGCCCAGGTTTGGTTCTGAGCTTTCTGATAACCAATAGACAGAGGGAAATGGAACCAATTGCATAATTTATAGTATTGATACTATTAAAAACAAACTGACTATTAGAAACAACAGAGTACTGAGACTCAACAGCCTTGTACTAAGATCAAAGAAAAAAATTATCCTAAGGATACTTGATAGAAGAGGCATAGGAACAAAGAATTGTATAGCACTGTTTCTTATAGTTAAAAGTCTTTGGAGGGCACAGAATAATGCTATATGGCTTAATTTAAACTTAATTTGCATGTATAGAAAAAAAATGTGTGGATGACATCCTCCATAAATAGTGTTTTGATAATAAAGCTGTTTTGAGTGGCTGTGGGTTCAAGGTTCTATTTGCTGGGGAAATAGCATTATGCAGACATTCTGTATTACTGGTTGTGTCAGGTTATACTTTAACAGTGATCTAGAACGAGCGAATTTTCATTTGAAAAGAGCCTCATTGAGTGTCTGAGTGGAGAGCCAGCCTCTTCTACATAAAGGAGAAGCAAGTCACTTGTGGTTAATCACTAGAGACAGCTTTCTCAGACATTCAAGAGATTCATTTGTAAGATCTAAACTTAGGTATATGGTAAATCATATTTTAAAATAGTCATGAATTCCAGGTTTAGATATACTCATAAATTATGTTATATATGCATTCATTTTAATTTCAATAAAGATAGTTTATAAGAGATGATCCTTTAGCCAATATAATTAACATAATGGGTACCATCTTATCACTAAAAGTGTGGAGCCTCTCACCTATACGTGAGGTTATGCAAGGGCCTAAATTCCAGAAATGTAGAAAATCAATACTTACAAATTGAAGCAAAAAAATATAGTACGTTTTAAATACCTTTCAAGTGGGCGATTAGTCAAAGAAGAAAACATAAGTTTCTATTGCTCTCCAGTTAAAAGTAGGTTCAGGTGTTATTGATGATATTTAATTATGGCTTTATACAAATAACAGATGAATTTAACATTTTATAAAAAATATATATGTATTTCCCACACATATGTTACAAATGTTAGAAAAATTACCCAAATTTGTTTTTCTTCTTTTAGGTTCAAGTTCCTTTGAATCTCAGAAGATGGAAAGGCCTTCCATTTCTGTTATTTCTCCAACAAGTCCTGGAGCTCTAAGAGATGCCCCACAAGTCTTACCAGGACAACTTTCTGTATGTATTTTTGTACATGTTAATGACCATTAGTACTCACTATTCTGAGCCTATCTTTAAAAAGTGTGGCTTTCTTTGAGGCTTATGATTATCCGTAGTCATTTAACACCATAATCTACTTCATCAATTTTTCGTGTCTTTACTAGATTATTCCTTTGTTCATTTATTTATTTAGAAATATTTGAGTGGCTACAATGTACCCGTTGTTCTGAACATTAAATGATAAATAACATAAGTAAATAAATATTTATTATATTCTGTGTGATATATAAAAGTTTCTGAGGTAAGTTGTTGGTTAGACATAATAAACTTAGAAAGTCATATTCTATTTACTCAACAACTCTATGAGCTTGAACTTGAAATATTTAAATTAAGACTATTTAAATTTAATATTTAACATTAATATTTAATCATTAAATATTTAATATTTAATAAAATTTAATCCTCTTAACTTCTTAAGACTTTTAGTGAAACTCTTTATGTTGATAGCACTCTGAAAAAGCTAATTTTCTTCACTATTGCCTTACCTAAGATCTGGGAGTACTGGAGGAAAGGAACTATGGCTATTATGAAAAGCCACATCTATGTAGATTATGGTACCATACTGGACATTTGTATAACTACCGAAGAGATAAGCTTGCTTCCAATCATTCTAGAAATACTAGTTGATCTTTTGCTTTGTTAATAAGTGTAGATTTCTATGGTCTCTTTTTGCTTCTCTTTTCTTGGTTTTAATTAAACAAAGAAGATAACCCTAAACTTGCTATTATTCTTAAAACCTTTTTTGGTTTTAACATTTATTTTTAGTAGATTGAATATCTTTGTAGAGTCTTTTGTATTTATCTGCCCTCCATCTTATTTTTCCATTGTATGTATTTTAAGAGGGATAAAAATCCACTTTGGTTTTATGAAAACACATCTGTTGGATTAACTGGGAACCCAGAAATGGATTTCTGCAGATCTAGGTTTGAATCCTTAATTTGTCCCTTCCTGTGAAAGGTAAATTAGCTTATGTTTCATAATGACTCTTAAATGTTCTGAGGTATGTCTATGAGTAACTTATGCTCATAGTTCTTATTTAACCATAAAACCAAAACCGACTTCTAAATTTTAAAAATATTAAAGTTAACATTATTCACTGCCAATACAAAAACTATATTGACTCCTAAAGTTGTGCTTCTTGAGAGTCTAACAATAGTTTTCAGTGTGTCATTTTCTCTCTCTCTCTCTTTCTCTCTCTCTTTTTTTTTACTCAAACTGTTATGAAATATTTGTAGAAAATATGATTTGGCCTTCACTTAGTTTGAAGGCATCATTTGTGTATTGTACCTTCCTTTGTTCTTTTCCCCTTCTCTCATGAAAATTAATCCATAGTAGGTTAATTATAAAAATTAAATGTGAAAAAACAGGAAACAGCACTACCTGGTGTAAAATAGGTCCACAGTAAGTGTGTTTTCTGATCTCTTCCAAATCACTTGAATATGCTGTTCCTAACATCAGATATCATTTATTTCACCTACATGTGATGTTGCAAAACACATTTAGCCATACTGTAATCATTAAACACTTATAATCAACAAATACTGCATTTATCATTTAAAAACAATGATAATATCCCCTCTTCTCTTCGTTTTTTATAAAATTTTTATCATTAGTTTATTTTTATAACATATAAAAGGATAAAATATTGCACGCCTATCAGTAATAAGTCCTGTTTAAAATGCATGAAAAGTCCAGTTCTAAGTGGTTATACTTTCAAATTAATATTCTTTTCAGAAATAATATCTATAATTCAGTTGTATTGAAATTTAAGTTTTCTTTCTTCAAAAATAATTTCAGTGTTTTGGGGGTAAAATTATACCTCGTAATTTTTACAAATAATATCTTTCTTCATTGCTCTTAGGTGAAACTATGGTATGATAAAGTGGGACACCAGCTGATTGTAAATGTTCTGCAAGCAACAGATCTGCCTTCTAGAGTGGACGGACGTCCCAGGAACCCCTATGTAAAAATGTATTTTCTTCCAGATCGAAGGTAGTGAATAATTTTAGAAAAAATATGCAGAAATCATTAGTAATATAAAAAGCGGAATTTCGTCTTCTGGGATATAGTTTTACTTATTTTGTAAAGCCTTATTGAGGCAAAATTGGTATACCAAAAATTATACATATTTAATGTATACATTTTGTTGAGTGTGGACATATGTATAAACCTGTGATAGTTTTAAAATACATTAGAGAATTCTCTATGGGATAATAAACTACATTATATTTCTGGGGGGAAAAAATCTCTCAAACCTTTTTTTTTTTTTTAATAATCTAGCCAAGTGCTAAAATTTTCATTACCTTAATTATATACCTATTAGTCTTTTATAGCTATACATTATTTAGCATATACTTTTGTATATGTACACCTATAATTAACTAATGCTTACATTGTAGTTAAAATTAGAATAGTATTAAACTCTACAGTCTTTTTAGACTTTTATATTAAAAGATATGAATTTAAAATAGTAAAACTTTCAATAGCAATGTTACGTGTAACTACAGTAGAGGGCAGCATATACTTATTTTTGCTTTTTCATTTACAAAACATACTTATTTTTCAGTGATAAAAGTAAAAGGAGGACCAAAACAGTAAAGAAAGTACTAGAACCAAAATGGAATCAGACTTTTGTCTATTCACATGTACATCGTAGAGATTTTAGAGAACGAATGTTAGAAATAACTGTGTGGGATCAACCAAGAATACAAGAAGAAGAAAGTGAATTTCTTGGAGAGGTGATGTATATTGTAAAGATTTGGGTCAAATGCTTATTGAAATTTTGGGGATATGGATTAATTATGATTTATTTTTATATTATGTTTTGGTAAATATGCTTGATTTAATTTGAGAACTGCCCTTTCAGATCCTCATAGAATTGGAGACAGCACTTTTAGATGATGAACCACATTGGTATAAACTTCAGACACATGATGAATCTTCACTACCTCTGCCTCAGCCATCACCTTTCATGCCAAGGCGACACATTCATGGAGAAAGCTCTAGCAAAAAACTACAAAGTAGGTTAAAGATCCTTTTAGTTACCAGAATTATGTTGTAATGATCTAGTGAGAGATTAACATTTAAGATATTTTTTAAATGTTTATTGGAGATCAAAATATTAGAAAATTATGCAATTATATAAAAATACCTGGCAAATCTATTTTCCACATCTCCCAATGAAAGTAGTATATAATACACACACACACACACACACACACACACACACACACACACACACACACAGTAGAGTAGAGTAGAGTAGAGTAGAGTAGAGTAGAGTAGAGTAGAGTAGAGTAGAGTAATTCCAGAGCATGAAAGTTTAGAAATGCTGAAATGTAATTCTTTGCTCAGTACTAAATTCTTTACTCAGTTGTCAATTGGTGAATCGGTAATTTCTAACATTACTGATGGTTTGCTACTTACATGTAGCAACATCTTAGTAACGTTATAGTTCCTGGGTATTTTTAGTATTATTATTCATAATTTTTTTAAAAGTGTTGTGAAATATGTTGTTACTTGTCTGGTGATTGGAACAAACAATATTTTTTCTCTACATATCTATTAAATTTTGATTTATGACTAAATCTCTAATTGAATAAGTGAAGCTTAGAAGCTTCCCTTTGGTAATCTAGAACCAAATTATTTTCTTTATGTAATTAAATATTTTATGGTAGTGCTCTCTGATCAAGCATTTTCTCAAAATTAATGTTTAATGCAGTATAATGGCTAATTTTGAAGGCTAACCATAAATGTTTTATAAAGGGCCTTGGTGTCCTTACAATAATGTGAGCTCAGTAGAGCTCTAGCCAAGAAAGGTCTCTTTGACCCTTTCCACTCAGCCCCCATCCTCGCTGAACTGTAGAGGAAGATACTTAACTGGGTAGAAAACAGTGTATACACTTTGCTATAGGCATTTAGTATAACACTTGAATTAAAGAATAATTTAAAAAGTTAAAATCTTATTCTATGAAGTCTCCTTTCTTCAATATGTCTTCATTGATTTTAAGTAAGAAATACTGAGAAAATGTTATCTTTGGAGAACAAACATTACTTTAAAAAATCTGATTATCATTTATTTTTGTATGATTGTTGTTAAAAAATATTTAGTATTAATGTAATTATTTAGTAGTAAATGAATTTTTAAAAACTGTGACCGTGTCCTTTACATTTCATAAACCAGAGAGACACACAGGTATCTGTTTTGCCTTACTGTTGTGCAGGATCTCAGCGAATCAGTGATAGTGACATCTCAGATTATGAGGTTGATGATGGTATTGGAGTAGTTCCTCCAGGTGCGTAGATGAAGAGCATGGCCCTGCTTCGCAATATTTTTATGCTTGTTTTACTGCCAATTTCCAGACTTCTCTGGGGTACTGAATTGGAGATATAGCATAGATAAATCAGTATTTTATTATTCCATGGTGACTTGTCTTCCAAATTACTAAGAAAGTTTAAAATTGACTAGCAACTATTCATTAACATCCCTACTTATTTAATTTACTCAGATACTTCTTTAGAAACATGGCTAGCTAGGTTAAAATCATTATTTCACAATGCTGTGAGCATAAGTGAAAATACAAATTTCCTTTTGAAAAGATATTTTGAATTTTCTTAAATAAAAATTCTGTTTTATATTGCATGTCTATGATTTTACTTCCTCTGTTTCTGAAAATAATGTAGCCTTCCATGGAATATACTGAGAAAGGTGCATTGCAGGGTTTAAAATTGCATGTGGCATGGCTTAAATTTCAATGCTTTTGTGATGTGTTTACTGCTGATTATAACTAGAATGTGTATGTATGTTTTTTAAAAAGGAAATGCTTTAGAAAGATTCAATATTATTTTTAAGTCAACATCTTTTTGGCATTGTATAAGTTAGTAAAATTTTTGTGACATTGTGGAGTTCAAATCTGTTTCTCATCTGACTCTTTTATCAGAAAATGAGTAAAACCAGGTGGTAAAGGCTTATATTCTTGCAACTAATCTTGTACTATTTTCTTGATTTACTAGTAAAAAGTAAAGAAATATCAAATAAGTAATTAAAGAAAAATAATGAGACACGTTGATATGAATTATTAAAGGCATTTCTTTAGGACAATGTTGAATTATATGTCCTCTTAATTTATGTAATTTCTCAAAGTGGAGGCACTCAATTTGAGGGCAATGACTTTAGCCGTCAGTAGACAGATGCCACACTAGTGACTAAGTTCATAATTTGGAAAGACACACACAGCTTCATTAAAACCAGGAGAAAATTATAGAGAGTTCTCTAAAATTAGGTTTAATTTGCTTCCATAATTCAGAGAAAATATAGTATTTAATCATTGTATTAAAGTAGAAAATATTCCTAAAAATAATAAACCTGGAGATATGCACATCTACATACTTATATATTACTCTTGGATATTAGATCATCAGTGAGAGTTTTAAATAATCATGGATAATAGTGGATAACATTTTATATTTCTTCGTTTTTATATCTAAAAGGATTATAGTAATTAGACACATTCTCCAAAGAAATTTTAACACAAAATTTAATAGAATATTGTTTTTTAATGAATTGGAAAGTGGAAACTGCTTGTATATTAAACCATTTGCATATTTAAGTAGGAATCAGATAGATGATTCCTTATAGAAAAGTCATCAAACCTTTTTAACAAGAATTTTGGCTGTATATCAGCCTTAATGTTATTGTTCCCAATTTACCTAAATAGAATTTATTTCTGTGGGTGGTTCTCATATTTTAGTCACCTAAAATTTCATATTTTTTAAGGTGAGGCAGGATAGTGGAGGGATGAATTAATAAATGTCTAATTCAATAAATACTAAAATGATGAGTATCTTCTCCTTACCTTGGGAGATCACATGGACAGCAGCCAAAATAGGAGTTATAGGACCCACTAAAGATGGAATTAGTGCTTGAACACCACCAGAGAACACTGAATTTGAAATATCGTTATATTCCACTGACATATACCATGGCATGGGGTTTGCAAATACATATAACCTCTTTTATCATGTAGAAGCAGTATCTGAATTATCATTTCAAATATTCATTTTCATTTAGCATTTAATATGTAATGAGGCAAACTTTTAATAGACTATAACTAATAAATTATATAACCAATACTTAATATTTTATGTTTCAGAGGTCTCTTCATAAATTAATAAAAGTGATAATGCAATTTATTTTTTCAAGTATATTCTTTATTGATCCAAAATGAGTCTATGGCAGCTTCTAAAGATATATATGTATGGCAAATAAAATGTAGCAAGCCGCTCAGTATTATGTAATACATTTTAAATGAAGAGGAAAGATGAGCATTGGTGAAATAAGGGCAAGAAGCTAAAATAAAGTGAGGGGATAAGTTAACAAACAAGTGCACTGATACATTCTCATATGCCTTTAGACATTGATTACAGATTTGCTTCTACATTTTCTAGCATCCACTATGAAGGGACATTTATTAGGCGTAGATGCCAGTTCTACATATGTTTAATGCAGTCAGTGAAGTTTCTGGTTTTATGGTTTTTGAAAAAGTTAAAAAACTTGTTTTAAAACTTTGATTTTCTGCCACAGCCATACCATAAACTTTCTAATGCCTTGGTTTTTCTTAGCACCATAGAATTCCATGTTCTTGCTTGATGTATTTCTTAACTTTCTCCAATTAGGGAAGGAATCTAAGGTTCTTAAAGCAGTTGAGACCTCCAGAACTACATTTTATAAACTTTATAGTTACCATAGCCTCATTGTTATTTAAATAAATTGAGCTGTTTAATGAAAATATAAATAACCACATACAGAATGCCCTCATCTGAGGAAAGGCATCTGGCAATCTCAGCTCTTCAGATCACTACTGCAAATTCAGAAAATGGAAGAAAACCCTCTAACTTCTAACTTTGAGCCAACTGAAACATTGAAATAAGCATAAAATAGTAGTTCTCTCTTACCTTTTTTTCTGAATATAGGGTACATGTTAACAACAGTAAATTGAACATAATTTGAAGAAAATAAATTATTTTGTACAAAGCAAAGAACTATGAATGAATGTTAGGATAGGATATAAAAGACATTAATTTCTATATAAATACAAAGAACCCAAGAAAAAAAATATTAGAACTTTTTAACAGCAAGTGGCTAAAATTTTTTTAAAGTTATTTTATAATAATTAATTATACCAAATTTGAAAGTTTTATTTGTGTACCTTGAATAGTCATCGAAATCTTGATACACTGCTCCCAACTCAGTACTGATCTTACACAATTATTGTGTAATTGATGCCAAATGTTATCAGATGATACCAAATGTTAATTTAAAATATTTAAGTAATTCATATTTGGATTAAATATCTTTAAAAACAGCCATATTTATAATGAGCTGTGAAATAAATTTATTACACAAATTTAATTGGTCTCTTTCTGGACTTAATATTACAAATTATACATCTGAACAACAAAGAAGCTTCTACATGAAACTCAAAATATTAGCTCAATTGCTGTTACTTTTGTTATAAAATAAAAATATATGAAATCATAACATTTGTGGTTATTACATGGTCATTAATTATACTGATAATTTTAGAGTGACAAGTGGTTAAGCTTCTTTTGGTCTCAGTATGGCGAAATTATATTTTATGAAATGTTTAAATACCTTTCTTTTATGTTAAACTTAGTGAAAAGATCATATAATCACGAATAATGAACCATTGGATAGTTTTAGTCTGCCTTCAATATGATGCTTCGTGGCATATTTTAAAAATAATGTGGGAGTTAGCAGTAAATAAATGAACAATCATGTAAGCTGCCAAGTTAAATTTAATATTTTCCTGATTCATGGACATTTTCAGTGTGTGTAAATATAAGTATTTTTCTTTTGGCCACATGGTTTTTTATTTTTCTTTTCAATAATTGCACACAGTGACTGAAAAAATTTAATCAGAGCTAATATAAACCTTCTTGCTTCAGGGGAGATTTACTTTTATAATTTATTTTTAATTGGAATTATGTTAACTATATTAACTTAATTATGTTACTACTAACACATTTGTGGAATAGTTTCAGATATCTGGGGGTAGATTTGATGATTTTTTTTAGGAGGGTTAATTTTCTCTGTATTATTGCCATATACTGTATTCATTTGAAATTTGCAGCATTTTCTAAAGTTTGCAAAATTCATGATTAGTATTTGTAATAGTGAAGATCTGCTACTCTTTTTTATTAATTAAAATTAGAATATTTTTATTTTCTTATTTACAAAGCCATCTGAATTTAACTAAAATAATTTATCCTTTAGAAGAAAAATCCAAATAGCATTTAAAGAGACACCAAATTTCTAAGCATTTACTTGTACATTAACTTTAGTTCACTGTCAAGTGCTTGGTTTGTGTTGCTAAGAAATCACTAGCACTTTAAATTTGTTCTTTAAATTAAAATAGCATCCCAACTCATTATAATGTCTGAAGCATCAACTACTATAGTAATATTCAGTATCTTCTTGGTTCCTTTGAGCTAAACTGTAACCTGCTTTTTTGCATGTATATATTACACTCTGTGTATATGTTTTTAATAGTTTTTAATCTTAATAGTTTTTAAGATAAAGCTAATAGTATTGACTGCATGGCATTTATGTTAATAGGTCAGAGGCTGCTTTAGATATAATTTGATATCTCCACATTAACATTTACATTATAGAAGAATATTGATTACTTTTTGTGTGTACTCTTGCCAGTAGGTTATAGGCCTAGTGCTAGAGAAAGTAAATCTACAACATTAACTGTGCCAGAACAGCAGAGAACAACGCATCACCGCTCACGTTCAGTATCTCCTCATCGCGGCGATGATCAGGGAAGGCCGCGTTCACGTTTACCAAATGTGCCATTACAGAGGTAGGCTTTAAAATGAGTTTAATGTCCCTGACAGTACTTTTTAGTTGTTGTTGTTATAATACATTGGAAATTGCCACAGGCTTCTAACTAAAATGAAATGATGGTTTTGTCAATCAAGTTATTTATTTTTAGAATCATTTGTAGGCAAAAATGCCTATTTATTCATTATCTAATATGCTGCTCTTTAATCTAAACATTCTGTTCTGTACAATATTCTGTTCATTAATCTCAAGAAATTTCCCAGGGAGTGAAAGAAGTGAAAGAAGCACAGTTATTGAATAACTGCCTTATGTTCTGATTACTAGTTTTCTCTCCTGTTGGGTGAAATTGTATGACAGTGGATTAGATCTGTGGAGACAAGTGGCGAAGAAGATGAGATTAAGCAGCAGAATGTATTTTTAGGAAATTTAAGATTGTCTCTTTGAAGTACTTTAAATGCTTGGAAAAGTATGTAATACATATGTATAGTATAGTGTTCTATTTTATCTTACCCAGAAATACACATCCGAAATTTTAATTAAATATGCAAGTAAAAATTGTGTTCTTGTTTGATAGAGGTACAAAAGAAGGTTGGGGAAAAAAGCAGCAGAGGCATAGCACTCAGAGAGAATAAATACCTATAATTCATCGATAAAATGGGTATTTGGTTATGATGCCAACACTTTTTCACCTGTTTGCCAGAATTGTCAATTCTTTCTCATTAGTCTGCTTGCCTGATTTGGGAAGATGATACTACTTGATGCATATGAATTTTTTAATCATTTTAGGAGTTTAGATGAAATTCATCCAACAAGAAGATCACGTTCTCCTACTAGACACCATGATGCCTCCCAAAGTCCAGTTGATTACAGATCCAGAGAGGTGGATAGTCAGTATTTATCTGAACAAGACAGGTATTTATTTAAATTATGATCTCAACATTATAAATTTTTCTTTGCTCTGTTTTAATATATGATAGATATCTTGACATAGTACATTAGAGAGTAAAACTATTTATCCCTCAAAACCGAACTTCTCCCAAGGAACAATTGGTAAGATATTCTAATAGAAATGCAATTCTAGGAATTATTTGACTAACATTATATTGTCACAATAGATGTTTTTTTTAAAAAGTCAAAATTTCTATTTAGCCACATTTCAATGCACAGTTTATTGTTGACAAAGATACTACCCTAAATTATAGAAGTGAGCCAATATAAGCAATTTTCAAATATTTTATAGTTTGAGGTTTGCAGTCTTTGGGATATTATTTATGTAATTATAAAATTATGTATTTTATGTTATTAAAAATTTTGGATGTGAAAGACAGAAAATGTTGCAGAGTTTCTCTGAGAATTTCAATAATATTTTTATACACCTATTTATGAAATATATGAAATATATTTCCACAAAGTGTCTATAAAGTAGAAAATATTGAGATGTATTCTTTCTCATTAACAAATGCTTCTTGAACACAATTACTAAAAATATACATTGCAACTCTATTGTTCTACAAGCCCACAGACTTTCTTCTCAAACTAACCACATACTTGTATAATATGCCTGCCTGCAAGCTCAGGATATGATTCAAGGTTTTGTAATACCCACCTTGTTGAATATTGTTTTGTGGCTTTTTGAAGTGAAGAAGCTGTAGGCAGAGTAGGGAAATGATAGTGGTGTTAAATGATTGATTTTTGCCATGTTGTCGACACAGAACTCAAGTAGAGCTTCTTACCTCCCTAATTGTCATCCTTCTGTGAAGTGGTACCATGACCTTCAGAAAGTAGTGTTATATTGAGTACAGGGACAGGAACTTCTCTGAGGAATAGGATTCGACACTGCTTAGTATGAGTTGAGTTGAGCTGAGCTGAGTTGAGTTGAGCTGAGCTGAGCTGAGCTGAGCTGAGCTGAGATGAGATGAGCAAGGGCCACTTTGTCAGCATTCATTGCAGCCACCATGAATTTACACGAAGGACAAAAAGAATTTCTTGGCCAAGGCATTCAATAGAGTGGGATTAATTTAAGTGTACAAAAAGTATCAATTTTAAAGTAAAATAATACTAATTAAGCATATTTCCTTTTGGTTAAGGAGAAACATAATATGTGATATTGCATTTTCAATATCTATAAAAGCTCAGAAAGCTATCATGCTTTAAGTTGCTTAAAATAAATGAAAAATTTTAGGGTTCCTATTAGTTTCAGAAAGGCCAGGTTTATAAGCTTTTCAAAAGTTGTTAAAATACCCGAGTGTCTAGAATTAGAAATAGATTTCTATGTCTTATTTGGAGAAGGTTAGATTTAGTTTTGTTTTGTTTTAATATTATTTAAAATCACTTTAAAATATAATAGCAAATCAGTAACAGTTAGGACTTTGACCATAATGTTGTATTTTATTGTTTAAATTTTTAAAAATACTGTCATGTTTCTTTTTTGTTTAACCTCTCAAGCAAATATGCTAGTGCAGACAATCTGGTTTCTTCCCTTTTCATGTTTTCATCGGCATACCATTGGCATATCCCACATCATTTAATGCCTCATAATTTATCTGTTTCACTCACCACCCATCCTGTCTGTGCAGTGAGCTTCTTATGCTGCCCAGAGCAAAACGAGGACGAAGTGCAGAATGCCTACATACTACCAGGTAAATACAGGGATTGGTAATGGTAACTGTGTGTGATCACTCTCTTTCCATTCTACTATTCTTTCATCTCTCCCTTAGTGGTATTATTACTAATACATAATTTTCCCAAGTATTCAAAATTTGTTTTGTTTTATATGGAGGTATGGAAAAGGTTCCAAAGATATTTCAATTTTAATCCAGGAAGACTACTTTTCTGTTTATATATTCAGAATCCAGAGACTGATGAGCCTCTGTGGTAATGTTTACACATTCCTAAAACTGAGGAACCAATTTCTGCAATTAAAATTTTATATACTTGCTGTGAGCAACCCTACCCTCAACACACACACCTGTCTAGTCACAAGAGGTCTGATCTTCTGTGCATGGCAGTGTTATTGTTTCAATGATTATAAGTTTGTTTTGTTTTAGCCTTTTTTATTTCCTTTTGGAATCTACCTTTTTTTTAATATTGTTTGCTTTTAATAAAATCTTTAGCAGTTCATTTTTAATAGCTGAGCTTCAACTTCCTTCAGATTAAAGAATAAGGATATCTGACCTGCCAACTTCTAAAGCTTCCTTCCCTTCATCCCCCACCCCACACGTTCAGAAATGCTGCATTACAAACTTCCTCATAAAGACATGTAATGATATAATGCCTCTTTAAAGATGAAAGAGAAGGAAATGGAGTATTTCTTAAATTGGAGCTTAGAACCTGATACTTTATTTTCATCTCATTACTTCTCAGATTTCATATCCAAAATAAATTGTCTTATAGATTACTCATAGGATGCAGTCTGTAAATATTTATCATCATTTTGGAGGTAAGGAAGTAGTAAATTAGTAAAACAAAACCAACACAGAGACAAACTCTCAGATATTTTTGCCAATAAAAAGTGTGGACTAGCACCCAGTAAATGGGTATTTCTAACATACACCATTAGTCCAAATAAAATAGTTAAAGATATGTTTTCTTTATTTTCTACTTCTAAACATGAAATATCAGAATTTATATAATATAATATTAATTTAATTATTTTGTGTAATCTTACCTTCAAAACACATTATATCATATTCATTTAGGAATTTTCAGAATGAAATTTGAAGATTTACTATTTTCCAGTAAATAAGGAAAATAACTTATATTGCGTGCCAAGCACAGTGTTAAGTATTTAATGTACTTTATCTCAATTTCCTCACAGTAATTATATGATATGAATATCATTATCCTCATTTTACAGATGAGGAAAGATGCTAAAAATTTTTAATTTGATAAGTAACAGAGCAAGGATTCAAAATAAGGTCTATTTGACATTTTCCACTAAACTAGTTTTTCTAAAAATATGTTCTGGGGAGTTGGTCCTGTGCAAACATTCTACTGACAAGAGTTTGTAAGTCAAACAGATTTTGGAAACTTTGCAAATTAAAGCCCATCCTAGAGATTTAAAACACACAGCACGGTAAAGTCATGAACTAAAGAAGTCTGTCTCATATTTTTAAATTAATTTTTCCTCATATTATTTAACCATAGAACTTCTTTTGCATAAAATATGCCCTGAGAAAATAGTGTTGTACAGGAAACATTGTTGCTGCCGATATCCTAGATACTTTATTCCTTTTACATCATTCGAGTCTCATAGCATACCTGATAAGTGTTGTTGTTTTCCCATTTTATATATGTAGACAAAGGCTTGACCACTTGACCTTAATTACCTAGGCTAATAAGCCAATAAGTGGCAAAGCCATGGTGGGAACTTAGATCTTCATATTACAAATTGTATGCTATTTTCGATTTATTTTCTTATTCTGTGCTGACCCCTATTAGACTGTTCCTGGGGAGAAAACAATAACAACAACAACAACAAAAACACACCTTTGAACCAATTGCTTAGAAAAATTGTATAGCAACGTGTTACTATCGATACCTAAGTTTCGCTTGAAGACTCTGTTGTCTATAAAGCAGGCAGAATTCTTAATTTCAGTAAAATTTGTCCTCAGTTTTTGCTCAAATATGGGACTCTAATACATTTTTAATCTGAAGCTTTAAGAGATTCCCTTGGATTCTACCATTAATATAAATATGAGTGAACCACCGGTTGTTTGATGTTTAGAATGTTCTCAGCAAATGTTTATTCTCTGATAATAATACTTTAATCCAGAATGGATAATGAACTTTCGTAATGAGCAATTTGTAGAAATATTATTAAATTATCAAAAAATTAATTAACCATTAATTAATTAGTTTTCTCTTGGTGATATAGATAGTCCAGAAACCCTCATTGATTTTAGAGGAATTTAAAGTCGGTCCTTGTTTCTGCCATTTTCTGCCACACCAGAATTCATATTCTGGTTTGCATCTAATGCCTATCTCACCCAATTGCCAAAGATAAATTATACCTATGGTTGGATTTGGATATAGTTTATAAATGAAAGAACTTGTTCACTAGAGTCACTTTCTGATCCTTTTCCCTTTCCTTTCTTCACTGTAGTTGAGTTCATGACTAGCCTCATCCTTGGAATGCTGGTCATCTCTTTACTTGTTATCAAAATATTAACTTAGTCATGTTTTAATTCCCAAATTACATATATCTAAGTAGTGCTTTAACTACGATTTATTTACTTCCATAGAAGCAGATATAATATTAAATCAGGAATTAAATAGTAAATTTAAATGTTAATAACTCTGTATTTTAATAAGCAGTGATTTTTTAAATTAAGGCAATTGAACTATTATTGAGTCATGATTTTGAAGACAGATGTCTGTGATTTTATATTTTAATAATTCTAATCCTACCTTTGAATAATTATTGTGGTTCCTTTGAGAAAAAACAAAAGATTCATCTGTTTATAGCTTTATAGGCCTCTTACATTTTTCATATTCTAGTAAAATTTGCTTCATATATATTTTTGTTTCCTGCATGTTTGTGTGGCCATGTTCCAGACATCTTGTTAGGCACTATAAAACATTACCTCCCAAGATGCCTTTGTTAGAGATTGGTTCTCACTGGAATATTTACAGGTAAGAGTCATGACAGTGAGTCCCAGTTATAAACTAATCCTTAATCCTTTGTCTGATAAAAATAGCAAATTTACATTCTAATAAAGCATTAACATTTCCTCTTGAAATTAATTATACACAGAAACATTAAATTTATGATATTTAAAAATAGTTTTAATTATAAAACTTAGGAGTTTTAGAAGTTTCTTTAAATAAAATCTTACTCAATGTTCAGAATTCTAGTTGTCTTTTTTTGTCATTTTTTTTTGTTTTGTTCATTCTAATTGTGATAATTAATTTTGTGTTGTTTTATTTTTGGATAATTTTAATTTGCAAAGCTCAGTTCTGCCTGCACATACTAAAACCAAATCAGTGACTAGACAGGACTTTCCCATTCATCATGAATGCTTTAATTCAAGAGTATTGAGATTTACTGATGAAATATTGATTAGGTAAGAACATATGGAAGTCACACCTTCCACTTCCCTTGTCTAGTGTTGTGAACTAGAATAGTTGAAGTGTAAAATTTTTCTTCTCTGATGTCCTTCATTTTGTTTTGGTGTGGCATCTGTTCTTGGTAATGAAGTTTTAGACATTTTGTTTTAGTGCTTTCTGTATTGGTTTTTTCATAAGTAGGTGTGATTTAATGCCATTTTTCAGTCTGAGACCCTTTTTTAAAAAAAATATGCAAAGCAATTCGAGCATAATCTTTGTTTAGTTTCATTTTCTAAACAAAATTATGCACTGTCATCCTGTCAGCTCTCTCACACCCTTATGAACTGAATCACAGTGATTCTACATTTTATGTACAGGGGACATTATTTTATGCTTTACTCTCTAACATGGTCTTCCTTTCTTTGTTTTCTTTGTCTTTCTCTTCTACCATTGGATGCAATGCACTGGCACTAGTGAACTGCAGCCCTCCCTTGACAGGGCTAGGAGTGCTAGTACCAACTGCTTGAGACCAGATACTAGTTTGCATTCACCAGAACGAGAAAGGTATAAAATAAAGACTTTCTTAATTTCCTATCATTTGTACTAGTGATTTTTTAAATCACTTTATTTCGTTTCATGTGAGTCTCACAGGTTTATTCATTCATGTTCACTTTGCTAATTGTCACCATTTCCCCTTCCCTTATTAGATATCTCTGTGGAGAGATACGTGTATGTGGATATAAGCCCAAGGGTCCATATACACATATTTCTGTGAATGTTGTTGCAAATGGTGTGATGTAATTTGTAACTGCTTCTGGCTGCTGCTTTTCCCCTTCTGTTGCTGTTCAGTCATTTTATTTACATACTACTCAGGGAGCCTTCAGTATGCTGATAATGTTATAAAGTCCAGTAGGTTATCTAAAGTTTTCTGTTAGTTCCACTGATAAATAGTATTTATAGGTTTAACAGCAATCTTCCATTAACTCAAAGCAAGAATTATACATAGATAGAATACTTTTCTTATGCATCTGTATTCACTTTTGAATCAAACTTCTCATTGATATAGATCAGGTTTAACATTAGATTATATTTTAACAACAAAAGTGGTAAATTCACCATAGATTTCTCAATGCCTTAAAAATAAATACACAAAATTTAAAAATAAGGAAATATACATAATTTATGTATACATATGTTTACTCACATAATTTTGCTTAAAACTTTTAATTATTAAATAACTCTGATTTTAAATAAATGTATTCAATAATTATGTGTTACACTGTCTTCACATTGCAAATAGCTAATTTTTCCATTATGATAGAACTTTCGAGTCCAGTAAACTTGGTTATAATTGATAGTTTTGATTATGATTATTATCTCTCTTCAATTAGTAGTTATTCAGTGTAAATTTGTATACTAACTCTACAAATCCTTAAGAAAACTATTTAGTCATGCTAATGTAAACCACTTCTTTAGATGCTGCATAAAGCTTTTCTTTAGCAATTTTTAGAGTCTGATTCTGTTCATTTATTTATGAGATGTTTATTTATAGAATAGAATAATAGGTACAAGTATACATATACATTTGTAGTATCCTTGTAAGATTCTACTAAAAATCTACTTTTTTATTTTGTATTCTTTTATAGTTGTAAAATTTGTAATATAAGAAAATAAAATCTAACTACATTTTGTATTCCTTTATATTTGTAATAGAATTTTAGTTGAAATAACTGTAGACTCTTCTAAAATCACAATAGAAAGTGTTTTCTTTTGTTTTATATATACATACATATCAAGAAATCTGGGGTTTATTTACAATAAAAGTCTAGAAAGACTATATTCTTCTAAAAACGTCTAATAGATAAAGACTCTCCTTTATCTTTTCCATAGCAAATATCACTGTATATTTACAAGAAGGTCTGATGCTTATACTTTTCCTTTATCTTTATTAGGTCTGTTTGAGGTCATTCATTCCACCTTGTTCCCTGATTGGGAAGGATTAAGTTACAGACCTGCTATTAAACTTCCTTTCTCAGACTTTAAAACAAATTATTGCTTAAATGTTCAGAGACAGATTTTTAGAGCCACTGAAGAATACTTTTCTAAGATGTTTTATCTTCTTCTTTGATCTTTCATAAAAATCATAGCGTTACTAAAAGTTCATCAAAGGGAACTTACTACTCTATATTTAAAACCTCCATTTTTTATCTCGTAGTAAATACTACCATCTGATTGGTCCTCCTTCCCACTCTACCACTATGAGGAAATTCCTCTCAAGATTATATTGGCTCCCTAGTTTTCCAGCAGCATCCTGCAACATTTTACATAAACCACTCTGTCAATCGAACCTCTCCTTTCTTAGTACCCTCTGTAGATTTTCTTATGTCTCGATTATGACAAAGTCTCCTGTATAGGTATCCATTCTACCCCATCACTTCTCAGTTATGTATTTTCTTAGCTCCACCCTCACTTTTCCTCTTTTGCCTCAGCCATTCCATTTCTGAAGTGATATTTCTATCAAAATTTTACTTGAAGGCATATGAAGACAATATTCCAATGTAACTCGCCAGGCCAGACCTTCCCCTTGAGACTAGGCCTTAATTTATAAATGGTTGCCAGACCCTGTGTACATCAAAAGTTAAATCAAATTCATTACCTTCCCTCACATCCTTTCACAGCCCAGTGTGTTCTCTTTCTGAAATTTTCTTTCATTTGATGTCCTTGACATATAACCAGCCACAGGATCTGGAAATATTTCTGCTCCTCTTTCACATTCAGCAAGTCGGTAAATGCTGCTAATTTTTTTTTTTTTCAAATCTCCAAAACAGATTTCTCACCTTGATTATATTACAACCCATCTCCAGTTCCAGTATCACTCCTGTCCTCATTAATTTTCTCATAAGCTCTATTAATAGTTTTTATTACTTTTTGTCTAGTTTTCTTTCCATTAAAATTAAAATGCCCTTTTCCTTTGTTGGCTAATTAAAAATTCTACTCATTCTTCAAAAAATGCAAGTCAAATAACCGTATCTTCTATAAAACCTTTCTAACCTTGTACCACCTCCCCCAACATACACACACACATGCACATGCACGTATGCACACACATGCACACACTTCCCTTTCTTTTGCCAGGCAGATCATGTTTTTCTGGGCCTATATAGTATTATATACTTCTATTAAAATATATTCTATTTTATTTAGTACAATGTATGTTTATTGTGATCATATCCTGTTTTCTCCTGCTATCTCTCGTGATAGCATTTTTTTTTTACTTAATAAATGTTTAATTTGGAGATTTAGGGGGCCCTAAAAAACACCCCCTATTTTTGCTTCCAAATTTGGGTCTGATTGTAAGCTAGATCCAGTAAATAAAAGATGAGAGATCTAATTATCACCATAAATATATTGAATAAATAGGAGCTGTGACTTTAGGCCAATAAAAGCTTGCTAATTATTCTCTTGAGTCAGCTAGATTCATTGAACCTTAAGAGGTTTCTGCTACAGGCTCAGGCCATAATCTTATAGCTCTCGAAGGCTTTGTTTGCTGTGGTGGTTGCTGTTTGCTGGCAGCCCAATTTCAAAGCAGGAATCTAGAAAAGGCTAAGTCTTCTGTGCCTGATTCTGTAAAACAAAGTCACCTATCATATAAGCCACTCCTCCTTCCTTGGGGTAGAGCGAGAGAAAAGGTGGAGAGATACCAGGAGCATTACTTGAATGCATTTCCCTGCACACAGAAACATGAGGTCTAAGAGAAAGGAGGTTCTACCTAAAACTTAACTGTAAATTGAGTTGAAATAACCCTTATTTCAAAGTATAACTATCTATATTAATTTCTATTTAAAACAGTGTTGGGGGAATATTTTAAATGATTAAAACGAATAATCAGAATAACAATAAGAATATATACTGTATAATCAGTTATCTCATTTGTTCGGGTTTGTTTTCTGATATTACAGTAGTTAACAAATATTTTTTATTTGAACTACTTATGGAATGAATGATTTACATTTCTATATAATTTCTCTTTTAGATAATGAAATTGCTTAGCGATATTCACCATTGAAAGATATGGACATACACAAGTGGGTATATTAATCATACACTTAAACACACACACATTTGTTTTAAGATATACCAGTGCTAAGGGGAGAAAGCCACAACATAAGAACCGTTTAATTCCTTACTGAGGCCTGTCAATTCTAATTCTTTTATATCTCATCAATGGATCATCTCACCACTATTAATTTCTTAGCTAATATTTTTATTTCTTACCTATTACCATAAAACCTAGGCTTATGTACTTACTACCTATTTAAATATTTATTGATTATTCTGTGTTATGCGTTATTGATATAACTATCAAAACAAAACATTATAGTTTCCTTATGCGAAGAGCTCACAGCCTGTTAATTTAGTCCTACAGGCATCAAAGTAATCTTTTCTTCTATTCTCAGTTCAATGAAAGAAATGGGCTTCAAATAAATATATGTTCTTGAATTAATGAATTTGAATACCTTATACTAAAATACTAATAATGTCACTAATCAGAGTAACTTATAGGCAAGCTGGTTTGGAAAGAGAAATCGAGAAGAGACTGGTTTAGTTCAACTTCACCACTAATAACTACAACATAGCCTGCCATGTTAGCTTCTAAGATGAAAATGAAAGTGAAGCTATATGTATGGCTCAATTACTGGAGCAAAGATTCTGATTTTGGTCCCTCAGTGTGATAGGAGAAAAAAATAAGGAAGTTGTAAACATTTGAAAAGCATATAAAATATACTAGCATATTAAAATTTATAAATATGTATATTAAAATGTATGTAGTATCTATTCTTTGGACAAAAATTGGGTATAAATTGATCGTGTTCCCATCATATCAAATACATGAAGGAAAAGCAGAGTTTTTGCATATTGGTACTACATATCAGCATATTCAGAAGGACTTTGAGTATGCAGATATACATGTATTATGCTAAGTATTTCTTGAAAAATTACCTTTTAATAGCTTGCATTCACAATTGCTTGTTTCTAAATGTACACCTTTCTCCTTCATAGCTTTCACTGCATGTTTCATAATTGTAGCATTTTTCTTTACTTTTTTTATTGTGTTTAAATAAACACAAGGACTGGAATTTTGCCTTAGGAAGGAAGGTTACTCATAATATTGTCAAATTAATATTACTTATTACTTTACAAAAACACATGACTCTACTTTTATTTTCAAACATAAGTTTTTATACAACTGAATATAACAATGTATAAAAGAATGTAGTTGTAATTGTTTTCACTTATATGAGAACTATTTTTCTTAATTGTAGTTTCAGAACAAAAGCCAGTAAAGTAAAAAGACATATTTTAAAGCATTTAAATTAGATTGATCAACTACTTAAAATTTTTTAAATAATAGTATAATTTCAAATGAATGTAAAATACTTATAATTTCACAAACATGTAGCACATTTAAGAATACATGCCACACAATTCTCTCTTCTGTTGAAATGCTACTATTGAATATCTTTATCTGCTTCACAGCTTCCTCAAAGCCCTACTTGAATCATGCCATCTGTCTACTTCGGCTGATCAATTAAGCACAGGCTTCCAAGGGACTTTCAGAATTGAGCAAATGCTCACTTCTAATATATCCTGGCCACATGCTGACAGCTATTCTTTGCTTTTGTTCAAATTGTCCAATAAATTCAATAAGCCAAGTTATAATGGTGAAAAAAATTGGCTGGCTTTTTTTTTTTTTTGAAACATTAAGACAAGTCTACTTTGGGTAATTATAAAACCTTATAGCTAGATGAGTCCTAAAAGACCATTCAGTTATCCCTTTTTACATTTAAGGAAGCCAATGTCGTGTTCAAAATGTTTATGTCTAATATATAAAAATTTACAAATCTGGACTATTCAGTTCCTTATTGCCACTTTCCAGTTTTTGATTGGATGCTTGTAATTGGTTATACACACAATCTCAGATAGTTTAACAAAAGAATGAACTATATTTCCATTTTTATAAATGTTGAAATTAAAAAAAAAAAACTACTTAACCAATCAAGAGCTACTTTTGCAAGTGAAGATGAGTACACTTCTTTTTGGTGATGTCATTTAGCTTGGCACTCATCTGTATATTTTCTACTTTTATTTATCAGTGTTTTTTATTCACAAATTTTAAATTGTAGTAATTAGCCCCAAGAAAATTTGTTAAGACTTCACTGCTAGTGTTCCCATGAATTATTTCATGTCATTGTTTACATGCTAAAGAGCATTTTTTTTCCCACTTAAACTGTGTTTCTGACTTGTATTAAATTTATACACCTTGTCTTCGCCATTTTATTCAGTAATGTCAAGGCCTACTATCAAATATGCATTGGTGGCTTATTAAACCTAATTTATTCAGACATAAGCCAGATTCTTAAGGATCTTTAAGTTACATACATATTTATGTGTATAGATAGGTATACACACACAAGCACAAAATTATGCTTAATAGATTTCAAACATTTTCCCAAATAGTTTCTCTATTCACTTAAAAGTTTACGAATCTTATATTCTTACAATATTATATTACAATTTAACTTGGCAAGGCTTATAAATTTGAAGATATGTTACGGAACAAAGAATTTACACTTTGCCTTTTTGGGGTACTTTTCCAGTCCTATTGTTCCATATATTCTTTTATTTTAGGAGTTACTAAATGTCCTGTTTTTTCCTGTCTTGTTCATTGGGCAAACAGGGGTAGATGGTCCCCCTCCCTAGATAGGAGACGACCTCCTAGCCCCAGGATTCAAATCCAGCATGCGTCTCCGGAGAATGACAGGTACTAGTCAACACCTGCTCACAAACAAGTGGCTTCGAAAAGCCTGTAGGCCAACAAGTGAAGGATAACCAAGAAGAATGTTGGTTATGACAATGCTTCCTTTCAGGAGCCAGCAATAGCTATGTCATGATTCCACCAATAAATGCATACACTTTTAAAGAAGCACCTTAGAATTACTGAAATGAGGGCCGCATGCCCGGAGATAAACTGCATGGTTTAAACATAATAAAATTGATTCCAGTGAGAGAGTTCCATTTGAATAATGAGCATTTATTTTAGTTTTTTGACTTTCTAAAAACATATTTAACTATTCTTGTTTACATGTATATAATAAAAATTCTTAGGTGCTTTAAAATATATTAAACTCTATCCAAAGCCTATTCTTCATTTTATTGTTTTATGGTTTAATCTCGGTTGTCCTGTGTTGTTACTGCATAAGCTTGTTATAATGACGTTTAGGCTTAGGGGTATATTTTAAAATGTCTGATTTAGAGTAGAACACCTGGTTCTTACATATTTTATGAATGTTGTGTTTTAAACCAAATATTGTCAAGGGCTAGAGTCAGTCCGCAAGGTAGGTTTTTAGAAATACCATCAGTGCTTTGAATCCACTTCATTCTGATATATCAGAAGTGCCACAATATTTTTCATCTCTTTGTTATCCTTCTCAGTTGTAGTTAACTCAGTTCTCCTGTTTTATGTTGGTTATATATAGTCCTTATTTCTAAATATCTTTTTCTAACCAGTCACAAAAAAATTATTGAGTATTTTGGATACTTCTATTGTATGCAGAAATTCAGTCAACAGATTGGTAGTATTTTTTAAGTAAATAGGTATATATGGTATCTCAGAAATGGAACCATTAGTCATGCCAGCATACAGGTATTTTTTAAGTATGTGTATATAGCAGAGTAATTGTAGCCTTAGGTAAGAGCTGTAATGTATTTTCTGTATTTGTAGTCAAGTTGATATCAAGATTTCAATTTGAAACACTAAACACTGTCAGAAAAAATAAGAAATTTTACAAATGTTGGAAAAGATCACAAACTGATATTTTATGAAGACTTTAGGAATATTTTATCATATTTTAATCTTTGAGACATTTACTTTTTAATATCAATTTTAAAATATTTTTTTATATTTTGAGTTTAAAATGAATTCCTTCTACTCTGATTTCTAAAATCTCTAAAAATTATTATAAATTTAAAATATTTTCACATAAAAATATCAAATAACTGTATAAATCAAATTAAAATTTACATTCACATTGTTAATCATTTATTTAACAAATACTTTTTGTGCCCCTACTCTGTGCACTATGGTTAAAGTCACAACAGTGTTTGAGAAAGACAACATCTGGCCATCAAGGAACTTAGAATTTCATTTTATAAAAGACAATTCTCGAAAGCCTTTGAATTTATTCCAAAACAAATGAGTCAGTGGATTTCATCTTATATAATTACTGTTTGAGTAGAAGACAATTAAATATGATAGTCTTTGTAATGAATATAAATATGAGTATCTGGACATTGTTTAAGCAAAATGGAAATCCAAATAATGTTTTTTTAGTTCTTATCTAACAAAGATTAGTTGAAAATCAGTTATCATTTAGAGACATTAGTTAAATATGTTAGTTGATAAAATAGATTGTATACATAACTTTAAAGGTAGATTTTAGGATCACAAATATTCCTTTTAGATAAAAATATAAAAGAAATTTTTACTAATACATAATTCTAAACATATAATTTACTTTTTATGACTTACTTATAAATAAGTTATATATTCAAACAAAATACCTTTTAAGTATCTTGATGTGATTTATTACTATAGAAAACATAATATTACTTACAATAAACTTTTATTAAACCATAACAATAATATATTCCCATAAAAATGAAAGAGAAATTACTACATCAACAGATGCTACTTTCATAGGTAACCATGTCTACCACTTGGCAAAACTTAACACTTGTATTTCACCTCTTATCAGCATTAGTTTACTCATTCAGAAGTTTCTACCAATTTACAAATAAAGTGAACATGGCATATTTGGAGATAGTGAATGTTCATAAGATGACTTTTGCCCTCAGTACCAATAGCTAGGAAAATGTTCTAAAATTGATGACAATTTAGATAATCACCCTTGGATGTCCTTTATTGATGCCATATTTGATGATTTTGAAAATAACAAATAATAAAAAAGTAAGATTTTGCTTGAAAGTTTCTAGTAAGTTCGAAAGCATTTAGTTGTCCTAATTTCTCATACTGTGTGCACTGCACATGCGCTGCACACACACACCCACACACACACACAATTTTTAATGTATTATTTTTCCATAATTTAATTTCAACAGTAACCAATTATGATGTCATTCCAAGTTGATTGGTTGATTTATTTGGGATTAACATAGAAGTATATTTATCTACATCTAGGGATATTTCTTTAAAGTTCTAGGATATTTAAAATGATAATGAGGAAGAAATATATAAATTTGTAAGCCCAGGGAATGTTGCTGACTTTAAAATTGTAGTAAAAATTTTCTTGCAGCTTTATTACTAAAAATGTTGAGACTTTTAAAAAGCTTCTTTCCAATGACAAAGTATCTCTTTGTAAATGGCATTATTTTAATGTGTAAATAGTAACTTTTCCCAACCTGTGTATACATAAATCTGTTTATAAATCTTAATAAAATGTAGATATACTTGTAGCTTCAAATTAACCAAAATTTGTGAGTAGTAAGTTAGAAAAAAACATTTTCAATATGCCCCTGAAGCAGCAAAGTACTGAATTTAGTGCTCATAGTTGAACTAATCATTTTTAAGTATAAAAGGCTAATATAAATTATCATCAACATCATCATCTAATTTAACTTTAAATTACTTCTGGTAAATGTTGTTTCAAGAAAATACAGTATATTTAAAAAATTTTTTAGATTTTTCAATAGTTATTCTAATGGGCGTGAGGATGTAGGAAATATTCTTATTTGGTACATTTTGAAATGTATTGCAGCACTTTATTAGCTTGCAATTACTGACTCCAGTGTTTTGAATGAGACTGTTTTTTGCATCAATATGCATGATATTTTTAAGGATGCAATTATTGGTATGTGAATTAAATAACTCCTGAAATACTTGATAAAATAACCCTGTTTTTCAGGACTTTAAATTATTGGAACCTATAAAATACACACTGTGTTTAAGATTAATTCCTGTGTCATTCTGCTAAAGTAACTCTGATTTCTTTTGCAAATATTTGCTTGGTAGCAGGTACTTGCCTATAAGCATCTTTGACCAAAAAAATCAAGTGCTTTTTTTTTTATTCAAAGTGAACAAATCAAAATATTTCTGGAATAAAGAAAATCACCCACTTTTTTTATTTTAAGAATTTATGGCAGTTGGCATATAGATGAAGACTTAAGTAGAAACATTTATAAATTCAGTATATTACTAATCATTTTTGTTTATTTCATAATAAACTTTATTATTTGTGCTTTTTAAAAATGTCCTTTATTAGAATGAATGAAATGTACCCTTGTACTAAAATAGTGAGTCTATTTAATGGCTGTAGTCATATACATAAATATCAATAATAGACAAAACGGTAGATGTATATTAATTGTATGCATCCATCTTCACTGCATATGAACATTTCTTATTTAGGTTACATTCAGATTTAATTTTTTCTTCCCAAACTTATGAGTAAACAGGATGTTAGAGATTAGCACGCCATATTAGGTCATCTAAGTAGTCAGCAAGAATGTATAAAAATAGTGTTATGTGTTATGATATCAGAATGTGCCATATTTTATTTTATTGTAAAAAGCCTTAAATACTATTTTTATTTATTAACATATTAATTTTATTCTTTCATAGAATTATGACATCTTCAAAAAAGCTGTATTTGTCAATGTCCTCATAATATTACTCTAGTTGAGTTGCTTATGGAACAGCTACTCTGTGCTGGACATCGATGGTACAGTAACAACCCAAGCAGATACAATTCCTGAACTTAAAGTAGTGTAAGGTAGAAGTAGCTTATTTCACCGTGATACATTTTATGATTACATGATCAATAGTTTCAGTAATACAGTACATAAATATAGGCTGATTGTTCTAACCTTTCCTATTTTACATATCACATGCCTCTACTTATTCTAAGAAAAAGCTATGTTGAAAACATACAGTGTATTCACAGCTATAACTTAAGATTTGGTGTAGAAAAGACATTAGAATATTTTATTTTCTTCTCTATTCTTGCTTTAAACTGAATTATTATAATTAAATATATATCATTTTAACTCAATGTGAGGATTCTTTTAAGTGGTTAGAATTACAAAGACAGCATTTGTAGAAACCTTTAGAAGAATCTTCAATAAAATTAAGTTTTGGTGGCATTTGAAGAAGAAAAAAGGGCATCCGTAGCAAGAGGGTTAAAACAAAAATAAAACTTAAACAACTGTATAAACCTCTCTATGAATATTCGTCATTCAATTATGAAGCATTGACTCTGAGTTTGATACTTACAGATTAATGAGTCTTTACCTTCAAGAAACAAATATGTGTATCATTTTAAATAATACTTTTATAGCACTTACCACTTGTTATTCTTAGTGCTAAAACTACTAAAAATTCTTGTTCTGTGTAATATTATAAAAGCTATAAACACTATAATACAAAAACTAAGTAATATTGAAATATTTAGAATTACCAAACCTGTGAAGTGGTAGTATCATTATTGCCTCTCTGCAGGTGGGACAAACTAAGGCAGAGAGAGGTTAAATAACTTAATTAAAATCACCCAGCTAGACAGAAACAGAAAAAGATTAAACCCATACATTCTGATTTTAGCTTCCATGCTTTTAGCGGCTATGTTCCAGTGTCATTTATGCTACAAATGCAATGTGTTTCACTGATATTATTTTGAACTCGGTTCACCTCATGGTTTGGCATAATGACTATGTGAGTTAGAGCAAATTGTTTAACTTCTAAGCCTCAATCTCTTTATTCTTAAAAAAGATAAAAGAATAGTACCTACCTCACTGGATTGGTGAGATCAGATGATATAATGCAGGTAAGGTGATCATGCTAGCATAAAGCAAGTTCTTAGTGTTAGATATTATTAGTATCATCGTCATTATCATTGTCATCACCATTATCAATTACTGTGATAACCTAATATGTGAATCTATTAGTTTTTGGGAGATGAGAAGAAGAGTTAAGAGTTTTACAGAGGAAGTAAAATCTCACGTGAGTCCAGAAAGATTAACAGAAATTACTAAAGATAAGAGAGAGAGCAGACAAGTTCTAAAAGATTCCTATAAACCTTTTGTTGTGCAGAGATAGAAAGTTTGTGCAAAGGCCTACCAGATTCTATACATCCCTCACTCCTATCCCCAAACTCTTGTCATCTGACTCTTTCAACACTTTCTTTTTTGGTTTCCTTAATATTGCTTGAACACGCCAGGCACACAACTGAGTTAGGGCCTGTGCACTTGATGTTTCCTTGCTTGAGACTTGTTTTCAATAGATACATTCATGTCTAGCTCCCTCACCTTATATCTTTGTCAGAATGATTTCAGGCATGTGCTATGTGCATCTCTATTCATCCCCTCTCCTAACCATATGATCAACAAAGTAAATAAAACTAGCCCTTAATAACAGAGAGAGATCATCTCTTAGTGTTTTCCCAGGCCTGTACCAGATTTCATGGTTTCTTCTCTTCTTGAATAAGGGTGTACCCATAGAATATGCATCAGAATCAAACCCTTGTGCTAGACAGTGTATGACAGAAAAGCTTAAGAGCCAGATTTACCTTCTAATCCCAGCTCTGACTGTGGCCCTGCCCTGAGTTTGTTTCCTAATCAGTAAAATGAAAATCACACCTTCTTAAAGATTGTCATGAAGGTTAAATAAGTCAATGCTTCTCTCAATGCCTTGCATAAAGTTATCCTTTAATATATCCTTTTCCCAACTAATATAGGAAAGTGATAAGAAAGAGATGTCTCCCTCCTTGTGTTTCTTTCCTTTTCTTCATCTCCTCAGAAGTGAGATGTCAGAGTAACAGAAGGCTGAAGAACAAAAGGCTGAAATCCAGATTTCAAACCCAGATTCTGAATTTAAAGGGGAAAATATTGTTAACTTAGTTTTGTCAATAATGAAAGAGATTCAGACTCCGAGACCAAGCAGCTTCAGAAATCTCACAGCCTGTGAAGGCAGACTCTGTACTTTGCTATGTATCTCTCATGCTTTGCAGGGCTTCACATACTGGCACTCAGGATATCTGGCATTCATAAATAAACAGAGTAAGGAAAACAGAGTAGCTCTCAAAAGTCCTCTTTACAGAAGAAAAATAATTACAATTGTGTGGTGATGGATATTGACTATTGTGATCATTTTGCAATATATACAAATATCAAATCATTGTATATACCTGAAACCAATATGATGATATATGTCAATTTTTTCTCAATTTAAAAAGACATTTGACTCCTTGACATGGTTTGAAGGAAAGAATATTGGGAAAGAAAAATAAGCATAAATTTTAGACAATTATTGAGATAAAAATACAGATTTCTTTTTTATTGTTTCTTTTTTTTTTAATACAGTAAGTTTCTTTACCACAATATTTTGTTTTTATTTTAAATATGTGGTAGTTCAGACACGGTTTAGACTAAATAGGCATATGTAAGCTGCCTTGGGTAAGTAAGTAAGCTCTATGTATAAACATTATTTCTATGGGAAAATACATTTCAAATTCTAGATGCTCAGGATACACATGCACTTTGGGAACAAAAAACAATTTGGGAACTTGATTTGTTCTTTGATTTGTGACATGTGATTAGCTATATGATTACAAAGTATCTTTATGATAATTTTAATAGATTTAAAATACTTAAGCATTTCACTATAGCATTTTTCTTCTCTATAATTTTGTGTGTGGGGGGGGGAACAAAGGAAAAATCTTGTAGCACCAAGTTTCAACTTGTAAAAGTAGATCGCATCACCCATTTATGGTCCGTCAGCACCTCAACCATTCCTGTCATCACATTTATCATCACTACATTTCACTATGAATTCATTTACTCATCATGAGAGGCACAGTTGCTCAGCAGGAGCCCCTATTAAATCATTACCGTAGACTTGTCTGTCTAGATTAATGGAATGCCAGCATTTTGTGTCTCTTATTGGTCAATTTGTGTCTTCCATACAGCACCAGTTCTGATTTTTATTTATTTTTTTATTTTAAAAACAATTGATTGACAAAACCATTTAGGTAAGACAGTTGCCATTTTTCATGTCTGTTGCTTTTATCATTGTATGATATTCCTGTAGCTTTATTCATCATATATTTTGTATTTCTTCAACATTTCATTCTGCAGGCACTCCAGAAAGTCTGAAAGATCTAGCATCCAAAAACAGACTAGGAAAGGCATTGCCTCTGATGAAGAAAGGTAGGCTTGGTGTCGTGCTGTGCGGGCCATCTTCTGTCTTACTAACATACTCAGGAGTACCTTCACTCTTACTTTATATGATCAGTTCTTAAATACAGATTGTCATGTTGAAAGACATTCATGTAAATAAATCTATTATATAGAAATAATGACATTCAAAAAGAGAAGGGTAATTTGAAGGCAGCCTTTAAGTCTTGGGGCTTAAGAAAAATCTCATATATTTATTTAGTGATCATTCTGAGTATTAAAGAGAATTAAATTCATCCACATTTATTTGAGTGTACATATAAGGACATTAGTATTTTGTGTCTGAGATCACTTAAGTGTTAGCAATAAATGTACCTGAAGTATGCAAATATTTTTTAGTGTTATTTATTTGAGTGATGCCATCTTTTTTTACAAATGGATAATCTAAGATTCTACTTGTATATTACAACCACAGATACCTACTGTTAATGTAAAAATTTTAAGGATTAGTTATCTTTTATTTGTAATTCATCTAATTTTTCAATTTTTAAAATTATTTTAGGTGTAAATATAACCACAATGTTTACATAGCTCTAAGAAACACCATAATCCAGTTAACATATATTTATTAACCTAGTAATTATGGAAAGCATGTAGAGCGATGTAGATATAAATGAATGCATTCACGTGTCATAGCTATTGTAGAGCTATGCACAAGTTACAGTGAGAACACAGGAAAAGTGGGATCCTAATGAGATTAGGAAATATTTCATAAACAGGTGTCAGTTGAACTAAATCCAGATATATAAAATAAGATATGAAAAATAGAGTAGTCCATGAGAAGGGAACAATACAAAAAAACACTGAGGCTGGAAAAATCTTCCTCAATTTGGGGAAACCATGCCCATTTTGTGAGGAAAAAAAGGATTCAGAAGATGGGAGAGCGGGCTGAAATGTAACTGGAGAAATCCTCAGGGGCTGTGTTATGAATGACCTTGTGGGCGATGCTACAGAATTTCAGTTTCTGCTTTATTCCATGATCCATTGATGGATAGGCTTTAAACATAGAGGTAGATGATTGGTTTTCAGTTTAAAAATTATAGATCACTGATAGCATTTTGGAAAATGGATTGAAAGTTTCAAGGATAGATGCAAGACACCAGCTGGGCTGTCACAGTAAGTTTGGTCAAGTTAGAATCTATACAATGCAGTGATTTTTTGCAATTAACAAGTATATGCCAAACTATATGCTAATAAGTTCATGGGATAAAATAGTGAGCAGCAAAAAAGAAAGGCTTCCCAGAGGGTATTACTTCTGAGTTATGATCATAAAAATGAATAGGTATTAGTCACATCAAGAAATGTAGGAAGGGGAGATAGAATTTATTCCTGGCTAATGGTCGATGGATATAATATTTAAGGATCTTAAGTTATAATTGAAGAAGGATCCGGGGAAAAAAAGTGTTCAGTTGGAATTCAGTTTTATAGAGGAGTCAGACATTGAAGAAGGACACTAAGAACAGAGTTCTAGCAGTTTAGATACATACAGACAGAAACAATACTGATGATGTTTCTATTTATATATTCCATACTGTCAACTTAGCTAACTGCATTCTCTTTGCTAGCATTGTTAATCACTTAAGTTTCTTAGACAAGTTTTTAATCTTCAACCATCATTCATAACTTACCTATCTCATGCACACACAATTTCAGTTATTTTGCGGTGACTGAAATTTTTCCTCAATGTTGTATTTTTATTTCATTCAGACTTATTTAAACAGTTCTAATTGAGTGACTACTATGTTGTAGTTTTGTATTTAGGATGTATAAATGAATAAGTTTTTGTTTGTTTACAGTAGGATACTGTTTTACAAAATGTTAGCTGATTCTAGATCAACTAAAGGTGCTTAACCAGATGAGTGATACTTGGGCATCTTCCTCTACAAAACAGAAACTATCTGTAAACACAAATCCTCCCTTCAGTAAGAAAAGCAAGGATGTGATTGACTCATTCTCAAATGTTTGCTGCTTAAGAACCATATTCATATTACTCTTGCTTTTACTTACTTTGCTTGTAGGTTTTAATATAGAAAATGTAAACCTTTTACATGTAAATATTTGTTTGATTATAATTAGGGTTCTTTATCAATTTGTATTAGAGTATAAATTATATACCCAGTTTTTAAGTGAATTGTTAAATAACTAGTTACAAAGGAAAAATTGGCCTAGATTTTCTAAGTTTGTGTTTGTTCTTATTTTATAAGAAAATATCTTGACATCTAGCTACAGGTGAATTGAGGTGACAGTATAAATGCTTTGGACACTGATTTTTGGCCTTTGGGAGTTAACAACTTCTCCAGAGGAGTTTTATCACAGAGTCACACCTTGGCTTCTGGTAAAATTTGCTGTGTAATGATTATAATTTTAAAGGCTCTTTGTTGGCCTCATCAAATTTGGCCTGACAGGAACAGCCTTGTAAAAAAATATCTTGGAAGATGTGGTGATCATTTGTAGATAGAAGACCAGCAGAACTGACTTCTGACTTTTGTGCCCAGTTATTTAAAGCAGTGCTTCAGATTCTTCATGGAAACTCCTTAATAAAAATCTGAATTCAGCTCTGTGAACTGCTCATGCTTTTTCTGTGTTCTATGCTAGTGACTTTCCTTCTTGTGGAACTTACACTCTTCATCCTAACTAGGGAATGGTTTATCAGGACTAGTATTAAGAATTACTTGTGTATGCATTCTGTGATGTTCTGGTGCTATTGGAAAGAGCCTGTGTAGGCCTGTAATGGCCATTACAGGAGGAACCATTTTGAAAACTTGACCTTAAATACCACATATATGATCATCATTTAAAAAGCCATTAAAAATTTAAAAATTCAGAACTATATTTTTAAGTTGTAATATAAGCAATTTATTGCATGGCCATTTGCAACAACACAATGTCTGACTAACACCTAAGATTTTGGTGAGAAACATGTTTTATTTATGTTCAAGTCTTAAACGCGCATCATAGGTGATGAGAATAGGCATGAATCGAACTCAGTGGTAAATGTTCAGGTATGTTCTTAGAGATGGTGAGCTAAAGTAAGACATAGTTAGGTTTGAATTAGAATTTTGTTCTAGAAGCCTCATTATTTTTGTTTTAAAATATATATATAAGTATAGATAGATTTAGCAGAATAGGTGTTCATTAAATGCCATTTTCCATGTTTTTTATCCCGACAGACTCTCAGAAGACAATTCTATTAAATTTTGCTAAACACTTTGATACTTGGGCATATATTTATATTTTGCCTTATATGATTAACAATATATCCAGGGATGTAAAATTATGATTTTCCAACTCATGATATAGATACAAATCCTGTCTCAGTAGGCAGACAGGGAAGTAAGTATTGGAGCTCCATGGACCTATGTGATCCTACCTTTAATGCATGTTAGCTCTTTGTCTTTTTTGAAGTCATTCTGTAATCCTGTTTTCCATCTATAAAATAAGAATAATAATACTTCTCAGAGCTGTTGGGAGAATCCAAAAAAACATACATGTCTATGTACATACATATATATACACATACTCTCAGTGCCTGACATGTATAGATGCCTCCATATTGATAGTAAAGAATAGATGTTAATGTCATTTTGCTTATTTCTCATTCACTTCCTATTCCAGTCTTTAATATGATTGTTCTTAATCTCTTTCATTCTTCCATCTTTACATTCTTAGCACATCTCATTTCATAAAAAGATCAAGACTCAACAGCCTAGATTCTCTCAGCATTTCACTCCTGTACCTTAGAATGTCTTGATTAATTTTCCTTTCCTCTGGTCTAAAACGAACAATACTTGGTCCACTATCTTTTATCTCAAAAACCTTACTTTTCTCACTTTATGTTCTGCATTTTCATTGTCCTCAGTTTCCCTGCCTGTAATTCAGCCACACTTCTCTTTCTTCCTCAGGCAAAGTGGTTTTCTAATCCTCTCCTTTGGTGTTTGTGTTTTCATACTTGTTATATTTTGGCTGGTGGCAGGAACTGTATTGTTTTAAGGGACTTTTAATTCATGTCAAAGAAAAAACAGATCTGATATTAAATGATGAACTTCAAACAGTACAAGCTGTTTTCAAGCACTGCAGGCCTGTGGCTTGGGAGATGAGACCATTCAGTCACATAGCCTTGAGCTGTGTAACTCTCACCTAGAAAGCCATTTATTTTCCTCTAAATTTGCTTTTTTGAACTTTTGCCATTTAGTTTGGTATTACATAAGGGCCACCTAAATTATTCACATTTCAAGTCACATTTAAGTAGTACTTTCAGTGCTTATGAATTGTATTAAAAAATGAAGCAGTGTTTTAAGGAAATTGCAAAATTTATGAAATTTCTAAGTAGAGTAAAAATTATAGTATTCAGTTTTCAAACCACATTTAGAAAGTATATTTTGAATAAGGAGCGCTTGAAATTTTTTCTCATGACAATGGCTTTTAAAGAGTAATAGATAAAAATTCATCCTTTCTCATTGGAAAGGATCTGATCATGCAGTCCTTCCCATATAAATTAATTCTGTATAGTTAAGTCAAAGTCAATTTAGAATGAATGAACAGTTTTAATATGTGGAGTATTGTCAGCTTTTTCTTTTAATTTGGAAATCGAGGCAACAGTCCTAGTTTTGGGATTTGCATTAGGGTCTGACAAAGCATTAATCCAAATCTCGAGAAGATAAAATGAACATTAAAGACCTAAGCTGTATCTTTTTATTCTGTAAAACCAGACATTTTCCATTTTATTGTTCTGAAATAAAGGAGATACTGTGAATCAAAATAATATAGCTGTGAAAATCATTTTACTTAAAAGAAAAATTGTCAATCCAAATACAGTTAAATAAAGCACTCAATTAATGTGCTTCCTGTAATCAATATGTATTTTTTTCTCTCACACACTCTAAATTACTTAATTGAATTTTACAGCGTTGTTTTACAAAGGGTGAGGTATCATTCCACTGCTCTGTTACTATGAAAAATAATACATATTAGGTATCTTAAGTGTATATTATTTAAAATACATAGTACAGATGATGAAAATGGAAAAAAACATATCTCTTTTAAAGAAGCATATGTACAGTCATCCCCCTTTATTCATAAAGGATAGGTTCCAAGACCCCCAGGGGATGCCTGAAACTGCAGATAGTACTGAAACCTAGATAAACTGTTTTTCCATATATACACATACCTATGATAAAGTTTAATTTTTAAATTAGGCACAGTAAGAGATTAACAGTAACTATAGAATAATTATAACAATATTTAGTAATAAGAGTTACATGAATATGGTCTCTCTCAATCTCTCTGATAATTGATCTGATCATTGAGGTGGCTACTGAGTGGCTAACAGGCATATACAATGTGGATACTCTGGACAAAGGGATGATTCATGTCCCAGGTGGGATGGAGTGGGAAGGCAAGAGATTTAATATTCTATCCAGAATGGTGTGCAATTTAAAATCCATAAATTGTTTATTTCTGGAGTTTTCCATTTAATATTTTTGGACCTTGGTTGACTGGATGACTGAAACCATAGAAAGCAAAATTGCAAATAAAGGTACTACTATATATACATAAATATCAGTTTTTAATTCTTAATCCTTAATTTATAAATTGGCTTTATAATAATTTTGAATACCATATTGAAGTAACTGTCAATATATGGACAGATATCTTTGTAGATATTTTTATATCATAAAGGACATATTTTTATCTATATATTTTTTTTGCATTTAGTAAGCCTGATAATGAAGCCATCTTGTGTCATTTTGCTTTGTTTGCTTTAGTTAACCTCAGAAGACAACTTCCTTGTGCTGTATATTTGGTATAAATTTTCTATTGCAGGGTAAAATTATGAACATTGTAAAAATATACAGAGTCCTACAGTGCATCATTTCTTCTTAAAGGCAAGTGCTTGAAGTATCCCTGTGTTCGTTATTCTAATCACATTCACTCATTTAATTAGGATATCTTTATTGAGCTCTTGCTCTCTATGCAGCTATGATCTAGAAACTAGAGACTCAACTCAGATAAAAACAAGACACAGAAGTCTCTGCCCTTATGGAACTTACAAGAGGTTTAAGGAATCTAGGTTAGCCCTTTGAAACAACATGGCATGCGCATTTGCAATATCTTGTCAGTTTGAATTGAATTCCATTTTAGTCATTGTGTGACGAGCTTTCTTTTCTAAAAATCACTGTCTTGTAAGAGTAAGCAGGTTTTCCTTGGACCCCGATGTATTGGTATCAAAGTTAATGTGAACTTGCTGACTGAAGATCTTTTTTGACCCTAATGTTTTAGGGTTCTCCCACCATGTCTTTCTAGAAGGGGATACGCAGCCCCACGAGCGACTGATCAACCAGTCCTTAGGGGAAAACATCCCACTCGCTCAAGGTCGAGTGAGCACTCTAGTGTCAGAACCCTGTGTTCTGTCCACCACCTTGCCCCTGGAGGGTCGGCGCCACCTTCTCCGCTTCTGACCAGGTTGCTATTCAGTGTCCAGCCCAGCATTCATGTCCTGCCTCCAGGTGTCAGTGTGGTGTTGTACCTTCTTGAGCACTCAATGATTTCACTCATTATAACACCATAATTTTTAACTCTTTCTTTGTAACTCTTAAATCTCTCCCACATCTTCTATTCCTTGCATCTATATTCACTGTGCTGGTGGTACTCTGTAGTTCCTGCCAATTAGCTATCATTGAAAATTAAATTTGGTTGTGTTATGTCCTTCCATCTGTTTGTGGCATATTCATATATATTTATATATATAATTTTTTAATTATGCAAAGTTTTTATAATAAATGACCTGGAATTAAATGTGTTTTGCTTCAAAAACTATAAGAAATTTTTAAAAACTTTCACATGTTCAATAAAATCTTAGTTTTAAAGATTTTTAGGTAAAAAAAGATGTTTGAATGCCCACAGATGGAGGTCGGCCTACTTCTGTATAAGTAGTAACATATCTGCACACTTCTCAAATTTTTGTTTGTAATGTTGATCCTTGCACCAGTATATTTTATAGTATTTGCCCAAGGTTATTTTTTTAATATCTTTTATGATTTTTCCTATTTAAAACTAAAGTACAAGTAAATGCTAACTTATAAAAAGTCTGCAGCTAGAACTATTCTTGTGACTTATAAATAATTTTAGATATAAATGTGTATTTAGTAGGTGCAATTTAGGCAACAACCTGTCTTAACTAACTTATCTACGTTGTTAAGATTCAGAGGCTGGAAGTAGATTTGGTTCAGTGCTCCCCAAAATAGATACCTAACAGAAAGCCACAACTTCATAGAAACTTAGTGAAAAGAGGTGATTCCAAGTCTGCTCAGTTCAGAAATTCATTATGCAGAAATATGTGTGACAGACATTGCTCTGTCTCTTTCAGCCCCTTTTTATAAAATTCCTTTACATGTGTCATAAAAAGTATTCGATTTTGCTCCAATAGACCTCATTAGGTATTTTATATCTGTATATAGTTGTAACAGGACGAAGGAGAAGATTTTTGTCAGGCCCTCTTGGGATTTCATCATTTCATTCTCCCCTCACCTTTGTCTTCTGCCTGCAGGATGCACCGACAAGGAAGTCCAACCCACTCTCCTCCCGCAGACACATCCTTCAGCAGTCGAAGGGGAAGACAGCTCCCACAAGTGCCAGTGAGAAGTGGCAGTATAGAACAAGGTATCCAATAAAGAGAGATCATTGTCCAAAATTTTGGATTTGAGAACCACCTCTTTTTTATACATCTGTTAGCAGATGAATAGTATTTTGATTATATGCAGTATGCTGAATCCTAAGAATATAAGTTTCTTAGAATTTTATTCCCAGCACTGAGTTTTACTGGTTCATGATATGTACTCAATTTTTGCTGAGTGAGTGAATGAATGAGTTTTAGATGGTCAATTAAAAGAATAGATCGAGCCCTAGAGATACCTTTTTTCAAAGGACAAAGAAAGACAATAAAATTTTTAAAACCTCGGTACAATATGGTAGTTGATGTTAAAAGGAGACTTATTTAACCTTGTTTTGAAAGTATTTTCTTGATTAAACTCCTGATCATATTGAAGGCTTTACTAGTGTTTTTCGTTTTTAATTATTTGCATGCCTTGTGTATTTTATATAAATTTGATGATAAAAAGTGACACATACACATTAGTGTTTTATTAAGTTTATGTTACTAAAATTTTCTTATTTTAAACATATACACATTGTGTTTTATTTTCTGGTGTTGGGGGGAGTGTTTTGATAATGGAAATTAAATTATCTAAACTGCCTGGGTTAGATGATTTAAATACTGGGTTTAAATAGTCATTGTTTTCTTCACATGACCTAAGGTGCTATCCCATGTCTCAGTAGGCAAAATGATCAGTATATGTTATCACATAAATCTTAACAGGAATTTATTAAGCAGTTTACTGAAATAACTTTTAATTTGGGGTTGTAAAATAAGTGCAATGGATTTATATTTAAAATGTGGATTGAAAACCTTCGTTTTTATGAAACAACTGACAGGTTAACATTTTGAATATTTTTTTCAACAGTATTGGTTGTGGCCGATGTTTACTTGCATTTCATTCTATGTTGAGGATGCTGGGTACCTGCCTTATGCAATTGAAGTGCTGTGCTGAATGTATCACAGAAATATTAAAGATCTAGGAAGATAAATACATTGTTTCAAAGACTGATATGACAGTTTGTAAGAAGAATATTTATAGAAAAGTTAGTGTAGATTTTAAGAAGTATCGACTTACTGATAGATGAATACATGTACTATAAATTCTGGATTTGTATTATTTTTTTTTAAATCATATATCCCATTGACATATCATGCTTTAATATTTAGGATATTCATGTAGTTAATCAGGAAAATATGAGGCTATGTGAAACTCTTTCTTTTCTAAAATAGCAATAATTCATTGAACCTCTCAATTCATTTGTTTAAAAAACTTTTTTTCTGGGAACATTTTGAGAAGATAATTCATAATTAATATTTTAAGACTGTAATTACAGTCACCTATATGAAATTGTTTTAAAATTTACTTTAAAAAATAAAATTTGGTGTTTAATGTATCCATTCATGACTTCCTGTTGCACAACTAAATGAACTACAAATTCTGGTGTTTAGCTACAAACTCCATGTTACTGACTATGTTTTGCTAATGATTGATATTCAAAAAGTCACGTGTTCCTAAAATTCTTTGCATTTCCTCCCACTGCTGAAACACTTCAGGTTGAAATCCATATAAGGGTACTGAGTATAACTATAATATAGTAAAATTATTGTTATATATAATTTCTGTAGAAATAATAATTGCATCTACAAAATCAATTGGATTATATGCTGAATTTTGGTTTTTAAAAAAGCTCATGTTTTATTGTTAATGTTACCATTACTATTTATGATATTCATATTCACAGTTGTCTTTCAGAATAATCATCAATTTATAAGGATTGAATTAAGGTGGGAAGAAAGGAGTAACTGAGGATGAAATTGGTGGAGTTATTTTGATATTTAATATCACAAATATACTAGTAAATACTTGTTTTTTGAGGTTTCTGAAATTTATGATTATATAGGTATAACCTTTTAAAAATATGACAATGTGTACTATTGTGGCTCAGTGTTCTTCTGTAATTAAAATAGATTTGGTTTACTTTATGATGTTAACATGCACTTTGGGACTTTTGGTAAATGATGGTACTGTCCACCATCTTATTATGGATTTATTTCAAACTGAACAGTTCACATGACATCTTTGTGTATCCTAAAATATGATTCATGGACTAGACAGAATTTGGCACATTCTATTTAATACTGATTTCATTGTTGTTCTTAGGGCTCTAGAATTATCTTTTTTCTTTTGATATTATTTATTCTACTCTAATTCTATCTTTTATGAAGATTAATGCAGTTTATTTGCAGTTAAGCCTCAAGTGCACTTAACTGCCTGCCTTCCTGTTTTTTTATGTTTGTTTGTTTGTTTTATTTTTATCAAAGGGTAATTTTTCTTTTTAAAAACATAATTGAATTAATAATAAGCATTTGATTGGTAAGAGCAAATATTTCAAACAGTTTAAATTCCTGGATAGTGATACAACTTTTTATTGAACTTATAGTTTTATTCATATATGGTTTCTGGAAGCAGTTATCTACATTACTGTGTTTTGGATGTATACTGAGATACTTAGATTATTTGACTGGGTACATATTTTTTTTCCTCCATAATTCAGTTTTACTACACTCTCTGTACCATAAAAGCAACATGTATCGTTTTAAAGCCTACAATATCATTTGAAAAGACATGTACACTTAATTTTTGAAAAGGCATTTCACAGTTTTTTTTTTTTTTTATTTAGGAGTGCTAGCCTATTTTCTATATGGAATCAGATTAAAGTATAGTTAAGAGAGAAGAGGAGTGCTTACAATACAGACTTTGAGATGAAGTCGCTGAAAAAATAGCCTTAAAATTTAGGTAATTCAAATGGTATGTGATAATCGAGAGCAAAAACTTGCAAGAAATTTTTCTGGTTATATTCCAACATTATATTCCAGGGTAGCGCTTCTGTAGAGTGAAATTTGAAAGCATCATAATTGCTTGAATAAAAATGTATGTATGGTTTTCTGAAATGAAATGATTTTTTTGTTGTTCTCAACTGGATGTTTTTTAAAGAAGTATTTAAAGATCATTTGTAAATTACCACTTGGTACACTAGCTGTGTTTTATGTGTTCTATTATTATCTGCTACCTATAACTCTGATGATATTCCCCTTCAGAAATATCTATATAGACCATTATTTTTCACTAAATAGTGTACCAGCAAGAAAGTTGATAGAAAGCTTTATGGAAGATCTAAGAAATATAGTCTCCAAAAAACAATTTTGCCTTGAGATAACTGATTTGAGAAGGAAGAAAGGATTACTTAAATTAGAATATATTTTTTCCATGTGGAAAGTGTTACAGTATATTTTTCACAGTGAAAAGAAAATGTCTACTTCTAATAGAAAATAGAATTTATTTTTTTCTATTATATGAAATTTCAAATTATCTAAAATGCTATTATTTTTAAATAAAAATATTATTATTAAATATATGTTTAAATACATTTACAATAAAAACTTACAGTGGATTAAAATGAAAACATTTTAGTTAAATTTATGCAGAAATATGTTTTAATTCTTAAAAGTCAAGAAAAATAGCACAAGATATACTTTTCAGATGCCAAATGTATTACTTTCCCAATGCTTTTATTTTTATCTCTAAATTGTTATATTCATTTTTTCTTTAATTAATGTTAGTACCATATTCGAGACTTCTTTATGGTTTGTCATTGTCACATTATATGTTATGCATTTTTATTTATACCATTGTGTTGATTCACACTTCATGTCTAACTATAAATTTGCTGATATCTTTCTTTTGTTTCCATCATTATGTGCATTTAATTCATTGAAGAACAAGAAAAATATAACTCTTCCGCAAAAGGTAAATATTAATGTAACTTATTAACCATTTAATATTGTTCCTTTTCTTTCATAATATGAGTTATATTACTGTTTTTATTGAAATAATGAGCAAAATTATTTAACAGGTGGTTTTTCCCTGCAATGATTTTATAGGTTATTCTGGTATTATTTTTTATTATGAGCAACTCATATCAAAGAATAAACTATTAAAATTAAGACTATTTCGGCTTCAAAATTTATCTAGACTGACAACTAAAAGACAAGTTTTTTGGGAAAATAATAACATTTTTATATGTTTTTGTTTGTTTACATTTGCTTGCTCATAGACAAAGTATTTAATTCTTATCTTCTGTTCCCGTAATGTCTGTTACAAAGGAGTAGAGAATCCTTAGATTTTCCCTTTTGATGGCAGTAACCTTAACAAATGTTTGGCCCCCACAGCAGTCCTGCATCCAGGAAGTAGCTGCTGAAATGTTACTCCTCATGGCTTCAATATTGTTATAATGCCCACCAATTCTATCTTTCTGAGGGACATAGTAGGAAAACCACTCAGCTTGCTGTGTTGGTACATTGCTCACATCCTACCTTATCATCTTTTCCATCATATTTGATTTTTGATCTTTGGACTTGAGTTTCAAGTAGACGCACACCTCATCCAGCTCTCATGTACCACCTACACCATTTCCTATTCCATGTTATTGTTGTCCTGATAACTGAATAGTTGAACATGAGTTTTCACTTTATGAAATATTAATACTTAAAAATTATATAATGCTTTATAGTTTAATCAAAGTACATTTACTTAATAGTTCTGGATTAATGATTAAATCAGATTATTGTCTAGTTACCTTAAAAGTTAATCCCGAGAGTAGCATCATCCCCATTATGAATGATGAAACTCGGGTTCAGAGAGATTAAAGAGATGGACCCATTCACACTGCTGATGAGCAGTAGACTACAAGCCAGTTCCCTTACTTTTGACCTCTTTCTACTATACTTGAGGGTATCCTATTTTAATAGGTACAAATCCCAAATATATTATCCCTAACTCCTAGTAAATTGAGCTATGTGTTATGTATCTTAGTGTTACGGTGTGAAAGTGGAAGATAATACTTAATTACTTATTTTAGTTTGAATTTACAAAAATACATTTAATTCTGACACAGAACACATATTCTAGCATATTCTCTGACATACTAGGCAATAAATATATATAAATTAAAAATAAAAAATTATTCAATTTGATTAAGATAATTTGGTTCCTAGATTTTGCATACTGGCCATCCTGCTTTTTTAATTCACATGCCAGAAACACTTTAAATTCAGTAGTGCAAAAATGACCAATACATTTGAACCTAGATTCAGAATAATTAATTTGGATTTGCAAGATACATTTTAGAATAATGAAGGCATTAAAATTTTCTGTTAGAAATGGGTCATAACTTACTTCATTTAGCAAAAAAAAAAAAAGAAAAATATAATAATTCTTTATTTAGAGCTCTTCTATATATATTATTACTAGCCAAAAGCTATGATTGCCTAATCAGAATAAAACAAAATCCCTAAGTGGTACTGTCTAAAATCTGTAGGAAGTATGCACACTTAGAGGCTCGCTCCAGAGCATGTCAGATTGTTACATTTTTACCAGGACATTGTGTCCTGGCTGAGATGTGTCATCACGGACAAGTCTTTCTTGGACATGGGATATGAAACTGCTTCACAGTATGAACCACATGTCAAAAAATGACCAAAGAGGCACTTCCCAAAATGCATCCAGGCAAGGCAGAGGATATACTACACCCCTCACGGATTTTAGGAAGCACAGCTTAGCCACGAAAAGTTTGAAAAGCCCAGAAAAAATAGAAGCAAGTTCAAGAAATTTTTTTAAAGTCAAATTTTTAAGTTCACATACCCCATAAGAAAGGAAAAAAAAATTATTTTGCATAGAAATCCCACTGCCATAAGTTGATCTTTTCTGGGATCAATCATATTGGAGAATTAAGTTACCTGTGTTCTCCCTGTATAGATAAGGATTGGGACACCACATTCCCAGCTGACAGTACAGGCTGTCGAGCTCCTACAGAGAGTTTGTTTTTGATTTGAAAGATAGATGAACTTGGAGGACAACCAGTGGTCCCAGTTTGTTGAAGACTGAGAGGTTTCCCAAGATGCATGACTTTCAGTGCTAAAACCAGGATAGTTCTGGGCAGGCTGGGACAGTCGGTCACCCTAAATGTAGGGGACCAGTATATAATTTTCCAGCATGTATATTTATAAGTTATGTGTCTGTAAAGCACATAAAGAGAGTTATAAAATGCTATTAACATTTTTAATGAGAAAAAGAAATTATTGAGCACTTTATTGCAGTATCTATACAGAGTGCCATATATTAATATTATTATAGTAACCTGAGACATAACTATTGATATCCTCATTTTCTAACCGAGAAAGCTAAAGCTTAGAAAAATTAAAAACTTAGTTCTTTATCAGTCATAAATTTGGTAAGTGGTAGAACTGGGAACTAGCCTTGAGCCTCACTCTTAAGACCTTATTCTTAACCACTTTGCTCTACTCCAACATTCAAACAGTATTTATTATCTACTGTGCCTGCAATACCCCATAATTATGGTAACACATGCACAATTGTAAGGAAGGTATCCTTACCTGATTATAGTGAGGCAAAACCAGATTTTGACTCCGTAATTCATGTTCTGTCCACTGCCCCATGTCTACCACTCACAATATCAGGATCTTGGAGAGGCCCGGTTAGAGGTCCTACATCCTCATGATGACCAGATTTTTCACCATTCCACTAAATCTTCAGCTTGAGAAAAGGAAGCCGGTATATTTGAATAAAAATAACACATGCTTGGGGTTGAAAAGTTTACTGAGGAACTATAAATGTTCATACTACGTTATTTACCTTCTACCTTCCTCTTTTACATTTAAAGCTGAGAGACCATATCATTTTACGTTTCACAAACTTCTTTGTAAGCATTTTTTAACTTATCTAAAAATAAGCCAATTTTTCCCTCTCTGCTACATTTCTTGGACAGTTTTAAAGAGCCCATCAATGTAGTTTGGGGGCATCGAAATAATGATATAAGAAGATCAAAACAGAACCAGAAATTAAGTGGCTTCAAGGTGAGAAAAAATGTTATTATAATAAATTTCTAATTTATATGCCTTTCAATAGTATTTCTTAAGTGTGTTAGCTTTTGGCTTTTTGAAGCAATTTTGTAACAAAACACGTATTATCTTCTCTACAAATATTAATTTCCTTTATACACAGAATAAGGGTCATTACATTTCAAGTGATTAAATGATTTGAACAGGAACAAAGAGTTAATAGCATTTGTTGTTTTTTGTTTTCATGTTTCACTAATAAAATTTATAATAATTATTATAACAAGGTAATAGGGGCTATTTAAGGATTGCCTCTACTCAAGTATATTTTACAGCACAGGTGTCTATCAAAAGTGCTCAAATAAATTACTTGTACTTTCCTTCTTTAAATACTGGCAAGCAATTTGAATGCTAAGTAATACAAAATATAATTGTTATAGAACTATTAGCATTAACCTTAACTAGGTACAATCATATAAAAAAGCAAAAAACATGATTTACAATTTTCTGTTATAATAGTTATTGAATAGATAATATTTGCATACTTATTTTAATTGTATACCATGGTTGTAAAACACATTATAGGAACAAATATGTAACTTGACTTTTGCTAACGTAAACTAATATGTGTTATTCTTTGGTATCAGCATTGTTTTAACTCATTAAGTAGAAAAGGGTTTTAATTTTATTTGCATTTTTATTAGATGCATATTAAGCCAGGTGATTTATTTCTTGTATTATACATTAAGATTTCAAAGATTCAAGTTTCTTAATCTTCCAGGGCAGTGCTTCTCTTGAATACTTATTATGAATATTTATGAATATTTATTCATAAATATTTAGAGCTTCATTAGTAAAGGTATCTAATTTATCCATTTCTTTTTTTGCCACAAATCCATAAATATAGTTGTTATTCTAGCTTTCTCTTTAAAATCTTGAGACAGGGAGAGAAGCAGCAGCTCATATAAAACAATTCAGAACTCTCGGTTTTTACTCTATTTTCCCATCCTGCTGATTCAAATGTGATTATTTAAAATAACATTACAGGCTTTTAAAACTTCAGAGTATTTAACACTTTAACCAACCAAGCCTCAACTTATAAAATGCCCCATTGAGGTAATTATGCCATTGTTGCCCCCTTCTTCCTTGGATCTGTAAGGAAAAAGCTGAATAAAAATAGAAGGCAGACAGATATGTAGCCATGGATAGACTTTTTAACTATTTTTCTCTAATGGTATATAGTTCCCCTAAATATTGTGATTGTTTTACAAATTTTTAAATTTGTAAACCCTTTTTACAGAAGAAGAGACTGTCAAAAAATTGATGTTGAATCTAGGATTTATGCCACATCAAGCTTTTCAAGGTCTGTTGACATCGATGTAATTGGAATAATGAAAAATTATAGATAAACATATTAGAGATCACTTGGGATAAACAGCATGACCCCAGGGAGTGATTTTGTTATTTCCACAGGCCTTAATTACAGGGGCCGCTCTTTACAAAGATATTTGAAGAAGTGTCTCATAAGGAGACAGTGCTCCCACTGAAAACCGAAATACATTTTAAAAAGCTATTTAACCCTGTGTAATATGAAAGTACAAGGTAAAATGAGAGATTCTTTCATCAAGAACCTGACTTTCTTATCTGTCATGTATCTGACTAGTGTTTTCAGGGCTTGACAATTATGTCACTGAAAATGATGTTTGTGGTTGGAAGTCCTGAGCTTTGTTTTAGACACCTTAATGAAAATCAGCATTGCTTAAACAAAAGATGGTCTCGTGGTTTTGGCTGCAATGAAACTGGAGTGATTATATATACAAATTACCTGTTTCATCTATTTTAACATTCAATTTTAATTATCTGTACCAAAACACAGGTTATTTGCTTTAAAAACCCCTAAAGACAGTGTGATATTTTTATTTAATGTATGTTATTTATTTGTTGTGTTTTATGTTTCTCAGGCTGGATAACTGTTATTATTTTATTGTTCATATTATTATTATTATAGCATAATCTTTACCATCCAAAAGAATCATAGGACATGAGGAAATTTGGTATATTTCTACCCTTGCAAATTGAAATGCATTTTATTCTAGGAAAATGACCCAGAACTTGCCCATTTCTATAAAGTCAAAATATTTTAAACATTTAATCTTAATGTACATGTGCTATATATGTGTTTGGAGGGGTAGGATTATATAAGTATATATCAAAATTGCTTACTACACTTATATAACTCCAAAAATGAGGATGAACATGCAAAGAATACTATATATTTTAATTGGAAAAATAGAAAATAATAATGTAAAATACATTGGTGAATATGTTATTCCTTAACATATATAGTAGTGTTGGTAAATTGGCAAATTAAAAAATGCTGGAAATTAGGTAATAGAGCAAGAAAATAAATTGTAGTTCTCCATTTTTAGAAAATGTGAACAAAAAAATGTTCGCAATAACCTAGTGAACTAATATTAGAGTCATAGGCTACAACAGCAGTTACTCTAAGCAGTTTCTTCACTTTACATATAAAAACTCCATGGTGGAGACATATATCAGGAATTGATCAAGGCAGCATTGATAAACTGATAAATGGTTATGGGTCTAGGACCATAATCTGTCTCTAGTCATTTCCACCTCTGGGTTTTTACCATTTTGCCACATTGCTTCCAGGAATATAGAGAATGTTTGTCCATCTTAACTTTATAGGAATTCATATTCCTCAAAAGCCTAAAAAACTTAGAGTAGAGACTAGTATTACATATCCCATCTTGTATCTTTCTAATCAAGCTTTGTATTATGTGTGCAGATTACAGACTCAATTAGTTAAATATTTTCATCTTTTATACTTTTAATCTTTTTGTTTCACATATTATATTGTTCTTTGTATTTGAGGTCTCACTATCAGTGGGGTATTCTTATTTTTAAAATAGCTTCAGGGAATTTTTTTCAATGTCATCAATAACTGAGGCATTGTAGGTGTTTTCATGCATATATTTTACTCTTCCTGACAATTTCCAGATATGTGGTCATTTATCATTGTTCTCTCTGAGACATTCATCAGAGCAAAGATAGGGTTATACTATCGAGGGACTCTCGTATTGCTATACAGCAAGGAAGCAGAGCCATTAATTTTTCTATTCATGTAGTATGATATCACATTGTAGTTATCTAGACAAGTTTAATTACCTGTCCAGATATCATCATGTTTCACTTTTGACACTTATACTAACTAACCTTGGCACAAAATAAAATACTCAATCTTTTTTACTTTAATATACTTAATAAATTGTTGTTTCTGTTTTCTTTTATATTCATATTTTACCTCAAATACTTGAAAGTATTGGAAAGTTGAACAGTATATTGTATGGATTTTTCTTTTTGCCTGCAAACACAAATATTTGAAATTTTAGATTTATGTTAATTTCTAGATGCCTAGAGAGAATTGTGAAATATTTAAGGAATTTGAAGATCAGATTCATCTTTATATAATTGTAAATTTATAAATAATATATTTATAAAGTTTTCATTTTAAATTATAGTGATCTTAAATTATACATAGCTATAATATTGATAATATTTTAAAGCAAATCACATATGACTGGTAAGTGAAAGGAGTGTCTCAGAAAATTAAATTCCCTTTGAAGGAGGTGATTCTACATGAATTTTTCTTTGTTGGGTTAGGGAAGATTCATTAAGGATCTGTAAGGTTGTTGTTTTTTTTTACATCATAGGATTCTTTAATAAAGAAATAGAGAAAAATCCATGTAGGCACAAACAATATTTGCAAGTGATTTCAGTTAGTTTGTAGATTCATCAAAGGTCAACTATAACAATAGATTAAGAATTTATAGCAAAGCATATGACATGAAAAAATTATTTTAATCTCTTTGCTTTGAATAGTTTCTATTACTTTCCATTAGAAAACTGTAATAAATTAGACTTTTTTATTGTATTTACTTTTCTCACTGTGCATGCTCTAATCAGTTATTCTTGTTGAGTTTTAAGACAAAAAATGATTTCATAAATATGGTTTTAATTTAACCTCTACAAATAAGTTCCAGTTTTATACTTTCTTAATGATAATATTGAATAGATTTTTGGCATATGTAGATTTATCTGACAAAAATGCCAGAGTTTCGAAATAACAATGTACATAGAGTAAAATCGATCTAAAGAAAATGTGTCATTTTTAATAAATATTTTTAAATAAATATTTGTTTTTAAAAAGCACAATTTATTCAACATCAGACACATCATGCAGCTTATAGAGGGTTTAGTGAAAACTTCCAGCTTCAAAAACACTTTTTTATAAAATTGCAATGTTAATTATACCTTACGGGCTAAGAGAGATGAATTGTTTATGTTACACCATCACTATTCATAGCCAAAATATAGTCTTTAGTACACATCCTTATCTTTGACTGTATTATATATAATATAAGCTATGTTTTTATTAAAAGACTAAATGAAATTACATGATAATTTTATCTGTAGTAGGCGATAAGAGGAGTTATTTAACTCTAGTATATAGCAGCTTTAAATTTTTAAAAATAAAAACTCAAAAGTCACCCAATTTTTTTATCTTTTTGTAAAGGAATAGCAACTGGCATTGTGGTGATTTTGTTAGTTTAAAAAGCTACTAAAATTCAAAATGTCCCTCAAATGTGAATTTAACGCTAGGATTTGTGAGAAAATTGGAAAATATTTTATTTAATATTTTAATTTTGCTATTGTCATTAAATTGTTAAAATAATATAAAATTTTTAAATAATCAGTTATCATGCTTTTCAAAGTAAGATATTTGAGCTCTCTAGGCTGTGGTTAATTTTACTTATAGTGAGATACTTAACAGCTAATATATTCCCAGGATTTAATTCACTTTTAATCATTACTAATCATTTATTATTCTCTCTTTAAATCATATACATTAATAGAATCATGCCTTCTGATTCAAATTTGTGATAAATATTCTATTTTAGTTGCTAAATTTATCTTACTACTTGATCGATACACCAATAATTCAGAAATAATGTCATTTTATTCTATAACATACAATTGAAAAATAAAATGCAAAATAAGCATAATCTGTAGAAAAGTTAAAAACTTCTAAATTCATACTGAAGGCTCTTCATTAATATTTATGAGGGAAACTTACTGAAACATGATAACTTCTATAAGCAATTATTTCAGAAGACATACTAATCTACATATTATCAGGAAATAATGAGAAATACTAAAAAATGTGAATTATATGTAATTATCTGACTTTTTGATATGAGTGAGTAGATGGTTAGCTGTTTGCATTTTACTTCTCTTGGAATCTGAGAGCAAATAATGAGGATAGCATAGCAAGTACAATTTTGCTGCAAAGTCAAAGGGATCTACTCATGATTTTGTGTCAATATTAATTTAGAGATTTTATTTGACAGATTAAAAGATGTCAACTTTCACTTCTTTAAGAATAAAGATAGTGTATTAATCATTTGAGAAAGTAAGAGTAAAGTCATTTAAAATCATTACAAGACTTAGTTAGGTCACCACTGTCCTCTTACAATTTAGTTTAAAGTTTTGCAGTTTTGCAGCCCTGTCATAAGCTAAATAGTCCTAATTTGAGAAATGGGGCGGGGGGCGGGATTGTCCTGGCAAGGTTCAATCACCAGAACTGTTTCAGACTGCTTCAGGTCAGTAACTCTTGGAAAATAATATTTTCAGTGTCAGGTTTCCATCCTCCCTAAGAAGTACATGGCACATCGTAGGCAAAAGGCAGAGAACGGATATTTGTACATTTTCTTATCTTGTATCTATGGTTTTCTATAAATATAACTCCTATTTTTCAATAACTTTGTCTCAGTTTCTATTTACTTTCAAATAACATTTTGCTTTACAATACTCATTATGACTCCATCTGTATTATCAAACAATAAATTTCTGAATGGCTTTTCTCAAGATCTTCATTGAACCATCCTTTAATCATTAGTAGTCATCATTTACTGTCTCTGAAATCAACATTTTCAAGTGTGCATCATTGCTTAATTCACCTAACTGATCTTGGAGATTGATATTTTCTAATTTACTGAATTTAAACAAAAGCTTAAACATATAATAATTGATGTTAAAAAATATGATTAAAACTTTTAGCCACAGATTTCAAACTATGTATTTCTTGGACTATTAGCCTTTGTACTTGAACACAAAATAAAAGCTGCATATTTACTTAATTTTTAAAATTGGTGTCAGTGTCTTTTATCAAGGATGATAGGCCATGTTTAATCATTGCAATGGAAAATTTTTTTCTAGGGCCTCTTAGCAGAAGCCCCAATACACTAATCATTGTTTTTTTCCATATATATATATATATATATATATATATATATATATATAACACAGCTTATGAATAAATGTTAGCACTTGTTGAAGAGGTTGAATAGTCCTGAAAGTTGGCAAAAGATAAGTTGTAAAAAGTAAACATAGGTCTCCTACAACACAGGTATATATTTTGAAGTTTTGTCTGCACACAACTGTACCCTTAGCTGTCTTTTCTCCTGTATTTGTAAAAAGGTAAAAATTAAAGACTGTAATTCTTTCCATCTAAACAGTCACACCTCATACTTTCTACTTAGGAGATTAATAAAGGTTTAAATGGAATATAGTTCTTTATATAATTAAAAGCTAAAATTTTTTCAGCACATTATCAGAACTTATGAATTTTATATATGTAGTCAGACATAGCCATCAGAAATAGCAAACTAATCTCTTAGTTTATTTTTAAGACTGGCAAACATTCATGAAAAGCTACTGGTAAACATTAATGATTTAATAAGAATACCTCATAAAAGCAGGTTTTTATAAAACTGTTGGTGACTTTTAGTTGAGGATGTTAAGTAGGTGTGTGCATGCATGTAAGCATGTGCATATATGTGTGATGTGTTCATATTTGTTTTCTCTGTAGATGCACATGCAACAATTAGTTGACTAAAACATTTTCACAATTAGATTTGGTTTCACATAATTATTTGTGAATGGAATTGAAAATACTTCATATCAGATGAAGATATAGGGTACTTTTGTTACTAACATTTGTGTTTCTCATTTTGTGTGAGTTGAGTCATGTTCTTCTTTAGATTAATAGCTGCTAACTTTGTATATTCTGCGTTTTGTTTACTAATCACATTGTTTCAAAACTTCATTTAATTGAAGTCATATCAAAAGCATTAAAATTTTAAACCATTCAGTTTCTAAAAGGTTCTTCACATGTTTTAATAGGCTTCCATTGTGTGTTTTTGCAGCAAGCTTAGTAGTGGAGGAGCGAACAAGACAGATGAAAATGAAAGTGCATCGATTTAAGCAGACAACAGGGTCTGGTTCTAGTCAAGAACTTGATCGCGAGCAATATTCCAAGGTAAAATTAGTAGTACCCAACCAATAGTCTCACTTTTATAAATTTATAGCATGTGTACCAGGTAGGACAACAAGCACCAAGTTATATGAGAAAATGATAGTCTTGCATCATAACCTCACTCCTCTTGATATTGTCACAAGGTATAACTTTATTAACATATTTATTAACTTGAATTTTATGTTTTTCCTAAAAAAAATATAAATACTTGATATTATAAAGTCACTTAATGATCAGTTGTCAATAAATTTACATAAATAAGCAAGATATATAAAATAATTTTATTACTTGAATATCATTTAATATTGCATTTAAAATATTAAGTTATAGCTTTATAGTCTTAAATACCATTTTAGGTTGATATTTACTATTGAGATTTGTTACCAAATGAAAAATTACACAATGTAAGACTTCTTATTGATTTGTCTATAGTAAGAAAAATAACTGATTTCAAAGATTTCAAAGAAACTGAAATCCACACAATTCCAAGTGCCAGTAAACATTTAATTTATATTTTAATATTATTTTGTAAAGATACAGTAAGAAGTTTATCACTGCAAATTTTAATTAAAATATGCATAGAATTTTGTACTTTATGAAAATTCATATATGTGTATATATAAAAATCTGGTTTGTTTAAAAAAAATGTTTAGAATACTACAAAAGTGGTAGCAGCCATTACAGGACAACCTCTGTTATAATTTGATGTCAAGAAGTCCTTTTGGAAGCAATGACCTTTTAGAAATTCAAAGTTAAATCTGTAGTAAATATTATTAGCTTAGAATATGTACCTAGGAAAATCTGCTTACATTTATTAAAATATAGTTACTATACAATATTATGTTAGTTTCAGGTATGCAACAGAGTTATTCAATATTTAAATACTTAACAAGTGGTCACCATGATAAGTCTAGTAACCATCTAACACCATGCACAGTTACGAAGTTATTGATTATATGCCACTGAAATATCTGTGCACCCCTACCTACATTCATTGCAGCAATATTTACAACAGCCAAGATATGGAAGCAACCTAGTTGTCCATCAATAGATGAATGGATAAAGATGTAGTACATATAATCAGTGGAATATTAACCATTTAAAAAAAGAATGAAATCTTGTCATTTGTGATAACATGGATGGACCTAGAGGGTATTATGCTAACTGAACAAATACCATGTGATTAGTCAGAACAAATACCATGTGATTTCACTTATATGTAGAATCTAAAAAAACAAACAAAACAGAAACAGACTTACGGATTTGGAGAACAAATTGATGATTGTCAGAGAGAAAGGGGGTAGGAAGAAAGATGAAAAAAAAAACTTTTTAAATAATGGAGGTTGTTCATTATATAGCCAGATATTTAAAAACTAATACAAAAATTAGGTGGTTACAAAATATGATTTGTCACCAGATTACTTTAGAATCGTGTACATTAAAAGCAGTTTATCACTTTACATTTTAATTAACTGCAAAAGTATTAACTGAGTCACTCTGATTTAGATAGCCCAATTCCCTAGATTCTGAAACATTTTAAAAGGTAAGATTAATAAAGAAAAAAATATCAGCATACAGATTATCTTGATGTTGTATAGAGCTGCTGATTCTAGCTCTACATATGTTCTTGTGGTTGATTCTATATAGTATTATCACTTAATTAGCTCATTTGTCTGCTTTATGGATATCATCATTTTTGTTTTCCCTTACTACAAATGCAGTAAGAATTAGAAGGCAGGATAATTTAGCCTTTCTTCCTTCCCAGTTGGATACACTTATTTGAAGTTTCTTTAAACTGGAAATGTTTCATTAAAGCTGGAAATGCTCTATCATTTTCTTAGCATTATGTCAAAAGATGAAGTCAGATAGAATAGCTGGGGAACATAGGACCAGTATAGAATGCAAGAAAGCGGTAAATAAAGAATCTGGATAAAAGGACTCTAATCATTAATCAATCTGAACCAGGACTAATCATTAATTAACTGATCAAAAAATCTACATAATAAAATTCCACAGAAGTCTAACCCACCACTAATACTTATATTTGTAATAAATCAAAACTAGGTTAATCTTGCTTGGGAGATACCAAATTCTCTGGCTCATAGAAATTTAGAACTTAAAAATACCTCAAAATAATATATTCCAGCTCTCTTATTTACCACATTTATGAAAACAGACTCAGAAGGAAGGAGATTTACCAAAACGAATAAAGTCTTCCTTTGATGAGCCCTAGAACTCCTGATTGAAACTAAGATAACACCTTATTCTGCTTCTTACATCATTGAAATATATACTATATTCCAGTTTGATTCCGAGGTTCTTCTACAGCTTTTAATTTGCATATAATTTGATTTATTGTATTCTATTTTTTTCTCCCTTCTTTGTTATACATTCCTCTTCTTTCATTGCATTTTAACATTTAATGAAAAACTTTATTTTCAAATATATTGCTGCTGTTCTTACTGTATAAATAGGTACTACTTTGTTAAATTGAATGATTATAAATTATCATTAAATGTGATATCAAAGATACGGTATCTTTAAAAAACTTTTAATATAAAATAGGAAAAATGTATAAGATAAAATAATGAATAATTAGCTTTTATTTTATATGTGTCAAGTAAAAGATACTCTTCACAATTCTAATATTCATATTATGACCTAAAGCTTACAATAAAATTTTTAATTTCCATAGCTAGGTCAGGTAACTCAGATCTCTCATATACTTGAGAAATTGTTTCATTTTTTTATTCAATTATCCCAACCTTTTTATAATTTACTAAACAAAAATATATTTTATTTATATAATTAAGAACCAGTATTGTTGAAAATTTAATATACAGTTAATTTTGAATCTATTCTTTTTTTAGCATCTTAAATTATTTGATATTTTGAATGAATCAGTACACCTTAGTTGAAATTCTACCAAATTAGAAATTAATCATTCTCAAAGTACTCATGTCCAAACACCAGTATAACTAAATTTTCTTTAAGGGAAAGAATTTTGGACAAATATAGTATAATTCCTAAGATCTTTCAAACCTGGCACCTCCTTTAAAAGGTTAAATGCCCGTAATATCCCTCCTAAGGAATTAGCTCCAACTTCACTTTTGAAAAAAAGCACAAAACTACTTCGGTATCACTGAAATGTGACACATGTTGCTTTTTCATTGATGTTGTACAGAGTTGCATGCCTCAATGACAAGGTGGAATTCATAACTGGAGGGTGAGTTTGCATTTAGGTACTCACATTTTAGAGTGCTTATGTTTCTGTAACTCAGAGTACAGCAACAAAGATTTATATGATGGGTATTGTAGGTAGCTGCTGAAGGTTTATTATTACTTACTTATAAAAATAGTAGCCCTATAATTAGAGCCTCCTCTACATCAAGGACTTATTTCCTTGCTGTCTGATCAGTTTACATTCCTCCTGTAGATATAATTATGTTTCTTAAAATATAATTAACATATTTCTATTAAAACATTTAATTGTTAAATAGGAAATTTACCAAATTATACTTGATAAAAGCCAAAGTTATTATTTTAACTTATAACAGTTTGAAAATAAGTAAATATAGTATCAAAAAAGTGAATATAAAAGTATTTTATTTCTTTCAAATAACCCATGTAAAGAAAATTGTGATCTCTTTTTAGACCGATGGATCATTCTTTACCCCAATATAGAAAAATTTAGTAAGATGTATATTCTTTTTAAATTTCTTGTTTTAACTCTTTGCTGGAATAGCTAAAGCCTATATACAAAAAGGTTGAGGAAGAGATGACTTATAGAAAAGAAAGGGTTCTTTAGCTAGAGAAATATTTCCATATACACTCACATATTCTTATGCTGACATCTGTACTACTTATTATTGACAATTGTCAAATAAGGGGAACATTTGTTCTGGGTGTCAACACAATGCCAGAAAATCTGCTGGATAAATTTTTGTGGTATTAGACCCCAATTTTTCTCATATTTTGTCACATATAGGCTATTATCTCAATGTATTTGGAAACATATAATTACATAATATATCTACTTAGCAAAATAACTTCAAAAACAAGTAACATAGGAGTTATTTTTGTACCCTAGTAACAGTATTAAATTCAGGTCCTACTATGTGAGCATATTAAGGTTTTATCATATCTACTCTATAAGTGAAAAACAGTTCTAACTAAAATGAATCATGTCAGGGTCATGTGATCAGATATGACAGAATTTGGTGATGAAGTATTATCACATTACTTTGAGAACATTGTCTTAAAACATTAATTTTAGATCATACATGAAGTCATATAAATAGTTCAGTTCTGGATATAACACATAAGAATTGCCTTTTGGATTACAATTTAGCACACAGCTTTCAAAAATCACAATCATGAAAGAATTTTTGGAAAGATAATTTTGCAGATATTCTATAAATGTAGAATTCTTTTCATGCTTGATGTAAAAGTATTTGCCCAATGCATACACATGAGAGAAGAATTAACACTAACATTTAAAAACCTTTGGCCTAAACTGCTCTCATCTGAGAGATTATTAAATAAACATGATTCCTTTGTCTGGGATTTTTAAAAATATTGTTTTATGCTTCATTTTGTATATACAGATTCAGGTTTTAGCATCAGTTAAATATACTTTGGCAAGACAATTGTTTTTACAAATTTTTTGTAATAGTGTGTTTGGATTATTTTAGTTTTGTTTAAACCCATCTGATATGGAACATCAGAGGATGAATGTGGTTTTCTACAGGTTTAACAAACATTTGATGTTTTCACACATTAACACATAAATCTAAAATTTACTTACTTGATAAGAAACTTAAATACTCAATTTTTAGTCATATGTTTCTCTTAGTTCTGTGTTCTGTTATTTTATATAGGAAGTTACATTATCTTACTTTCCAGTACCTAAGTTAAGAGAATCACATATATTAGGTATTGTGAAATTATATATAATTACATAAACTTACTACTTATTATAGTTAAAACATATATTAAAATAATATTTAACATATACAGCTATTCACAATATGATAGTTAAAACATAGAAAGAAAGAAGTAGAAAGAAGTGTAGATTAACTGCTTTGACAACTTTGCATGTTTTAATCTTTTACCTAATGTTTTCTTAGGTAATGAATACCAAAAACAAATTTAAGGACATGTTTAAATATAAGGTATAGTGTATATTGAAATTTCAATAAGAATCCTATTTTTTACTTTTAACCCTGAGTTGATAGTTTAAATCTGAAAATGTCTAAGCATACCATAATAGAAAGTTTAAAGCCAGAGTCCACTCTTTGCATCCATTGTTTTTACTCATCTTTGACATGGCCCCTCAGCTTTAATATTAACCCTTTTTTGTGAAAAGATATATATTTTTAAGAATTTTGAAAGAGCACAGTGTCTTAGAATGGGGAAGGTGGTGGGTACATTGAGTAGTTGTAGAAAGAAGAAAGAAGCGCAGACAGATGGATTCAGTCTGTACCACGGATAAAGGTGAATAAATTAGGCAAAAATGAAAACAAAATGAGAAAAAACAAATAATAAGATTTTGAGGTTTTAAGTATGTGCAAATAATTAATTCAATGAATTTTCCACCCAAACATTTAATTTTTGTTTTTAATTTATAATTCAGGTTCCATAAAACATTTTTTTACCATTCAAAGGATGTAGGATTTTTACATTGGAAATAATATATTATATTAGTGTTTGGATTGTTTTAGATTCCACACCTACTTTTATGAAGGTACACTTTTATTTGGTGTTGGATAAGTAGTCATTAACCTCACCATGTATGTCTCTTTTTCCCATGATCTGACGACACTCACACTCTCTTGTTTTTAATCTATAGTATAACATACATAAAGATCAGTACAGAAGCTGTGATAACGTCTCTGCCAGATCATCAGATAGCGATGTCAGTGATGTGTCCGCCATTTCCAGAACCAGCAGTGCCTCACGCCTCAGCAGCACAAGCTTTATGTCAGAGCAATCTGAGCGCCCTAGGGGTAGAATCAGGTGAGTTGGCAATACTGTGTCTTTATCCATGATATGAAAATGCAACTAGCTTCCTGAATGTTCTTGCTAAAACACAGTTTAGATCAATTAATAGAAAACAGAAATAGTAACATTGCATTAAAATAAATAACTGTGACTGGAGTAGGTCTAACATTTATTAGCTATGATGTAGCATTGCCACTAGACTATTTGGTATTGTCTACTATAAGACAGCTGGTAACCACAGTCATAATTTTAGAGATTGCTCTGAGTTCCACTTGCAGGAGTTTCTTTCTAATATTTAAATCCACAGAGCATCCTTTAGTTCGGTTGTCAGAAAGCTTTTTTTCTGTAAAGCTTAGTAAAGCCAGATAGTTAATATTTTATGCTATGATAGACAGTGTTTGTCACATGTACTCAACAGTGTTGTAGTGTGAAAGCTATGTAAAGAAATGAGCATGGCTATGTTCTAAGAAAATTTTATTTACAAAAAACAGGAGGAAGCAGGCTGCTCCCATGGGCTGTAGTTTGCCTACCTCTTCTTTAATCCCATAGCAGTTGATCAGCTTTTAGGGTAGAACTGAGTAGATGTGATAACAAAATACACACCCTAGTGTATATTATGTGAGCTGTAAGAAATTTACATGTTTTTTAAATCACCAGGAGTGCTTTTGTGTTCTTACAAAGCAAAATACCCTGATGAAAGGCAAAAGACCTCAGGCATCCAAGTGCCACCTTAAGTAAAGTAGACCCAGTAAGGACAAGACATAGTTTATGTCAGTTCTTAACTAGTTTCCCGATATAGAAGTTTCATTATTGAAATTGAGGGGTTGATGAGAGCCCAAGAAATATAAATGTTCAAAATAGGAGCAGTTATATATCTAATACTCTGAAAGTCTGATATTATTACACATTTTCATGAAGTGCAATACAATGTATCTTTTTTGGATTTCCCTGTACCTAGTTCATCTATTGAAGAAAATTAAGAGTAATTATCTTACTGTTAATTAACAATGTCATATTCTGATAATCTTCCTGAGCAATTTCAACTGAAAAAAATATTAATAGAGTATGTTTTATCTTTATTTATGATGTTCTTAGCATCTCGTCCTAACAGAATATTAAGTTTTCTAAAATTTAAGAAAATTAGAAGGGCTAAAGACTGCTAAAGACTGTAGCCATGTTTAGTTGCTTGGAATCAAGGGTAAAAGTTATTCTAATAGATTAATTTTTATGGAAATTCTAGTAAGTGATTATATTTCAAAATTTATTCAGTTTACCAAAAATATCAATAAAAAGGGCTTAAACAAGGACTTTTACTTTTAATCACTGAAAATAATTTACTAATTATAAAACCATAAATCTTATGGTACTTTTTCTTTATGTTCACAATAGAGCCAAGTACCTTGAATCCTATGCTATAAAGTATTACTAGTTTATAGAATTCAAATTACTAACCAATTGCAAGAATATTTTGTGGGTCCATTGTCATTATCTTGAAATTTCAAGAGAAAAGGATTCTTCAAAAATTTATCTTTGGGAAGAATTTGGCTACATGATTTTTGAGGAGAAAAATCAAGAAAGAAAGAAACATTAGGCAGCTCAACAACCAAAGACTATGATTTTATTCAAAGGGGACTGGACTATGTATTGGAGTCAATATTATTTTGTAGGAAAATGCCATTCAACAAACCAACACTAATTAGAGCCGTATCATGACAAGCAAAAGAGAGAGAATTCTTTGCCGCTTAGATTCATACGACTTTTATTTAGTGAAGGTGGTAGGAAGAGGAGTAGACCTAAAAAGGGTACCAATAAATTTCATAATGGAAAATCTATTTTCTCGGGGCATTTCTCTGTTTTCAGCTTCCCTTTCTCTTCTCTGTAGTTTAGAACACATATGAGCTGAGAATTATTTTATATAAGTGGATTATATAAATTTAGGCACTAAAGCTAATGGCTAAACAAGTTTCCCCTTAAGCTAAGAAGCTATTTTTCTTTTAGTCCTGTACTTTAGGTCAGTGATTCTCCATATGTGGTACATATTTGATTTCTTAGAATAGAGAAAACTTTTTCTTAGAAAGAAAATGATACATGGGAAGGGGCAGATCTTTCCCCTGATATTCACAATCTAGTTATCTTTTCATATACATTTTCTCCTTGCATATCCTCACAGGCATGCATGTATACACACACACACACAACACACACACACGGTTATTTTGCATCCATCATCAACCCTATTTTTAACAACCTGAGAAGAATGTTTGGGATGAAAAGTAAGAAAATAAAACAGTGAGATGACATCAGTATAAAAATACTGCGCCTCACTGAGGTAGAGCAAGAGTTGCAGGCCCTTCACCCTGAAATATTTCCTTTTCGCATGCCAACTCTGTGAGGAATGATGGGTCTTAATATATTTCTGCTTCTCAAAACTTTCTTTTTCTCTTATTAGTAGCTAATAGCAGCGTAAATTTTAAAATTCTGTTTATTCAAGTTCATGATAAAAGATGAACAAATCTGACCAATTATGATAGAATATATTTATATGTCATAATAAGCAGCAGGAAACTTTTGAGTTCCTGTTACATGTAAGGACTTCCAAGAGTATATTAAAGTATAACATCTAGGCCACATGCTCAAGGAGATCATAATCTATTTAAGAGTTTAAAACCTAATCTTGTTTTTTGTTTCCCTATATGTCTTTGCTCAAATCATTCTATGACACAAGAAATGAATTTTATTCTGGACATCAATAACGATTTAGAAGACATAATATCATTCACCAAAGATAGTTTTCAGTACCCTAAAAGTCAACCAAGAACCCTGTATTCTTATAAAGGACTATATACAGAAATCACATGACATGATCTTATTCATATTATACAAAACAACATATGTTTTATATAGGTAGGCATTTAAAATACCATGTATGGTTTGATTTTCTCTCTCAAAGTATATTTTGAACCAAGTAAATGTCAAGACAAGCACCTCTGAAAAGAGCAGTGCACAGTCTTCAGTATAATATATAGGCCATTGTTTTCAAAACACTGCTTACTACATCTTCCTGTTAATGATTCACAGTACACATTATTGTTTTAAGGTTTATCTTTGTTTATTCCAATGTATATCAAAATTATTTCATTCTGGAATGCTTGTTCATAGGAACATCTGTTAATAATCTGCAGAGTTCTTGATTGCAGCTTCAGAAGATATGTTTTAGATCATTTTCCTTCTGCCTAAAAGATACAAGACTATAAAGATAGCTTTAAAACACCTGTTTGGGGACAAATAAAATTAAGCACTTATAAGATATTTATAGGTTGAAAAATATAAATATGTTTGGATGATCAATCTTTCAGAGATCATTTTTGAAGAATAGTAGGGATTCTTAGTCATTTCTTGAATCATTTGTGTTTGAGGTGAACATGCAATAAATATCTTGTCCATTAGGGATGCCACTAGCTAAATCGTATGATTCTGTGTGAATTGAAAAAAGACATCTCTTCCTCTAGATGCATTCTGAATCATTCATTCAAAATAGTTCAAAACATGTCTCATGTTTTCAAAGTTTACATATATAGGGGAACTAATAGTATAAAAAAATAGACCATAATATTTGTATTAAGATAAATAACCTTTTGTAGATATAATGAATTAGAAATTATTTTTAAAAATTACCGTTGACTAAAAACTAATTGCTAGGATGATTCTTATAATAGAGAATCAACACAGTACTTTAAAATAATAAGCATCAATAAAGATTTGAGGTGGTTAGTTTTTTTCAGATTTGTTCTGCATGTGCCTTACAATTTAAATTTAGAATTGACATATATTTCTCAAAAAAATGTCTTCCCATCCACCTACAAAATATGCACAGTGTATGAGTAAAGATGGCATAATTAATAATAAAAATGCACGATAATAAAATTCAGAAAGAATATGTTGTTTTCTGAATTCTCTAGGCTTATTTTTACATCTAAAGATATTCACCCCAAAAAAGGAACTGAATATTTGTGGTAGATCTCTGAATTGTTTTAATCTTTATTCTATATCAATTTCCTTCCAGGCAAACAAATTTCAGATGTTTTATACAAAATCAAGCTTTAAAGGCAAAACGCAAGCATAATTATATGATTTCTCTCAGATGTTATACAATTTTAAAAGCTTTGTCAAAACCAATGACTGTATTCACATTTGTAACATACATTCTCCAAGATCCACAAGGTGGTATTTCTACAGCTGGGTGGGTTTTAATAAGCAAACTTGAAGAGCAAATTTGATGCAAATAGTTTTTAGTTTTTTTACAATGCTCCTTTGAAAGAATATTTTCAAAAGCAATTAGCTTTATTTCCTACATTCATAGTTTGAAAAATATAAAAGCATTTTTTAGAGATGTTATCTTTTATATACAACTAGTAATCTTGCAGCCATAAATTTACCAAAATTTAGCATTTGATGTCAGTAAGCATAATAATTACTAAGTACGGACTGAAAGAAAGGTGTTTATATTTACTTGGGGATTTAAAAACATCATATATAGCACCACCAGCTTTATTTGTGAAACAAGGAAATAAAAGCTTCTCTTAAAGAATAAAAAATAAAAATAAAAACATGTTAAATTATGTAATAATTTTAATTATAATGAAGAATAAATGCATAGGTTAATATCCTCTAGAAAATCAATCTTGATATTGCAATTACATTTGAAAATTATTACAGAATATTTCAAATGCCTCTTATTTCATAGTTATTCAGTTCAAGAAGATGTTTAAAAATAATCTTTAGATACTTTTGTGATGGCACTTGAAAAATACTTAACTATAAAATCATTTGCTATATTAATAGCTAAGAATAACAAATGAAACATTTTACATACTTGTTATTATGCCTACTGACCTTTAATATGATTGAGTGATAAAGAGGGAATTTTTCTTAGAGTCATTTACACTTCATTTTGCTTGCTTGCCCATTACATATGAAAAAACAAAGTCTATTGAGATCTACAAAAGTACTAAAAAGAAAGAGGAAAATAATATGAAAATTTAATGATAGGGGAGAGAATGAACTAGAACACATTGAAAGATACTGGCTATTGACGACCTGACAAAGAAAATATATTTTAATGATTTTCTAGAATAGCATCTTCTTAGTTTTAATAGTCCAAGTCATTGCCATTGTTATTTCCTATGACTAGATTAAAGTAAAGAGATGGAAAGAATGTGCAATGTGCCCTTTAAAAAGACTATTTTTGTGGTAAAATAATTACATCTTAATAATATACCATGTGACTGAGCGTGCCCTATATCTTAGTTATATACCATGCCATATTCATAACATGCAAAATACTACTTGACCTATGAATATAAGGAAACAACATTCTTGGTACTAGCCAGTTGCGGAGCTCTTGGGATAGGTGAATAGCTTTTTCTGTGAGGTTCTTCCTTGCAAACCATTTAAAATACAATTTGAGGTGAAGCAGCACTGATGCTATTTAAAAACAGCTCCAGCCTGCTTTGTTTTTACTTTTCGAAGCTCTGCCAATTCATTATAAAAGATCAATAGAATATTAGATGAATGCTTATCTGTAATAGATATAAAATGGTCAGTTATAATAAAGGAAGTGTTAAAAATTTATTGAAACCTAGAATATCTTATAAAGATGGGCATTTGTGTAAATGATCATTTGTAAATAGATCTTAGAGACACTTCTACCTGTGAGGAGAAAATAATTATACACTGTTCATGGAGTTTTGAAAGTACATTTTAATATTTTATTCAAAGAAACCTACTTCCATGTAGTTTTATTTGTTCTATTAGAATGGAATTAGATTATTTTTAACATTTGAAATATTTTAAACATATGTTCAATGAAAATCATAGATAATGATAATTAGAAAATTTTTTTAATTATGAAAATAAGTCTATGTCTTTGGGAGAGAATAAGAAAAATTTATTCAAGATAAAATAAAACCTTTGAAAGTTCAAAAACAAACCATGTTAACAACTTTGCTTATAATACACATAATCTATTTATGATATTGTTTAAATTGCATTTTGATTATGAATAAGTGACTATAATTTGATTTAATTATCCTAAAAGAAGTTACATATTTAATTAAATATTCTGTTGTAAAATAAAATAAGAATTTAATTCTCCCTGTTTATTATTAATTACCCCACAATACATAAGAAATGAATTTATGTACTGTTAACAGCATATCTTCCGTGTAACAGATTCTTAAAGATGTATAAAGTTTATATATCTTCTGAGTGCAAGGAAAATAACATAAGTTGTAAATTTTAAGTAAATTGGCAATATTAAAGCAGCTTTAAAATGCAACCAATTTATTCCCCAGTAATAGTTTTTAAAGAAAGAAAAGTCTGTCTCCAAACTTTAAATTCCTCTTCACTGTGCAGGATACATTTGTACTTGTGATCTTTACATGTCACAGAGGAGAGGAACTCTGTGTTACTCTGGAGTTATGACTGATGTCCAGCAATACCACCTTTTGGATTCATGCCAGACATGGGATTGTGCCACTTCCATAAGACATCAGGCCCAGGTGTAAGAAACCACTCCCATTGCTAAGATGTTGACAACTTTTCTTCAGTGCTGTATAATTTTCATAGCACACGAGGACTTCCTCGAGGACCACTGTGTGACCCTTTTGTCTTTAATGTGTTGTAATTACCACATAAACCAGCTATATTAAGGATGTTAAATGTGGTATTAACTATCAAATAGAAGTTTGACTATTTTGAGAGGACTTCAAATTTTTACTAGATTTTTATTTCAAAAATATGTAATGGAAAATTTTTAACAACTTAAGTTTCAATTTATCATATTGTGTTTACATATTTATATTTGCATGTTGGAAAACTGACTACGTATTATAAATCTAGCAGTATTATGACTATTGGGAGCTAATTGTTTTAATGGTCACCAGACATGAACTCTGGTTATCAATAGTGATATTTCTTTGGACAAATATTTATATTTCTGTGATGATTATCCTATTATTTGGAATGGATAGAATATCATTTCCTTCTGAACCAGTGCGTCCCAGATTTCACCTATTTAATGTGTCCCTTTAATAATTTTGCCACAACTATGTAACATGTGTTATATTTTGAATATATTAAAATATTCTGATTTATTAAGAAACTTTTTGTGTACCAACTATTCTGATAGATGGTTTACATGTAATATCATGATTGCTTTAATATGATTATTAACAGCCCTGTTAATAATCTCATTTTACTAATAAAGATGAAAGCGTAGCAACCTATTGAATTTACATGGCCCATAAGGGATAGAGGTAGAATTGAGAGCCTGGTAATTTAACCCTTTCATCATCATGTAGTGAATCACTTTATCACTAATATTAATTTTTTGTGCTTTAAAGTCTATTTTGTCTTATATGAGGATATAAGTTGTTTCTGTAATGTTCAGTCTAACTGTTCACGTTCTTTTACTTTCAACCTTTGTGTGATTTTATGTGTTAAGTTATATCTCGTAAACAGGATATAGCTGGATTTAGATTTTTGGTTCTGTTAGCCTGACAATCTCTATTATTTAATTGGGAAACAGATCAGTTTGCATTTATTTTGATTTCTTATATATTTGAAATTATTTCTAGTATTTATTTTATATTTTTTATTTTTTAATTTTTTCTCTTTTCTCATTGTTGTTTAACTGAATCATTTTTATTTCATTTCTCTCCTCTGTTATTCTGGAAATTATGCTATTTCTAGGATCTTAATGCCTAATTTAGTGTTTCAAATATATATATACATGTACATATAGTTAAATAATAAATTAAAAATTTTAAAGTTAATAATTACTTCTATTCTCTCCAGGGAAAAAATTACTATAGTACACTTTAGTTCTGGAACAATTTCTCCACTTAGATATTTTTCCAGTGTTTTAATTGTATGTTCTCCTTCTCCCATTATTGACTGTTATTTTTTTAGAAGCTTTAAACTGACTCACATAATTTCTGGATTCCTCGCTAATTATTTTTCATGAGTATTAGCACTTCATTTTGGGAACATTCTCTGTCTTCCTGAAATATATGCCTTAGCAGTACCACTAGTGCTGCTCCCATAGGGCTTAGAGTGAGGCCCCACTTGTCTGTGTTCTTAAGGATCTTGGCTCATGCAGGGATTTCAGCCCTAACTTCTTGCTGGCCTGCTCTAAATCTGTCATCTACAAAACATCTCAAGACCTTCATAATCCACTTACCAATCTAGTTCAGTTCCCTCCCTCTTGGCCTTTTTGCTAAAGGGATTTGCCTTTCTTGTGAACTTATGTTTGTATCTTAATGAGTATTTGTTGTAATTTTCCCATCAATTCCAAGCATTTGTGAGTAGCTCATATTTAATGTTACTATTTTCTTGACTTCTTAAAATTTACTCACTTAAAGAGTAATATTTAAAATGAAAATAATAAATAAGAAAAAGTGTTGGTGTAAAAAGCAAGAACTATGGTCCAAGGGACTTTATCCTAAGTTAGAGAGAAAATGCCAAGGCAGGGCAAAGAGAATTGGATTTTGGACTGAATGCAAAATCTAAGGCTCTTGAGAAAATAGCAATCAGGGACATTGACAGAAAAGGTGAAGGGAACTATGGACCGGAAAATAAAGAGAGAAAAGTGCTCTAGCAGAGAAAGTACCATTTGTGTTGTGAAGAGGAATGGAAGCTGGGGAATGAAGAAATACTATGAGAGGTAAAGGATGATTACAGCCAAGATGAAGGAAAAGGATGTTGGCATTTAATAGGAAAAATGGCTGGGCCTAGGATTAAGGGCGAGTTTAGTAATCATCCAATGAGCATTTTGTAATCAGAGCTCCCACACCAGGACAGTGTATAGGTTGCAAGCCTGCCCTCAGAGCTGCTTTTAACTCAGATTCCAGTGTTTGATTCAGTCAGCCATGGCCAAGACCACAGGATAGCATACACATCAAGCTGAACAGGAGCAAATACCTATGCCCCTAAAAATTCAAATGGGAGGAATGTCCAGTACAGGTCACTGACACACACACACACACACACACACACACACACACACACACACACACACACAAACCCTTTAATATAAGATGTTGACATTCCACAGATTGATACAAAATAATTTATCACTACATCACAAATAATTAGAATTTCGTGGACAGTATGGTATGGGGCTTATAATAATAATAGTAGCTACTATTAATTTATTTTACAATCAAATATATTTTACAGAGATTATTTCCATTCTAAGTAGCTGTTTCTTTCTATTTTAAAGATAAAGTAGCTGAGATTTGAGGAACTTGTCTAAGGCCATGAATAGCAAATAATGATGCTGTCATTAGAATCTAGGTCTTTCTTATCTTAAAGTTCATAGGTTTACATTGTTGCTGTTGTTTTTGACTCTACAAACCTGCCTTCTTTAAAGGACTAGTAAAATTTTTGAAGGGAGAAATAGGAAATATAATTTTGACATTGAAATAGCTTAAATGATATGACCTGTGAAGCCCAGAGTTTCCCAGTAAATTTTAAGTAATCTTCCCCCATCTGAAACCTAGTCGAGTGGAGCCAGAGAAATACAGAGAGGAGACAGTAGGTACAGTTTCCTTGTGTTGCCCATCAGCCAAATAGATGAGAAATAAATAAGATAAATTGATGGATACTATAGTGTGACTCCAGAGAGAATCTGTGAAATAATTCCACTGATGTTTAGGTGAAATCACATTTTTCTCTACGGAAGTTTGACTGAGTTGGCATCAACTGTTATTATAAAACTCTTGCCTTTCTGTACAAACTCAGGTTTTCAAAAATCATCCTTATTATGTTCAGAGTGATTATTTTTCTTGTTTCTATTTTTTAATTCCATGTTATATTTTCTCATTGTTTATATTTTAAAATTATACTTTCTAAAATATTTAGCACACTGCTGGACATATAGTTAGTGCTCAATAAATATTATAATTTAAGTAATTATTATGATGAGAACAACTAGTTTTACATGAAATAATAAAATATATTTTGCAACTAATTATACTTCTACCATTTCTTGAGTTACATCCATTCTATCAATTTGTCCGTTTAATCTCACAGGTGAAAGAAAATGTTATGTTATTACTACCTTAATGTATATCTGATCAGCTATCACCTTTTACCTTTATAGTGGACAGTTCTAAAATACTAAGATAACTATATAATGATAGAACCCAAAACATCAGCTTTCTTAACTGCTGTTTTATATTTTTATGACTAGAAATTCAATTTTGAAATCTAACCACCCTCAAGAAAAGATATAAAATATTTCCAGTACTTAAAATTATTTATTCATGTTTCTTTGCTATATAATGACTCCCTCGCTACTGTGGACTATATTTTTAATCTTTGCCATGTTAGTAAACTCATCCATCTTATTCTGTTGGTCTTTTTCTATGTGTATTACCTATATGAATCTAAATTTAAGCTTTTTAGTTAAAAATATTCTTGATTTTCATATTTTATTCTTTCTGAAAGTATGACAGTGGGAGATATGAGACATAACACACCTAAGACATTTTTTGGAACATGATGGAGGATAATGTTCATATTAGAAATCTCTGCAAAGTTTAAGGAGGCCCTTTCTCCTGGTACAGTCAGGATTCTTGGACATTATACTCGCTATTGCTTCTGCCACTTGCTTAGATCCCAACTGTGCTCTACATCAAGGCCTTAGTTACATTTAATTACTGGAACAAGAAAAATATTCATATAACTTTGTAATTAGGAATCTAATCCGATACTTAATTTTACATAGGTGTCCATAGTGGCAGAAATTTTCCTTGGGTACCAAGACTCCTGGACTTAGGGCCCAACCCCAGTGCATGAGTTTAGAGCATTAGTTTTACATGTCTGGTGCTTTGTGACTTACCTCCTTTGCATATCACTTCTTAAGTTCTCAAGGCAGATGAGGAGATGGGTTCTGGGGATGGGAAAGTCTTCACCAAATGCTTGGCACAAATTATATAATAAACGCTACACTTTATCACTCAATTCTCTGAGATGTCTGAATAAGGAGATGGTATTTACAGAGCAGAGATGTCTGAATATCTTGAAGGGAGAGGTAGATATGTGCCCGTGGAGAAGATTTAGACCTTAGGCAAGTTCCCATGAGAAGTCAATACGAGTTGTCTATGGAATGTATTTAGAAAGTTTCCCAACCCAACAGTCATAGTAACAGACAAGAAATATATCTTTATCCTAGAGTTTTGGCACTTCATAAGATTGTCATGCTGTCAACTCTTCGTTAATTACTTTTTACAAATTACTTGATATATTTACTTTTTATCTTGGATTATGTCCCAATGGGTCCTTCTTCCGGAAGTTAGGGGCCTGTTTAAATTATCTGTTATTGGAGGAGTTCTCTATAATCTTTAGCTATTTTTTGAATTCCGCATCATTTTTGCCTCCTATAGAATGGCACATGATTGACTGGCTTTCTAGTATATGGCACTAAGTCAGAGATGATGGAAATGTGCCCTTTGGAATCTGCTATGTAATTAAAGTATAATGTTGAAAGGGAATTGAGATCAATCATTATCAATCAAGTCACTGTAAAGAGGTTCACTCTTAATTTTAAAACACTGTCAAGAATTCTAAAAATTTTAACTAAATATTTTTCATCTTTATTTTTTATTAAAAAATATTTTTATATTTTATTTTTATGTCCAAAATATTTTAATGTGTCTGTGCTTGAATTCTTGATTTGATTACACCAAAACTTATAAAAGGTAAAGCTGTAAGAGACTTATTGTGATGTTTACTTTGTTGATATAAAATATATGCTATATATCTAATTTTGTAAGACACTTCCCATATATTGATAACCAAAATTACCTATTTTTCTTATCAAGCTTGTATTGTTACTTCAGTCTACAGTTATTTTTATCATAATTTTATCTGCTATAAGCAGTTAACTAATCCAGAAAGTGACCAGGTCTGAATTTCAAATTCAGAAAAGGACATTGGAGGACATTGAGCAAAAATAAAAAAAATCTAAGAGCTATAAGAAGATGTGAAAAAGGGAGAAGTAATATGATTACAGAGTAGGAAATTAAATATTATATAGTAGTAAATAAAGACTGAAAATAGATTCAGGCACCATATACATGTATGTGAGTATTTATTTATGTATATGTATGTGTATATAAGTATATGAATATGTGTATATATGTATGTGTGTATATATGTATGTTTTGATACTATTACTAACCAGTACTGAGAGTTTTAGCAAGTATTCAGTTTCTATAGAGCTTGATTTATTTTTCCGCTTAGTCATTCATTCATTCATTCATTCATCAATCCTTATTGGATGCCTATTATGTGCAGGTACTATACTTGATACCAACTATATAGTACAAAACAGACAGACATTTTCCCCAGCTCTGTGGTTTTAAATACATGTAATAGTAATAGTATATGTATATTCATCTCAAAACTGAGAAACATACCTGCCAGTTCTACTTCACAGGACTATGTAAGAATAAAAAATAAAATAATATATTAGAATGCTTTGAAAGTGTAGTGTTATGATCTATAATTATAATTCAGTTACTTCATACATGATATAAAATATTAAATGAGCTAATTTACACTTCTAAAAGTCATCTTTACATGTTATACAGGCCAGGAGTTTACCATATAGTATGATATATATGTATAGTACCATATACCATACAGTGCCTTTCAGAATTTGGATTTTGATTGTTAATATCTAATTTTTCCACTTAATTGTGATTTACAGTGACCCAGATGAATTTTAGTGTTCGCTCTGAGGAGTTCAAGTTTATTACAGTGGAAGTTTTGAAAGTTATACTCATGGACTGCTATCATCCTAATAAACCTTACTGTCTCCTAGAATTGTCACATTGACACATGTTTGAAACAGGAAAAAAACTACAGGATAAGGAGAGCACTTAGATTGCAGGACCTGAGGCTTAAACTTTCCACTAGAGCAGTTTTACTAATATCTGTTTTATAAATTGAAGACCTGTGAAATAATTTTAAAAAGAAAGGGGAATATTACTGCTTCAAAAGCATATTATAAACCAAAATATGTGGCACAATAAATTTTAGTGTCATAATTTGCAAGAAAAAAATTAAAATATGAGCTGTGGTTCAAATTCATTATCAACTATTTTTTAATTCAGATATTACCATGATTTAGCTGAAGGATTGCAGAATATATAGCAAGTCTTTAGTGTAGTACATTAAGAAAACAATATAATTTCAAAGAAAAAGAAAACCTGTAGGCTAGTTTATGTTGAATTTCGTTGGTTTGTTTTCTTATGGTATATTTTGTGTATTAATTAGACATGATATATAAAGTAGAAGAAATACTTGTTATTGCTGTTTTAGCATTTTTGCTTTACATAGTATGGTACATATTAGAAGAATATTTTATTTTCAAGTTCATTGCTTCAGCTTGTGCAATTAACAGATTTCAAACTACCCTTGTTATTTGTTAAATTTTTAAAAACATATGGTAAAAACTTTAAAGGTTTTTTATTTTACCACTTTTTATATGTTTAGAAAATCATTTAGAGCTATGTTTTTTTTACTCGTTATTAAATGATTACCTTGATTTCAACTAGGTCATTTTAAAGCATAGACACAATAACTAAATATGTATTAATTAAAACTTGTTAATTGAATATATACTATATATCCAGTATAATGAATCAAGAAAATATAGACCTTGAAGGATTCTTAAGAAGCCATATGTGCTAGTGTCCTGTAATTAGAAGAAATATTTTCTAAGTTATCTTAGTCAGTCAAAATAATTAGTTGTCTTTGTTCCTTTGTAAAATAAAATAACAGATATATCGAGAAATCATTGGTGTGTATCAATCTTCAGGTTTATGACTATCATTTGGGACTCATTTATACAATTTCATGGTTCCTACATGATATGAGAGATTATTTTCTAATGTTTTGGTATTCACTTTATATTGTACACCAGCTTTCAGTGTGTAGTGTGTGTATGTGTATGTATACACATATATTTAATTGCATTTAGAATAAACTGGAATACATGAGGATATACATGTTTAACTGACCACTTGTAGTTATTTTATTTCTAAAACGTTTCTTAAAAGAAATATTTTTAAATAGTGGCTTATTTAGTATTTGAACAGAGTGGTTATATTTTTTCCACCCCATTATTCACATAGTTCTCAAATCAGAAAACTAGAAGCCACCCTAATTTTTAACTTTCCCTAATCCTCTTTATATAGTTTCTCAATTTTTTTATCATTATCAAATCCCTAAGGAGGCTTTTAGATATTCTTTTCCAAATTGACCTCCCCACATGACATTTTAATATCACACATATACTGTATCTCTTTGTATACTGTGGCTGTGAGGAGCACAAACAATTACATTATCAACCTACATCCACCAAAAACTAGTTATTGACCTAGTTAGGGGGCATAACTGTCCTGTTAAGAGTACATGTTCAAGTGAGTCATCAAGTCTTATGGATTTTACTTCCTAAACAGAAATCATGATCGCAGACTGACAATTACACAGATATTTTTATTCTTCTCTACATGTCAACTGAAAACTACTCAGATTTTGTAAGAAAGAGACCGAAAACTTCATCTACCATAAAACTAGGAGACAACCATATTCTTAAATTATAAACTATAGAAAAGAGCTTTCAAATTTATTGGGTACTATCCACCCTAGTTCTGTCTTCTACTATCTTCACTTCATATGTCAGATATAGTTCACATACCATACAATTCACTCTGTTAAATTTTACAATTTCGTGGGGTTTAGTATATTTATAGTTGTGCAACCATAACAGCTATCTAATTCCAGATCATTTTTATCATCCCCCAAAAGAAACCAGTACCTATTAGTCTCCACTTTTCCTCTCCTCTAGCCCCTGGCAACCACTAATATACATTATGTCTTTATTGTCTTGACTATTGGACATTTTTTAAATGAAATCATACAATATGTAGCGTTTTATTTCTGGCTTCTTTCATGTAGTATAATGTTTTCAGCTTCATGTTCGTTGTTTTTTGTGGTTGATGATATTCCATTATATGGATGTACCTCATTTTGTTTCTCCATTCATCAGCTGATGGATGTTTGGATTGTTTTCTCTTTTTTACTGCTATGAATAATATTGCTATGAATGTTCGTAAGTGTTTATATATATATATTTTCAGTTCTCTTGAGTATGTAGGTAGGAATGCAATCGCTGGGTCATGTGGTAACTGAAAGTTTAACAATGTTTAAGTTTAACTAAACTGCCAAATTGTTTTTCAAAGGAGGTATATTATTTTACATTTCCACCAACAATGCATGAGGGTTTCAGCTTCTCCAGACTTTCATCAACATTTATTATTGTCTCTTTTTTATTATATCTATCCTAATATATGTAAAATGGCATCACAATATAGTTTTCATAAGGCTGTTTTTAAGCCAAGTTTATCAAACTAGTTTAACAGCTCCAAGAATTCACTTTGATTATGGATTTAGATTCGTATATTAAAATTTTTCTGAGTTATCAATTTTTTGAGAATGAATTTTTTTTAAAGGACATATGTTCATATTAGAAGTTTAGTTCCTTTTTTTCTCTGGGGATTCTTTAGTTTTCTGTATTAGAATTATGTAAGTACTTATTTTTCCACAATAGATCAATCAGATCAAGAGCTCTGTTGAATTTAAGATACCTTGGAATCTAAATTCTGTCTGCCCAGATAGCTATTTATAGTGGGCACAGAAGTAAAGAGATTTTTATAACCAACTTAAAAGACTATTCTTAAACATGCAAAGAGAGGTAGCAGCTCTGGTTTTACAACTCAGCCATTGGACCAAACTTGACATAAAACTTAAGCCCGGACTCTAAAGCGATCTTCTTCTTTCAATGTTTACAAGATATTTTCTTGAGCAATATGAGCTTGTAGTAGCATGCAAACAGACGGTCATGCAAAAAAGACTAACAAACCAGATTTTACTGTCATCTGCCACCTAACTTTCAATATATCCCTGCAGTCTGCCATCCAACAGATTTTATCTGCAGAGATTCCGTCTTTGCTGTCACTAGTGAGGAATGTATTATTCTCACAAGCAAAGCAAAATAGGAGCCAATTTGACCAAAAATAGAAATAAACAAAATGAATGAACAGAAAACCAGAGTAAGAAAAAAAGGAAACAGAGTAACAGAAACTGAAAGTAATGCTTTATTGGCATTTGATATTAAATCTAAGAGGTGGGAAAAGGCATCCTTGGGTTTAAAGAGTCCATTAATCTGTATTGCTTGGACAATACAGATTGATTGACTTAAGCAGTGATTCTATTAGGGCATTTTGATAGGACTTATAACACTATCAAAACATAATTTTTGAAATAAAATGTAATTATAAGAAAAATAGATAGCAAATGTTGAAGTTTTAACTCATTATTGAGAAAATCAACATGATAACTGGTTTCAAAGATTATTAAGTTAGATTCAGAATTGAATAATGTTTGCTAGGTAAATAAAACCATACTTTTGGGGTTATCCTCTTTACTAAATAATATTCATTTACTCTTTGTCAATTTTACTCAAGTTAGCATACAGAGTTGTAAAATGTTTGGACAGTTATTATTATAAGAATAAATAGTAAGTCAAAAATGTTATGTTTACCTAGAATGTTAAATGACCCTTATGTGGACTTGTTAGGTGCTCATTAAAGATAAGACAACCTTTTTGTTTTTAGTCTCAATTCCAAGTTTAATTTTTTTTTTTCTTAACGGAAAGCAGAAATTATTACTCTGAGCCATTGGGTTAAAGAGTTTCTTTAATGTGATATGGAAGATTAGAGAGGGACTGTTTTGGGTTGGGTTGAACACATTTGTGAGCCTTATTGGACATAATGAAGCAAAGATGTCACTTGACAACTAGATAAATAAAACTGGAGTTCAGAGCTGAGTGAATGGTGCAGAAAAAATTGGAATCTGCAGCATATAGATAACATGTAAAGCTAGAGACTAGAGGAGATATGCAAGGAGTTAGTCTCATATGGAAGAATAGGGGCCAGAGGCACTGAAGAACTGCAGTATCTGTGATGAAAGAGGATAAAGTTCTTTCCAGTGAGGCACTAGGTAGGAAAGTCCATAAATAAAGTGTTTCAAGATCAAAAGAATCAAAAGGTTTGTCAAATACATGACGTATTTAGAGTTCAAAAGGATTAGGACTGAGAAATGATAGGATTTTGTGATGTGCAATCATTGGTGACTTTGATAAAAGGCAGTTTCAGGTAAAGTGGTAGGGACAAAGCCTGTTTGAGATTAGTGCAGGAGAGAATAGAAAGAGAAGACATACAGAAAAGTCCTTGAGATTTTTCAGCAAAAAGTCAGTAGCTAGAAGGAGAGGGGTATCAAAGAAGAAAGTAGGGATATTTGCTTGATTTTTGAAGATGGATATTCTCAGGCTATTTATATATTCATAGGTAGTCACTAATTTTTTTTCTTCATGCTCATGAATCATCAGTTCACTCAGCAATGGGAAGGATGCTATAACAGATTTAGTGATGCATAAGGTGCATGCTGATGTAAAATATCAGAATCTTAATATAACCAGTATAAAATAGAAAACTAAGGACTAGGACACAACAGGCACAATGCTGGAGAGACTCCAAAAAGGTTTACAAATCAGGAAGCATTAAAGTGCATCTTGAAAGATTCGGGCATACCTACGTGATAGGAATAATTATCCAGGCAATGGAAGCACAACAAATAAAAGGCTAAGAAATAGGAAAACATAAAGCGCATTTGTGCTAAAACAGTGACCTTTACATTAAATTAAATTAAATTAATCTGATTAATTAGACCCCCCTCCAAATTTCTCCCTTCATTAGGTAGAAGAATTGAAAACGTCTCAACATGTTCTCATTCTTTAGGAAACTAGGTACCGCCCTCGGATTACATAAGAATGCTTTTAAACAAAACATTTTATTTTTTGAGGAAAAATTATATTTATTCACAAAATTATTTTAGCATAACTTCTTAATTCTTCCCCCCAAATGGTAATAACTTACTATACTGATTTCCCTAATTTCTTTTTGAAATTTTTACTTATCTCCTTTTTAGAATATTTTATTGCTATAATTGAATATCAATAAAATTTTTTGAATCTTCCTAGATCATCTTGAATAAATTTTTATGATAGAAATATTATAGAAGACATTTTTCTATACTTTTAAACTTCTCCATAACCTAAAGAGCATTGTACAAAATTTCACAATAATATTTTTGTGGAATGACTTATAAAATTCAAATTGAGAGTTGTAATGGAATTCCCTTTTTATAGAATAATGGCAATAAGAAAGATACATGTTAGTTTATACATACTTTATAAAGATAAAAATAAAATCATCAGAAGAGTTTTTAATAACCACTGTGGGGAGTGTACTAAAAAGATTGATGAGAGATGAAAAAACTACGGATTTCTCAGTCACAGGTATTCGAAAGATGGAAAAACTACTGATTTCTACATCACAATCACGACTGAAATTGACCAAATCCTCATATTTCTCTGCATATTGTTCAGCAAAAGTCTACGAGTATAAAGTATAAAAAGCAGTAAGAGTAGATTTAAGGAAAGGTGGTAGATTTAGGTAATGCATTCAAATAAATTAGTGAAGACACAGAATAAATTGACTAGTATCTATTAGGAAAGAAATCCACTGGAGTTAGGACTGTAAACCCCACAGGAAGTAGTTTTATATCGATCATATGTAATACTGTCCTCATTAATGTTTTGAAAAAAAAGACTGCGTAAAATGTATATTTATCAGAAAAATTATCAGATTTGCAAACAGCTTTAAAAACTTTGACTTAATGAAAAGCTGATTAGAATAAATTGCAAGACTATGGATATGGAGACCAATTCAAGTAATACAGGTAGGGATTAAAAATTCCAAATTATTCCTATAGAAAAATGGTTTCAATTTTCAATTCACAGTCCATGAAGGGGTCCTAAGAACCCAACAGTCTTGTCTCCTTTTTATCGTTTCTGACCCTTCTATGATCTTGCCCTCCCATCTGAACTCATCGCACACCAATTGCCCTTTCTACTTAAACACTCATTATATATGTGACCACAAATATATTATGTGATCCCAAGACTTTCTGGTTTATTATTTCTAATCATATTAGGATATGTTCCAACTTGCATTTTAAATGGTATCACTGTTATAATATGCTGTATCAGATCATGTATTTTGTAGGTCAAAACATGAAATAGAAAATCAGTATGGTGGCAAGGGGCGGGAAAGCCAATTATTTGCACATATTTTGAGGAAACATAAAATTAAGCAGTGCATTTCAGATATTATCAAGCCACGTCTTTATTGGAACAAAAAAGGACTAGTCTTAGGTGGAAAGTATAGCTGCACATGCAAGATAATTGAAAAGGTCCAAAGAAGCCTAACTTTTTCAGCTCCCTGCTTGTCCGCCTTACCTCTCCCCAACTCACAGACCTACATTTATTTTGACAAGTAGAAAGGATTGTTTTTCTACCAACCTTTCATGGTTCCTGAAATTCTCAATAATGGTTTAGTCATTTGGGAGAAAAGTACAGTAATCTATTCTGATGTACAATTTGGGAACATAGAAAATTAAGTTTCGATAGAAAAGAACAAAAAAAGGAAAGTTTCATCATTGAGCATGTGAATTTGAAGCACTGAAAGAGGAAAATGTGATGAATGTGTGGAGGAGTTGGAATATGAGGGGACAAGAAAGGAAATGGGAAATGCAATTTTTTATGCCTTGTTAGCAGTCTTTTCTAGGCTCACTAAACCCCAGATAGCAAAAGGGGTGTTTATTAGTCGGAATCCCAAAGGGAAACTAGAACAGATACTATTTTCATTTTTTAAAACTTGTCATGTGGCAAATTCAGCATATCCATTTTTAACAATATTTTCCCCTCACAAATGTATGTAAATATGACTCCTTGATTTAAATATTTTTTTTTGTTTGTTTATTTAGAAAGTAGCATAGTAACTATTTACAAAATTGGTCAGTAACATTTGCCTTCCATGGATAGTACTGGTTGCATTTCTGTTTGATTGAACATTTTTTAAAAAGTGTATAAATTCCTCTGTATTGAAATGGTATTGTTTTAAGCTACATCTAATGAATATTTGGGGCAGTGGTGTGATCTTAAAGTACTCATAGCTGTAGGACTTCTACTCAACTGGCTTTTCTCCCTAAAAGTTTGCCTGGATTAGTTCAAAATAAATTAGATTTAGAATTTCAGTTATGCTGACCTGTAATTTATGGATGCATATATGTTTTTACTTTGTAAATATAGTTCATTTACCCCTAAAATGCAAGGCAGACGGATGGGGACTTCAGGAAGAGCCATCATGAAGAGCACCAGTATGAGTGGAGAGATATACACACTGGAGCATAATGATGGCAGTCAATCAGACACAGCTGTGGGTACAGTTGGAGCAGGTGGAAAGAAAAGGAGATCCAGCCTGAGTGCCAAAGTGGTTGCCATTGTGTCTCGAAGGAGTAGAAGCACATCCCAACTAAGCCAAACAGGTGAGTGCAGTAAATTCAACTTAAACATCTCAAGTTCTTGCTGGAGAGACAAAAGTGATTCTTCATGTTATGGTTGTGATGGAATTGTAGAGTGTATTGATTCTTCTTTGCAAAAGAAGTTTCTTTTTCTGTCTCTGGAAATATATGTATGGCTTTTTTTTTTCTGTACAGCTGTCTAACAAGGTATCACCTCTGTCAATCTGTAACGTGGTCAGATATTTTTCTTTAAGTTACAAAATTTAAAGTCATGTTTACAAAGATGCAAGGAAATGCAAAGAAGTGTTAAAGATCCAAATTGATTTATGTACAAGAAAAGCAACAGGATTCTCCTTTTCAAAATGTTCCATAATATAATTACTTATAATTTAGGCTCTATCTATGTTCTTATATAAAAGAAGGTCAGTTGTGCAACTTGAAATACAGTTTTTATGGTACTGTATGAATATAATAATTGAACTGTAATTGTTATATTTTCAATGCAAGTAAAAATCTAGTAGTTATTTTTACTTTAGAAAAATGGGTCAGTGGATTTGTGCAAAGAATAATGGTTTAATACAAATTCAAGTTTCAAATAATTTTCTTCTGCTTATAAATCTTAAAAGCTTTATGTCCTCAAGGTATTTAGTGGGAAAAAAGTAAACACAAAAGAGAAGATGGTTATTTTTGTATTATAAAATATAAAAAACTTTCTAAAATTATATAATATTTGGTCAGACCTATTAGCAGTTCATTACTATGTTCAGTACTATGGAAAACCAAAGGTAAGAGAAATATTGAACTGTTACCCGTTGTCAGCACCTGTTTCTCCTGTTATATAACCATTGGTTCCATTTTTTGTTCCTTAACAGCAAAAGTCTTGTCACAAAATTTACTTTTACCAAAAAAATCTTTCACGAAATCCTTTTTACAGTTAACTTGGCATCCTGAGAAGTACCTATTTAAAATAACACGTGCTACTGGACAAATTGACAAATAAATTAGAGGTAGGAAAATTTGAGCCTTTCAGAGGTTGAACTAGTACATACAGCTTATTTATCTAAACAGAGGTTTGTTTTTCTGAAAACCATAGATTTAGAATGAACATAAATTAACTAGCATCTCTATGATGAGCTGTTTATTGTGAAGGAGAATCATTTGTCTTCCTTGGGGTCAGGTTTCTTCCTTCAGAGTAGAAGGCATTTTTCATTCATTTTATCTACTTTGTTTTATGTTTTATTTTTGATGGTGATGCCTCTTGGTTTTGGGCATTGATGTAATGATGCTTCACAGTGTGGGATGTGGATAAAAGCCTTTTACCACAAGATTTCAAAATACTCCATCACACATATGAAGCGGAAGGGTTCTTGGGTGTGATTTTATGGAGCCAGTGTTTCCCAGGTGTGAGAGAGGCTGCAGGTTTCAGAGAAGGCTTATATTCCATTCCCACATTTTCACAGTCTCTATCTCTTTCATTTTCCCCAATAGTTGGTTCCCCCTCTAGCATTCACTAGTTGACTAATGTTTTTTTAGAATAAAACACAACAATAATTTTGCATAGGAACTGTATTTGTAGCACAGCTTTGTAATAGTTCAAAAGATTATCATTGAAACACTCAGCCCTTTGCTTTATTAATTTAAACTTATTCCAGTTATGATTACTTTTGAATTTCAAATAATAATATCTACCTTCCCAAAAACTGCGTTGTTAGTAACTTGCATGGAATACACTACTTTAAGATACTAGGTTGCAGTGTACAGGAACAAAAAGGATATTGGATTAAAAAGCCAAAAATAAAATCAAAACCATTTTTTTTCAGAGTAACTTAATGATTGACCTCTGACTTCATCTTTCTGTGACTCAGTTTGCTTATGTAATGGATAGGTTAGGTTGGATGTCCTCCTACAAACTTTCCATGTATACAATTTTATGTTTCTCTTTCTACATCATAATTTTACTTTTCATGTGATAACCTATTCTCATTCTTCTTGATCTTTCTAAAGTAAATGACAGATGTTGGCAAACCAATTATCACTGTTTTTTGTATCGGTGCATGGCCTGATTTTTCTCCCTCTTCTGTTTTTTGTAAGTGATTATTTTTTCCTCTACCAATGATTATATTCCTCTTTCCAGTGAAGGTTCACAAAAATTCAGAATTTGTCATTCTAAGAAATCTTATTTTTTTATTGTTTCAGCTCCTCTTAGATGTCCCACTTTAAGTGAGCTCAGTATTTTCACAAATCTGAATTTTCACCCCTTTTTTTGTGTAACACCACAGTTTTAATAGAATAGTTAATAGAATAATTTTTTTCATTTTTAAAATTTTTTCTAAACTCTCTCATCCCAAGGCCCATCATCCCAGAAAAAACCTATCTGGTATTGATCAAATTTTAAGAAACTAGTATAGTTGATGCAAATGTCTTTGTTGTAAAGTAAAACTGTTAACCTCAGACTGGTGAGGCTTTTTAGGAGGTCCCCCAAGGGCATAGATTAAGACTTATTTTCTAATAATGTCAATTGATCCCAAGATTTGGAGGAGGAAAACAGCATTACTTATATATTAAAACAAGTTGGGTATTCTATGGAATAGAATATAAAAGTTTAATTATGTTTAATGTTTAACAAAAAAAAGACTTAAGGACTTCTCTTATAGTGAGCATCTTTTGGATCCACCTCCATACATCCTGGTTTACAGTTTCTCCTCTACCATACAGATGACAGATAATCAGGAAAATACAAAGCTTTTAGAAATGAATTTTAATTAGTTCTTTTTAGAAGAATAGATTTTAAACACATCATGTTTCTGTTTTTGTTTTTATAGCCCTAAGTTTGCTCAAAGGAGTCTTTGTTCAAAATCAAGTGAACTTTATTTCAACAAATTGAAGAGCGTAGTAAATTTTATACACAAACACATATATCTACACATATATATTTACTACAAAGATCATTTACTGTGATATTCAATTATATGTTAAAAATTCTTATAGGATGTTTCAGTTATAGATATTAATATTTTTAAATCCCCTGTATCATAGTTTTTATTCACAACAAAATTATGAATAACTTTTCAAAATATATTTTTTTAACTAGGAAAGTAACAAGAAAGTTTCCAGTGACTCTAGTGCTAGTACTGGTCAATGTCTTCAAGCAATCAAGCACACAGCTAAAAACCTATTCAGCCAACATTAGCTGAATTTGAAAAGTGAAGTAGTGAAGGAAAGGAAAATTTTAAAAACAGACTCCTGATCCAGACATATTTCAAACTGATGAAGCTCTGAGTAAGCAGGTCTGGACGTAAGAGCATGAAGGAGAGTTTAGCTTATGCAGGTTTAGAAGCACAATGGATGCCGTGTGAAGACTTGGTCCCTTACTCATAGGCAAACTATGATGGATCACCAGTGCAAATCCTCCCCTCACTTTTAAATGAAGGTACTATGGAGAAGGGTACACAGATCTGTAAAGAATCATTTCTAAATACATCTTTGCAGTTACCTACTAGTGTAAGGTAATTATGATAAGTATCATAGAATGGTAAGTATTCATATGTCTAAGTGAATTAAACTAATAATAGACTTATTTCAAGAGCTTTTTCCGCGCACTCTTAAGTTATATACGTACGTGTGTGTATGTATAAGTTCACTTCTTTATTGGTTATAACAAATCTGTGGAGTACAATTATTATTTTCATTTTGAAGTTGAAGAAAGTAAGACATAGAGGGATTAAGTAACTTGCCCAAGGTCCCATTGCAAGAGCTTGGGCCAAAATTTAAACCCACGCTTCCTGGTGCCAGAGCTCATGCTCTTAACCACTGTGCTAAAAAGAAGAGTTTGAAATGAAATTCAGTAAACATTTACTGCACAACTATGTGGTTAGTACATGGTCAGCACCATGCCAGGCCCTGGGCTAAGAGCTAGGAGTACTAAAGAAATGAATTAGATATTGTCCCTGCCCTCAAGGATGTCACAGTATAATAAGGCAAATCACATATAAACATTACAGCTCAGAAAGAGCAATTAATCAAGCATCAAAGTGGTACAAAGAGGGTGATTTACTCTCTTGTGCAGCCTTGAGAGACTTTCTTGAAGAGATAAGATCTGAGCATTAGAAAATAAATCAGGGAAGGACTTTCCAGGACAGTGGGAAGAACACATTGATTAAATGTTAAAATCCCCTGGGATATGGGGGATATAAATCTGCATGCATCCTAATATTATTGAAATTATTCTAATTGTATACCCTCCTCGATACAAGAGGACAGGTCATCTCAGAATAGATCTTATAATCACTGTGCAAGTGAGACCGATTTCTGATTAGAACTTTTAGCTTTTATGAAGCAAACATCTATAAATGTAAAATATTATCTAAAGTTTTATAGACACAAGATTGCTCAATTTACTTTATATTATAATATTAAACAACTATACTAGCCACAATGGCATTTTAAAATTAGAAGTATCATACTTGGTGGAAGGATATCATTCACACTTGAAATAAACATGAACCAAAGAACCACATGAGAAAATATAAAGCAAAATGCTGGACATAATAAAACCCAGTGCCGTTTATACATGTAACCAAATGAAATGGGAAGAAAAACTGGTCAAGGATCTACGTCTCCCAGGATGAGAGCATAGGCAGAATTAGTAGATAATTGGATTCTACCTATTTAATAAAGTTATTATTTATTATATCATTAACAGCTGAGGATATTTTGTTAGATAAATTAATATTATTTTTAATGATTAAAACACTGATTAAATTATGAGAAATGTTGCTAGACTCATAGTTTTCAACTAGTTAAATCAATTGCATCATGTACTGAGAATGTGCTTAAAAATCACCTCTGTGTTTCTTTATTAATAGAAATTCAGTACCTTTCCAATATTTTTCTACCATCCAAATTTCTTTTGCCTCTATCCAAATTCTTCAAGACCCTGCTCCAGACCTAACTCTATAAGTTGCTCCCTTGTTGTGTCAGAATTCACCAGTATCTTTTTTTTTACCTCTGAATTTCTGTAGGTAGATAAAACTCTCTGACTTTACTGTCAACTTACTACAGGGAGAGGAATTTTGGGCTACTGTCATGAGCAAAGTAATTCATATATATGTGTTAAGGAAAAATATCTCACAGGGACGTAGATAAACAAAAAAAATTTAGTGACATGAAAATGATGCACACTCTCTCTCAGTCGGAGAATCTGAACCTCTGTAAAATACCTTTCAGTTACATAAAGCTCCTGGTGTATTCTTCTTCTCTTTTTATGTTACAACAGGGAGAGTGGAGCAGGCTTCGGTTCCTACAAGCCCCCCACTCCCATCCAGTCTTCCTGAAAAAGCTTCTCTCCTGATCTGGCACATTTAGCATTATCTGCTCAGGCATTTACAAAAGACTGAAAAGAGTTACTACTACCTTCCAGCTGCCTCTTTTCCTATAGAAATCCCTGAAGCAAGAAAGCATACAATAATTTTGTAGAAATTATTACAAGTCTAATTTTGTGGAAAGCAGAAGGAAAATATTAGATACAAACAAATGTATGTTTTAGTAAATTATCTCAGCCCATGAACACAGTTTTGCTAAAACAGAGGTATATGAAAAAGCTGTATTGGGAAATAAGTTTAGAAAGTTTGGGTCAGGTCTTAAAGGCCCTTTAAAGCAGCAGTCCCCAACCTTTTTTGGCACCGGGGACCAGTGCTCTTATGAGAATCTGATGCCTGATGATCTGAAATGGAGCTAAGGCGGAGATGCTAGCACTGGGGAACAGCTTCAAATACAGATGAAGCTTCACAGGCTCGGCTGCTGCTTACGTTCTGCTGTGCGGCCGGGTTCCTAACAGGCCACAGACCTTGGGGACCCCTGCTTTAAAGGATTTTGCTCACTATTGGATGGAGAACTTTTAATCAAGACAATAGAAAAACAAAGCTCTGATCCTAGACCCTTAACTGGAAGTAATGAGTACAAAATCAGTTCAGAAGCAATGAGGTCAAGTTGAGACTAATGGATGAAACGAAAAATTATGGCAGTAAAGTAGAAAATTAGCTATGGAAATCGAAAGGGATGAACTTATTCAGAAAAAGGAATGTGTAATCAACAGAAGACAAGGTGAAACACTTGCTTTCTGGAACAACTAATGAGAGAAGAAGAGAGAATTTTATAGGTGGGGAGCAGGATCCAGAAAAAGAGTGATCAAAGAAGAAGGGATACAGAGTCTCAAAGGAAGGAGAGAATTTTAAAGAGAGGCTGGTTGATTCTACAGAAGGAGTGAAGGGGCTAGAGAATAAGAACAGACCATTGGATTTGGGGACAACTGAAGGATTATTCCTGACCTAAAATTGAGACAGACCAGTAAGGACAGGATGAGGATAGAGTGTACCTCAAGTGTGGGCCAGGGTATAACATGGGCTGGAGCCCATTCTCATCTCTTTTATTATTCGTTTCAGCTTTTTCTCTCTAACCATTGTCTCAGCCCCCCTATTTAAAAACCACCCCCATTGGATTTGGAAAGGGTCTCTTGTCATGGGTGGGAGGAGCTAGGACAGCAGAGACTGTGGGTAGAGAGCAGCTCAAGAGGATGGGACTAGAGGGTCTGCAATGGAATAGAGGGAGGCTTCTCCCACCATCCTAAAGCCTGTTCAGATGGATAAATCTGGGGCTGGAAAGATGGGTAAACAGAGGCAATTATTAACTTCAAAAAGCTTTAGAAAGGAAAGATCAAGTGTACAGTCATTTTTGTATTCTACCAACATTTATTAAACATGTTTTATGTACCAGACTGTAATTGAGGGGATACTAGGAGTAAATAAAGTGTGTGTGTGTGTGTGTGTGTGTGTGTGTGCATGTGTGCATGTGCACGCACGCACACTTACCAGAGTAAAGGGAGTCTGAGCTTTTTTCCAAGATGAAGTGTGGAAAGGGCATCTCTAGATGAAGAGATATAAAGATGCAATATAAAGAATTTTATTTAATGGAGCAAAGTCCTAGAGAACACAGAGTGCCATTGAAGGGCACAAGGTTATTCTTAGACAAAGGGAAAGATGGTTCTTTCCCTGAGTTTGATAGAAAAGAGGATATGGTTGAAATCTAGAGGCATGTTGCAATGGGAGTATTGAAAGCTGAAGGAGCTTGAGTCAGAGGCCTTTGATCATCTCAGAGCCAAAAGCAAATGAGAGAGTGAGGATACAGGGTGAGGAATGTTGTAAGAAATTAACTAGTATGAATAAAAACCCTGCTGATCATCACTGGAATTCCAGTAGAGTTTGAATAATGCAAAGTCTTTGAAAGGTAACTTAACATTTACCAGGGATTGTTGTGACCCTTGCCGATACCTAGTTCATTTCAGCTATTCTTTCATCTTTCAAAACTGTCATCGCCTGCCCTTATGCATCTCCAGTGCCCTCACCAGGATTTCTGAGATCATTATGGGATTCTTTGAGATCATATTGCCAGTCTTTGAGATTCTGAGATAAAACCTGGTTAGATCTAAATTCGTGTACTCATTTTGGAAATTCACCTGTCTTAGGCTGCCATTTACTCCGTAGTATGACTCCTTCCAGTGTGAAAAGGCTAAGCTCTGCCCTCTCTCTCTCTCTCACCGATTGATATTATCTCTTCCTACATTGATGAGCAGATCTTTCTCTTATTCTCACTCAGAATATAGGTCTAAAAGATTTTTTTCTAGCTTTGACAATTTATCTCAGTAAAACTAAACAATTCTTTAATTAGAACCCTGGGAATGAAACACTGCACAAGGTCCACAGAAGAGTTAAAACCTAGGAGTTTATTATCCTACAAGATTATACTACAGGCAAAAATATAAGTATTCTAAGTTTTAGGAAAGTTTATGGATGTTTGATTTCAAAATAGCTTAAAAAGAGTTATTGACTTTCTAAGACATATCACTGACTTCTCAAGATGAAATCATAGAAACTAACAAAATTGCCCTTGTTACACTGTCAAGAAAAAAATAATATACACTAATAAAACTATAATTATAACCCACTTACACCTAAAGAGATACTGCTTGAATAAGCTAATTTCCCTGAGTTCAAGGCATTATTTTAAATTTACATTGTCCTTAGATAATAATCATGCCAAGAAAATGTCCAAGATACTAAATCCCCTCCTGCTGTTTTTTTTTTTTAATTTTCTTCCCCAAAGTCACACAGATAAAGCAAGTCATAAAATAAATCAAGTGAGCACCAGCTTGGGCCTCATACTTTATTTACCTTGGGAAAACGAATGTCTTACATTTGCCCTAGGACTCATTTTTTCTTCTTCCAAGCAATTCAGTTTACCAAATTATTTTTTATTTTTTAAGTCTTGTTCTGCTTTATGAAGAGACTCTGCCTTTTCCTTTACAAAAGTAAGTTGTAGCTACAGGGAAGGAAAGCTAAGGTATTCTCTTTGAACATTCTGGGAAAAGTATTCTTGGCTCTGCTGATTAACAAAGGAAACAAAAAAAAAAAAAAAGAAATCTTGCAAAGGATGAGTGCCCTCCGCCCCTCTCTGCAAAGTTCCAGAAACTGAGAGCTACTGTGAATCAAAATCTTGCTGAAATCTAAATTCTTTTGTCTGTGCCTCATTTATTTGATTCATTTAATAGCCCCCCCCAAAAAAAAATTCTGAGGAACATAATGTTTCATGTTCTTTGTTTCCTGAACGAAAAATCATGGTGCCAGAAATGATTCTCAAGTCTACAAAACTATCAAATAAATGTAAGCATGGGTTTCTTTATTTACTGTTGCTGTCTGGCTCAGGAATTCACTACTGTTAATAGGGACACAGTTCTGCTATAGTAACTCATCTTCTGAAGAGATGCCCAAATAAGGATTAGTATTTTTGAACAGACACCAGCTGCTCTATTTTTGTCTTTTTTCTTGCTCTGAACTATTAATTTTAGTTTGTCTAATATGCAGATATAGTTTTACGTTGGTTTGGCAGGAATTAACTTTTCTAATTAATTTGTATTTTAGGATTTAGAGGAGGAAAGGAAATATTAAATGCCTTCAAACACAATACAATAAGTACTCAAATAATTATTTGTGGTGATAATTATTGTTAACTGTAGTATAAGATAATTTTTAAGCATGATATAAATTTCAGAATGGGTGTTTTAAAATATTTTGAGCAGCTCAAATACAACAAGAAACTTGTCTGATTATTTTTACAACAGATGACCAATTTCAGTGCATCCTCATTTCATGCAGAGTGGTGTTATATAGAGATTTTTTGTTGATTTATTTTACTAATATATTTCAAATATTTTAACATAGGAAAGCAAAAAAAAAAGATGTATGAAACTCCTGCAGTATTACCACTAATTGCAAATTCACTGTGAAAATATTAGTATATTATTAGCTAATATGTTTATGCACTTATTTTATTAATATTGATAAAAACCATCAGCAATAATATCATATAAATGGCAATCAAAATCAATGAATTGGCTTAGAAAGGAAGTGTCAAATATAAGGAAAGAGGATCTAGAAAATTCCTGAAGAAAACAAAATGTGAAAGGCCATTTGAGCTTCATTTTTCCCAAGTATAAAATGGAATAATAACAGGTACCTACCTCAAAAGACTCTTGTAAGAAGTAAGTGAAAATTTGTGTTAACAGGTTAGTAATGTACCTGGCGTATAGAAAGGACTCAGTGATAATAATAACTAGCAGTTTCAGTAATTCTGAAGAACCAAATAAAAGAATGGTAGGTAAAGAATAAATGTCACTAATATCACATATGAATGACAGTGAGAGGCAGGTTGATCCAGCCGATACTTTTATCTGTTCATCAGGTACAAAGTACTTACTAGAATATAAATTCTTATGATCTAACTCTCGACTTCTTCTAAATTGGTGGTTTTCAAGCCCCCTCTTGGGTAACTGAAGATATCTTTCAGCCCTTGCCTCAAGAAATGTTACAAACACCACGTTGTACATACACTTGAAGGATGCGATCACAGCTTTCTCTTTTCTCTGCCCTATTTCCCAACCTTTTCTATACTAGTTCAGCAAACTCTGGCTCACAGCCTATTTTTTATGGTCCATGAGCTAAGAATGATCTCTGCGATTTTTCAAATGGCAGAAAAACATCACAATAAAAATAATATTTTGGAAAATGAAATATTATGTAAAATTTAATTGTGGTGTCCATAAATACTGTTTCATTGAGATACAGCTATGCTCATTCATTTATGTATTATCCAGCTTTCATGCTACAAAGACCAGAGAGACCTTATGGCCAAAAAAGCCAAAAATATTCATTCACTAGTCATTCTCATGTAGTGCTGTTTAAATACTTCTATTCCCCATAAATATCTATAGAGTTCTAGTCACAAGACAAACTTTAAAATTACTCAAGAGTAGTAACCATGCAGCAGATATTTTTTTGGTCTCACACAAGGTAGAGCCTTTAATGCAGAATTTAGATAGAAATCTATCAGATGGGTGAATATGATGCTCAATCAAAATATGCTCAGATGGTAATTAATTGATCATTTACATTGTCACTTATTCTTAGTAAATTTTAAAGGGAATTTTTCTTCTGTGTTGGATTTTGTTATTCTTAGGAAATCAAGATCTCTATATATTTTTTTGTAATCTTTTAACAAGCAGAGTTATTTTTCTATTATTTTTCTACCTCCATTTCCCTTTCTTCTCTTTGCTTATCTGTCACTTCAATAGCACCTAGACATTCATCTAGCTACATTTTACTGGATAATTTTACCTTTTTGCTTTTAAGTTTTAACCATTTTGTAAACAACAATAGATAATTATTTTGAAGTTTTGAGACAATAAATGAATTGTTTTGGTGGTAATTTCTTTATAAATACAGCAAAAGTCAAATAGAGTAATGTTTTCTTGGAAAATTACTGAAAGATAAAAATCAGCATTGATAATAATTGAGAAAGATATTACAGTTTCCAACATCCTCTTACATATATCACTTCATTTAATAAAAGTCTGCTCATTAACCTGTGGAAATGCTTAGGTAAAAAATACAAAAAATATCCAGATTTTTTGGAAATCTATCTTTTGTTGAGGATAAAGACTAAGGATCCCCATGCATAATTGATATATAACATCACTACTTTGCAAGTCAGCTAGAGAATTCTTATGTTGAAAATAAAACTACTTATATCAGGCCAGTACATTGTGTTACATATTACAAAGTCACATTGTAGAGATTCTTTTCTTGTAACTAAACAATGTGATATATGCAATGATTAGTCATGGTTTTAGTGAGACTTAATAGATTATGTTCTAGGACTACAGGAGAAATTATAGTCAGTATTTCAGATTCAAAGATGTTTTTATAAATGGAAATACCACATTTCTTTAGATCTTAATTTGAAACTATAGAACTTTTGACAATATAGCAAATATTCTTATTATATTCAGAAAAGCTTCAAATGAAAAAGGATTATAAATTATATGTAATAACTAAATTTAAATTTGTAAATAAGCATATAGTTACATTGAAACACTGCTGTTGTCTAATGAAATAGAAGTATATTAATTGAGAAATGTAAGCAAATCTTAATTTAATATTTTTATCACTCTGAATGTGAAAGTGTAAGAAAAAATCTTTGATTCATCTGCATTATAGAAACTGAAAATAGATACAAAGCTTCAAATGAGGGAGGGCTTTTGAGAGGAAAGCCTATTGATTAGAAATCCACAGGAAAGTAATCCTAGAGATAGTTGATCAAATGTAGGTGATTCAACCTGCTGCTAAAAATGCCAATTTCTCTTTACAACTTCTGCTTCAGAAATTCGCCCAATTCAATTGTTTTTAAAAAGGAAAAGAGGAAAGCATAAAGAAATAAAAGATGTCATTTTTAAAAAGACTACATGAAATTTCATGGAGATTTTGTGATCTTTAGCAAATCATTGACCAAAAAAATGCCAATTGACATATATATTAGAGACTTATCGAGAAGGTTTATATGAATAGCAAAATCAGAATAGGAAAATTTTACCTTCAAAGTTAGAATTTGCTTTCAGTTCTTAGACTGTCTATAACGCTTAATGATAATTCTGTCTTCTTATTGTTTCTTCTAAAGTAAAGGCTCAAAAGCATGTTTTATAGAGGAAAAAAATACATTTTTATAAATTACACAATTAATTTTGAAAATCTAATCCGAATTTTACAGAAACATGAAGGGAAAAGCCTGAACTCAAAGATTTTAATGTCGCATTAAATGCATTGACTAGGATGATAAAGTATATTTTTTCCCAGAGATGCTTGAATTTGGTCTAAGTGTAATTGCAGGTATTGATTTTAATTTCCAAGGTGTTTGTGGCCTGAATTATGGGTCCCTTGGTGAGAGTGCCTGAATCAAAGTGGTTCCATAGTAACAGATCTATTGGCTCCCTTCTGCTGATGATGCTGCAGGCAGAGGCATGTTTCCTCAAGACCTCTGTCAGTGTTTTCAATTCATAGTCAGCACGTCCTAGATTCTCTGGCCCAGACAGCACAATTTGACAATGTGGTGCACATCTTTTTACTCTGTAAATGGCTTAGTGACGTTAGTCAAAGTAATGCCAGTTGTCTGTTCTTTTGTTCTGCTTTTATATTTTTATAGTTTTCACTCATTGCATACCCTTTAGCTAGGCATTTGAGAAAAGCCTATGCACTTTAGAACTCTGCACTGAATATTCTTCATGGGACATAAGAAATAAAAAGAATTTTTTTTGCCCTTCAGTGTTTACAAGTTCATTTACTAAGCAGTATATCAACAGCTAAAGGCTATCCTCTTTTATAGAACTTTACCATTTACAAAGCATGTCATACTTACCATTTCATAAGTGCAAAATTATTAAAAAGCTTTTAAATTAAGAGCGTGGTCATACTAGAGAGATTAGGAATGCATTAAATGAGGAAGGAATTCCTGAAGAAAATGAGTTTTAAAGTTTAATATAAATATATGCTCTTTATTCCTCAGCGTTTCTGTAAAATTTAATATATTAATTTTTCTTTAAGTCTGAAAAATAATTTTGAGAATTAAATACAATTGTAATGAGCATAAATATTTTGAATTTTACATACATATCACCTGAAGTTTTAATTTTTAAAGGAATCTCTTTTTAGTAGCATATCATACTAACATTTGTCTTATTCGTTCTTAGTTACGTCCTATTCACTTCCCCAAGTAAGAAGAAGCCATTATTTTTATTTTAAACTTCACCTTTTTTTTCAGTATTGAACCTTTAGGTCAATAGTATCTGAAACCAGAACTTGTTTGCCACTGAACTTAAGTGGCTACTGTTTTTATTCCCACTTAGCACTGGCAGTGTTTACTTGTTGTCCAACATTTCATTCATCACACAGGTATTTATCAAATACCTATGAATGAATTATCAAGTACCTATGAATAGCTAATAAGAATGGCTAATACTTATTCAGCCTTTATTATGTGACTATTTCTGTATAAAGCACTTGGCTGTGCATTATCATATTTAATCCCTCAACAATCCTGTGATGTTGCTATGAGGGTCTATGACAGTATGGTGATTATCTCTGGATTTACAAGAGAAAAACAAAGGCTGCAATGAGTTGTCAGTTGCCCAAAGTCACAAAACTAGTAAGTGGCAAAGAGAATTGGAATCTTTGTTTGTGCCCAGAACCTCAGACTTTGCTATGGACTGAATATTTGTGTCACCCTAAAATATATATGTTGTAACCTAATGCCCAATACAATGGTATTAGGATGTGGGGCTTTTGTGGGGTGATTAAGTCATAAGGATAGAGCCTTTATATATGAGATTAGTGTCCTTATAAAAGAGAACCCCCAGAGCTAGCAGCCCCTTGTGTCATGTGAGGTTACTGTGAGAAGACAGCTATCTACAAAGAAGTGGGCCCTCATCAGACACCATATTTTCCAGCACCATGATCTTGGATTCCTCAGCCTCGAGAACTGTAAGAAATAAATATTCTTTGTTTATAAGGCACATATTTTCTGTTATTTTTGTTACAGCAGCCTAAATAGACTAAGATAGTCATTAACTACTATACTGGGTATGTTTAAAGGGTTATTAGTTGTTTGTTAAGTGTGTAATTATCTATAAATATCCAGCATCAATGATAAGCATTTTGTCATTTACATAGACATTAATATAACTAGAAAAATGTTGCATTTGGATTTTGTTTCATTTCATAGGGAGAAAATAGTAAATGTATATCTATATACTTTGACACACTAAGACTAAGCTAAAGCACAGCACTATTTTTACTTCTTTACTGTCTTACTTTGTTATTAGTCCTATTTTATTTATCAGGAAAGTGAAACAAAAAGAGTTTTAGATAACTTGCCTAAGTTCACACTAGTAAGGGCAGAGCTAGAATTTGAAATCAGCAGTTGGACTACAGCATCTGTACTCTTCATGGTGCATGCCATTGAAGCTGACCAATGAAGTCACACTGTCAACCAGCTGTCTGACTTTAGGACCATGATACTGTACAGCCACCCCAAACTAATGGACTAGCCCATCTCATGTTATCTTAAAATGTGCAGTGACTCAAGCACAATAAAATTTTAATACTTATTCATTTAACAAAAATGAGCTTCTTGGGCATATGGAGGTTTAATACATTCTACCAGATTTTTTCATTGGAAAGGGAGTATGTGAAGAAGAAATCATATGGTATCGATTTTTCTCTGTACTATGTCACTGCTTTCTGAGCACTGAGGGGATTATCAAAAGAAAAGATTTCCCTGGGGTAGCTGGGAAGAAGTTAGAAGAAAAGTGAAGGTAGAAGAAAGTTAAAAGACTCTTATGTGCAGCCATGCAAGAGACTCCCTCTGGTCCATGTTGCCTGAATTGTGTATGTTAAGGCACCAGGAGAACAATGCTCCTATGAAAGAAGATAGTATGGGTATAAGGAAAGTATGAGGCAGTTATCTACGAAGGTCACCTATCAAGTTGGCTGTGTTGTGAAGAAGATGAGAAAATGCTAGAAGGAAGTCATTTCTATCCTGAGGAATGCCTCTACATGCTTATAAGAATTTTGGATTCATTTGTTCTGTTTACTTAATTGACTTATTTATCCATAAGGGTAAGCCTAATTATAGGTATTAGTAGAGGTAGAGTTTAGCAGGTACTTATTATGAGCCAGACTGACTTAATTTTAGCACTTTAAAACAAGTACCATTATTACTACCATTTTTTAGATAAGGAAACTCAGTCTCAGGAAGATTAAATAATTTGCTCTGGGGTATATAGCCAATAACTGGTAGAGTCAGTATTTGTATGCTAGTATCTATCTTCTCAGCCATCAAACTATGCTGTCATCTTGACATAGCTTGATATACTAGTTAAAATAATTCTAGCTACTGTAAAAATTGACCCTAAACTGTGTCAAGGCTCAAATTCAATAAAATTCTATTTATTGCTCATTTAACAGTTTATTTGCTCACTCTCCTCCATGCAATGGTTCAGCTGCCCAGGCTCTTTACCATTTATGCCTTTTTGTCATCTGAATACAGATAGCGGAATGATAAAAGGAGAATAGAGAAAATACATCTGCTTATTAAAAGCATTTCTGTAGAAGCACCAGAGTCATTTCTGTTATTCTATTAGTGACAGCAAACCACATGAGCATGCCTACATGCTCGGCATGAGGACTGGGAAATAAAGTCCTGGTTTAACAGCCACTTACTATCAATTTTATGCAATGGAAGGAGGTGGACAGCTAACTGGCTCTCATACATATAACTTAAAATGTCTTTCTTATAACTAAAACATTTGAGAGCCTAAAGTATTATTTTAGAGTGAAAATATTGGTGCTTTCTTATGTTACTGTAGAATTTGTGCACTGCCAGTGTAATCTGGGAGCCTCTTTATCCCCGTTTCAAAGCCTGTCAGATTCCAAAACTTACCCCAAGATTTCTAGTTATTTCTCAATTTTAAATTTCCCTAGCCTTTTCTGACTGTTGGAGTCTAGCTTCCTCTGGTTCATACCTCATAGACCAGTGTTTTCAAGGTCAGCTATTTGTTTGCTTTTTAAGACAAAGCAAAACAAAATAAAAAACTTTGCCCATCCCCAGCTTCCATGAGTTAATAGACATTGGTGAAGATTTTATTGGAAGGAGGGGGATTGGAGGAAAGGAGGTGATTGGGAAGTGGTCGTGTCACTGGAACACAGTATTTTGCCACCTTTTTTAATTTTTATCTCTCCTCTCTCTCACCATGCCTCGGTTATGGCTCTTGGATTCATTCTGTCAATATCTATAAATAAGATACATGTATATTTATGTAGCACTCTTCTAAGTCGCTTCAGCAATATTAATTTATTTAATCTATGAAACAAGCCTGTGAGGTAGGTTCTCTTATCATTTTCCTGTTTACCAGTAAGGAAACTCAAGTATAGAGATTCTGTGGTGATTAGTAGAGCCCAAATTTGAACCCAGGCTCTCTGGCTGCCATCTCTTCTCTTAGCTGCTAAGTTATTTTGCCTGTCACTGGAGATAACTTTTTCACAAAGGAAAATTCCAATGCCAGCGCTTAAGGTGGAACTCTATATTGTTAAATTTATTTCTGACATTGAGCTAATTTTGATTCCAACTCTTAAGTACTTGCTGTAGTTAAAATAATTGTAATCACTACATAGCACTTGTTACACTTAACAGAAAAAGTAAAATGTGTTATTTAATCCAACATTGGATATTACGTACACTTTGTTTTTAGTTTCTCCATATCCCATGCTTAGTGTTAGCTCTTGAGAGTAAGAGAGTTCTATTGATTGTCTTAACTATAGGGATTTATTTGTAACTCTTCCTCGTATTTTGCTCATTAGAATAAAGATTTTGCTAGATGCATTTAGTTTTGTATACCTGTAGGTGTTCATCCACAAAATATGTAGCCACATCCCAGCATACTTGCAGCCTCTAATGTTTTCTTTCTTTTTTGGGGGGGGTGGGGGGCATTGGGGAGTGTGCAGAGGAGGCTTACATCTAAACACTTCCTGAGATCTTCACTGCTGCTACTTTGTACATAGAACCCAGCTACCAATGTTGGCTTTCATTCTTTTTTCTGAAAATTTCTTCTTTTGTGCTCATTGGTATGTTCAAATATTAAACATCTAATCAAAGGTCATAGCCAAATAAGGGGAAAAACTGTTTGGTGTTGTGATTGTGTGCCGCAGTTGCCACCAATCAATTCCTAACCCAAACAATACAATATGGAAAAAAGAATGAATACTTTCACTTTGTATGCTTAGTTAGATCTTATTTTAATTTTTTAAACACTGGTGTCACACTTCATAATATTTGACAGAACACACATATGAGAGTAAAGAATGAGATTATTTTCTAATCAATCTATGATGTATTTTATGCCATCTATAAAGTTTATATAGTTTAGTACTTATATACAAAACCTTTAAGTATTACAGTTTAACGTGTCCTTTTTTAAAAAATTAGTTTACTATAGAAGATTTACTTGGTGTAGATATAATTAAACCTTGACTTCTCAAAGCAGAATATATGTGTTCATACTCTGAGGGAAAGCAGAAGTAACCCAGAAAACAATGGCATTATAATTCATTTAGGCTTGAAATGATTTTTTAATTCTTAAAATTATTGGACTTTGATTTTTTTCCTTTATATACAGGAGCCTAATTCTGTTACTATTTTTTTGTGTTCATGAAGATGACAGAAAACATCATTATTAAAAGCAGTTAATTTTTCACACTGATAAACTGTGTAGAAATTATATTCTTGGATTAGAGACTGCTGCATCAAGAGACACTGGATATTTCCATCTCTCAGATTTCATGACATTTTAAAAACATGTATGTCTACCACCTATGGTTCCCCAGTAGTTGATTGCTGTGGTTAAGTGAATATTTGGGCTCTCTGTTTATAATTTTCGTATATATGTAGTTCTATACTTATTATTTATATCCATTTTTCTTTACCCTCAAACAAAATTGAGTCTTAATGAGTATAATCTCAAATTTGCTGATAAAACAGACCTTTTACATTCTTATCATATACATAATGATTCTATGTTTTGATTCCCAGAATATTATGTTGATACTTCTTTGACAAAGACATCCCAACACAGATAAAGGAGATTGGATATCATCATTAACATAATTCTTTCACATAAACTAGAAGAGGTGATTTTATCACTTTATTTTTGTAATTTTGTAATATGCTACTGCAAAAAAAAATAATAATAATCCATGTTTCTCCAACTCTTCCACTGAAACACCTCTAATGGCAAAGGAAAGTGCTATGTCTCTTCGGAAGGACTGAGGGCATAGCCTGAAACAGCAGACAAAGGAGGAGGATTCATTGAAATCTTGAGTTTTCCTTAAAAATTCATGAGACATTAGCCTTCCACTTACTATAAAATTCTGCAAAATCTTTCAGTAAGTATATGAGCATTTTTTTCTGAATTCCATGCCTATCCTCTGTTTTCACATGTCCTCTAAAGCACAGCTTATTCCTCCTCAGGAACAAGTCAGAATTAAGGCCAGTTGTCCATATCTGTAGGTTAACCAGCAGAGATTTTCAGTGTATTCTGTAGCAGCCTGAGGGCGTCCTGCAAAGCAGCCATCACTCTATTAAGATGAAGAACCAGTTTTGCTACCTAAAGAATACACATACTAGGAAAACTACAACCAGCCACCCCGCCCCTCGAATAGCAGTGCTTTATGGGTAGAATAGTTTTAAGTATGAACAGTAGGTTTTAGAATTGTTCTAGAAATATATATGCTTACCTGTATGAGAATGTGCACTGTACTAAGGGTTTTAGAGCCCTAGACCTGGGTTTTAGGACTTCTGTCTTCCAGGGGCCAGCTGTGTGACTTTCCACAATTTATTTTACCTTTTCAGCCTCAGTTTTCTCAGCAGCAAGATAATAGGATTGAGTTATACAGGGTCTCTAATACTTCCAAGCTCTGCAGTCTATGGTTCTATAAATTACTTTACACAACAAATGACTTTAATCCAAACCTTTTTACTTAATCTTTATATACATATTAATATTTAATAACATTTCTAAATTTGGAACTAAACTTGCTAATAACCCTATCTCAATCATAATCTCACTTTTCTGAAATTGGTAATTAATAATTAGGTATAATTTTTTATTTTATCTAAACACAAAAATGTGTTGGGTTTGATTATAGAGATTGAGAATAAAACAAATCATTAGTACTTTTTATTTAAGGTTGATGTTCAACTCTCTTTTGTTTAACTTTTGTGTAACCCTAAATTTGGCACATTATACACTGATTTCCCTAAAACATAGCTGCTGCCTCTTAGAAAACAGTTCATTTTCAGTACTATTACCACCTTACCTTGGCTATAAAATACAGTAAAGTACCAAAACAATCACTGTATTTGTTGAATTATGAATATCTTCTTTTTCCCTTTGTAGAAGTGAATGAAGAACAGGAAAAAATGGTTCTAATGTTAATGGTTAAAAACAGGAATTATAAAATATAATACAACAAAATAAATGAAAAAATACGTCTTATAAGCAAGGCAGAGTAACAAAAAGTGATAGAGAGCACTTTACAATTCTTGTGTGAGATCATTATCTCAAAAACATACCAGTGAGTCTTTTTCTAATGCAAAGTAAAGCTGCAAATTTGCATAAGAACTAGAAGAAATGTTTAGAAGTGCAGCCGAAATTCCAGAATTTCTGATTAGCAAAGTCTGCTTTGATAAATTCAAGAGAAATTCTTTTGCAAAATATTAAACTTAACTGGAGATTATGTAGGGACAGGTAAAAGAAGAAATTTATTTAAACTTAATTCATAAAACATAAACATAATAATCGTACTAAGCGAAATAAGCCAGACAGAAAAAGTTGAAAACCACATGATATCACTTATATGTGGAATATAAACCTAAAAGCAACAAACAAACATAACAGACAAACAAAGACTAATGGACATGGACCATAGACTAGTGGTTACGAGAGGGTAGTAGAGGAGGGGAGAGGTAGATGGAGTGAAAGGGGTCAAATACGTGGTGACAGAAAGAAATCTAACTGTGGGCAGTGAACATACAATGCAATACATATATGACTTACTGTTGAATTGTACACTTGAAACTTACTCAGTTTCATTAACTAATGTTACCATAATAAAAAAAATCACAGAAAAATATAATTTTGTGAGAGATAAACACAGAAGCGGGGCCCATCCACTTTGTCAGGGAAGAGTATAGGTTTGAAATACTTATATTCTAATAAAAGGAAGATTTTAAGATAAAAAAATCAGGAAAGAATGTAATGAACAGAGCTTGGTCCTTGAGAAAGCAGGAGGAATCAGATCCAGACAAAAAGGGAAACCTTTTGCATTGTGACAGGAGAGAAGTAGGAAAAGGACAAATGTGGTAGTTGAGGAGCTTAATCTTCTGGTGTATCAGGCTCCAGTTTAACTACCTGTGTGCTACCAAAATCCTTGGATAGGTTTTCTAACTGCCCTCAGGGTGCATAACAGAGCCCCAGCCATTAGTATGAGAACAGATGAGACATCTTAAACCTAATAAGCAAACTAAACGTCCAAGAAGCCACCTATGGGTCATTCCCACCACCTATTCATCCGTATTCTCTGAGCTTTGTCTCCATTTTACCTTCCTCCCCACTTAGTACGGAATTGATTAGGCACATACATCTTCAGTGGCCTTCTTTAATAATGCATTTAAGGCAGTGACATAAATAGCAAGTATTAAATTAACATTTAGCACCCATGCAGTCACCAGAACCCCTCTAGGACAAGAAATCGATTATTATATTTGACTTGCATTTCTTTAATTAGTGTGTGAAATAACAAAGGTTTGCCTATACAGTTGACAAGAATTTTCCTTCAAGGATCATGTGAAAAAATAATGCTCATAAAAAATAAATCACACGGGCAAAGTACTTCCCAAATTTGTGTTTCAAATATATGGTATGGTGTTTTAAATTAACTTTTTTCCCCCACGAGCATGTGTCTGAAAAATTATTGTTAAAAATCATGGAAATGACCAAACATAAAATATTTCTTATACTTTATATGAGAATTTTATCGATTTTTAACACAAGTTGTATAAAATTTATCAGGTAGGTGTGTTTGCCATAATTGGAGTGCCTGGACTAAAGCAGAACAAGTCAGAGTTTTGTTTACCCTTCAAATTCAAATTTTATAGCCATCCCAGATTTCCAGAGGATTATTAGTTCTTACTCATTGAGAAGATTTCCTACATTTCATCTCTCTTCTCACCATTAAAAAGCAACCTTAAATGCAGTAACTAGCATCTAGCTAGTTGTTTTAATTTTTGTTAAATATTGGGTTATAAACACCTTTCAATAATCACATTTATTGCTAATTTGAAGTTCCTGTTTGTGTAAGGTTAATTTATGTTGTGTTTTATAACCTAACTTCTGACTGGAACACTGTGTCCTTATCTTATAAAATAGTTTTATAAAACATATCTTACTTATAAAATGGTCTTTATCTTACTTATGAAATAGTCTTACTTATACAATATCCAATTAGCAACATATATGGAAATGTTATTAGTCACTTTCCTTATTTGTAAGAAGATACAGAGGATCCACCATACAATGTTATTCAATATATAAATCTGTGACTACCAAGTTATTATTATATTAATTTTATAGCTACTAGCTTTTTAGGTACCAGATTCTACCCTTTACATATATCATTTTTACTCCTTCCAGAAAACTTATGTTTCAACTTTACTTGAAAGAAAAGATAACTTATATCAGGAGTTGTATTTGTATTTAAATGTAGGTTTATGTAGAGTCTTAATAAGGAGAAAAGAGCATGTGTGTGTGTGTGTGTGTGTGTGTGTGTGTGTGTGTGTGTGTGTGTGTGTAAAAGTAAATATTGAGGGAAAAGACAGTGTTTTATTTTTGTGTGTAATTCCTTTAGCTACTTAATAAATATTTGACTAAATGGTCTCTGGTCACAAATGACTCTATTTCCTTATAGATGTGAACAGAGCAGCATTAGTAGATTGTTTCCTTGCCTTAGAAATTCTCCTTTTAATGGTAGGAGTTTTTTTTCAAAATTATTTGGAAATCTTCTGTAATTTTTCTCAAGATTGAGATCATGAATCTTATAAATAAAATAAAACTTTAGGGAGATCTCTTTGGTAGATTAACAACTTTTTAATTAATGGTGGGAGTGTATTCCTTTCTTATTGCTACTGTAACAAATTACCACAAATTTATGGCTTAAAACAACAGAAATGTATTATAGGTCTGGAGGTCAGAAATCCAAAACGGGTCAAGGCGTTGGTAGGGCTGTGTTCCTTCTGGACATTCTAGGGGAGAGATCCCATTGCCTTGCCTTCCCAATCTCCAGGAGCTGTCCTCATTTGTTAGCTTGTAGTCCTCTTCCATCCTCAAAACCAGCGATAGCTTTCCTCATGTGACGTTACTTTTACTCTGACTCTTCTGTTTCTCTGCCTCTTACAAGGAGCCCTGAGACCATACTTCCCCACCCACTCAGATAACCCAGAATAATCTATTTTAAGGTCATTTGGTTAGCAAACTTAATTCTCTCTGGAACCATAACTTCCCCTTGCTATGTAACATAGCCTATGCATTCTAGACATTAGGATGTGACCATCTTTGGGAGTAATTATTCTACTTACAACAGGCTGATTTAGATTTTGTAAGAAGTTTATGTAAAGCCCTCTTTAAGAACATGAACATACAAAATTACAAATACAAAATTAGACACTAAAGCACACACTTACATATTATGAGAAAAATGACACAAAATACAGACTTTTAAAAGACAAACTGCATAAATATATCCCACTTAATTCAAACTAATTTTATCCCCAATTGTCTAATATATCCAACTATCAAACAAAACAGCTACATGATAAGAATGCCTTATTCAAAGCTTCCATCTGTTTTGGCTAAATTAAAAATAGGTCAAACGTTTGCCAAAATTATGTCTTTAAAGTTTGGTTTCTAACCAACTTTTTATTTATTTTTATTTATGTAATTTTTTCCATTGGTTCAGTTGTCTAGTGTCTTGTGTTCTAGGAGATATGACACAAAGAATCTGGAATTTGGGGCCAGAAGACCTGTGATCAGGTCCTTGCTTACTTATTAAACATCTTGTATGTGCTAGTGCTAGACTCAAAGTATATAGTAATAAGCAGGGTAGACATGGTCTTTGCCCTCGTGGATCTTACAGTGTAACAAAAAAGACAGACATAGGAAGTTCGTCTGGAGCACATTAAATGTTATAAAGAGGTGTAGGGCCCTTTGAGAGTCCTACAAAGACAGTGAGGTTTACTCCGGGACCTGGGAGATGAAGCGGTGATCCAGGCAGAGGAAAGCAGTGCAGGTGAAAAGAGACAATTTCAGGCAAAAGAAATATTATGGACAAAAACCTGTGATGGGAAAGCTGATACTACATTTGAGGAGATAAAAGAATACTGTAGTATAGGGGGAAAGGGAGAGAATAGTATAAGAACATTCTCAAGAGCACGTTTGACCCAAGTCCAGCAGGGCCTTATGACCGTGCTTAAGATTTCGGTTTCATCATAACTGCAGTAGAATACCATTGAGGAGTTTTTGAACAAAGATGTGCAAAGATCTGATTAACAGATTTAAAGATTTTCCTGCTTGTTTTGGAGCATGGGGCTGGGAAGGGGTGGGAGCATATGCAAGGAAATTAAAATGAAGAGGAGTATTTGGAGCCGAAATGTAAAGACTTGAGTTATTAACTACCATCTCTTCAAAAGGATTCTGGTATGTATGCCTTTTAATTGACAAGGACTCCTTTTTAAAAAAATGTTATTCATTACACACTATTTAAGACATACAAAAAAAGTAGAAAGCATACTTGATTGGTTGCTTTTATGCTGAGAGGTGCATTTATATACTGTTTCTTTGACCAGGTGTTTACATTTTATTTCTAATTATATAATGGACATAGTTTTTCTAAATATGAGCATTTAAGAAATCACAATACTGATTAAGGGGATAATTGCTGAGTTAGAAATTTTCCTCTCAAATTATACCAGGCCTTCTTTATCTGATTATAAAGGTTATCTGATTTAGTACTGGTGTTGGTATGGGGGAGGCCTCACCCCATACATTCTCTCGTTCTTGCGGACTTAATTCATTTTAAGACCTCTGCCTACCATGGAGACACTTGGTGCCTTCCTCACCAGCTTCCAGGCAACACACCTTGTCTTTAGTGCAGTCAACTGGCATTAACTTCTGCATTCCAGGTGTTTCCTTCTCCCTGTTCAAGCCTGGTCATAGGCCACGCCCCCTCCCCTATTCCTATTAATGTAACTCTATTTTGGATCTTCTAGTTTTCTGCCCTACAATTGTCCTTGGCACAGTTTATGTTGTCTGTATGATTTTTGCTTTATCTTTAACTTTGTCACACTCTAGTGTCCCTTCTGATATAGTTTCTACCTCTGTTTTGCTATATTATAACAGGAAACATATCATCGGGATGAATTTCTCTGTTGATGGAGGTATAAGTAGACCTTTAAAAATAGTCAAGATGGATAGCCATGTAGGGGTTTTCACTCTTAGAGAATGAATATCTGAAGGAGGCTCTTTCTATTATGTGTATACTTCCCACATGTTGTCTTTGGAAAGTTTTGTATTTTATAGTTTACATTAAGTAAAACATCATTCTAGTCTTTATCAAGCACTAATCAATTGACTTAATAAAAATTTTTCTACCTAGAGTTGAGCAGATTGGGCTTTACACAAAAGCACCTAGCCAGCAGGCAGCTTTACAGCACCACCACAGTTAGAAGTAGGCGACTTGTGCCCAGCCACAAGTCACAAGTCTGTGAGTTTATTTCTACTTTTCCTAATTTGTCTACATGTGCAATATTTGCTTGTGGAGGCCCTTTTTTTTTCTTTTTGCTTCCTCTTCGTGTGCCTTCTGTTCCTCAATGGGGCCCTCTGACAGGACTTCACTCTTACTGATAGTCCAGGGCATTGCACATGGATATGTCTGTCCTCCTCTGTCTGTACTCCACATGTACTCTATGATTAATAGCAAATTTTCAACAATGTTAGTGTTCATCTATTTCCAAACCCCATTAATTAGTTTTCTATATACTCTTAATTTTTGTATATCACATGGAATACATCTTATTAAAAAAATTTTCTAATCTGAATCATTAAGTTGTTAAAAGTTCAGAGACTTTATATTATTCCTTTGAGGGCAATTGCATTTTATTCAAGGGATTGAAGTTTCATGGTGGGATTTCAGGTGTCACAAGTGAGCTACCACCCCAGACATTCCTCTTAAGGACATCCAAAAGAATAAAATTAGCAGCTTGAGAAGCTACATGCTGGTAATGAAAGAGTGACCATATAGCATTTCATATCTCAAAGTTATATTGTGATCTTGTTCCTTTGTAGTTAAACTGCACCAAGGGCAATCAGTTACCCCACTGCCTTTTTACCTATTCATGCTCTTGACATAACACTGGAGGGAAGAAGAGGAAAGAGCAGGACACTGTGGACTCTAATTCTTCAGTGCCATTTTGAAAGTAAAGAGGAAACACAGGAAATAAGGCTGTCATGATAAAGGTTCTTTTGCTGCCATTTTCCCATACTCAATGTAGTGTGTCAAGCAAAGAACTTAAAGAGTACATAGGTTTTAGAGAATATGGGCCTCCGTTGGAATTTGCTTTCAGTGTGTGTGGGGGGCGGGGTGGGGGGGCGGCATTTTTGCTACTGGTGACCGTGCTAACTGCTACTTAACTCTTGAGCTCCAGTTCTCTTACTTGTAATATATAGCAACACCAGTATCAGTAAATTATGATGAGGATTAATGGAAATATGTGTGAAGCACTGAGCATAGTGATGGTATGTAGAACGTGCTCAACAAAAGTGGGGCCCTTTTCTTTTTTTATGCTTTACCACTACTTTTATTCTAGTACTCATCTCCTGGCAGGAGGGTGGGATGTGAAAGGGTGCTGGGAAAGCAGCTGACACCAGTGAATGCTTAATCGCACACTTTGAAAGTAATAATTTTGACAGCTTAAGCATCTTACACGTGTATTACAAGTACCAAATATGTTCAGTGCAAGAAATCACTTTGGGACCTTTGTCTTGCCCAAGAAAAAGCCCTTTAAACAGGTTTACTTGGAAATCATATACTAGTCCTGAGCTTTGCTTCTCTGATGTTTCTTACATAACCACAGAAACTACATAGTATTTAATAGAGTAAGCAACATATTTTCATTTCATTTCGTTTAAATGGCTTCATTAGTACTTTTTAAATAGTGTAACTATGTAGCAGTTTTCAAATTGTGGCTATTTAGCAGTTTTCATATTTATGAGATGATACATAGCAAATATACTGAGTGATTTTTCACTTCATGGTCTTATAATAAGCTACCAAAAACACTCTTGTCAGAAGCCATTTAATCGTACTGTGTGTATGTGTGAGAAAGAAAGTATGTGGAAGAAGGAGGTGGAGAGAAAGAGACAGAGAAAAAGAGAGGGAGGGAGGAAGGGAGAAGGAGACAGAGGGAGGGAGAGAAAGGGAAGTCTTGACAGCTCCCTCCGATATTCCACCCAGACAGCACAAGTTACTTAAACCAGGTCAAGCTTCTTCAGCTTTCAGTCTTCATCTGAGAACAACTTAATGCTGATTCTTCATTTTTTCAAGATAAACAAGGTAAGTCTGTGTTACATGTATGATTTTACTAAATCCTAACAAGAGTCTGTCAGTTAATTTAGAACTTTTCATAACTAAAACCAAAAGCCAAATTTCTGTGTTTGTCTGAAGTTTTCAATGATGTGTTAATAGTATGCAAACAAAGTTAGTGTTACACTTGAAATTGCTAATAACTGAATGAAAAATAAAAAAATATAAAAATTTCTATGTGTTATTATAGAAAGATGTTGCTACTGTAGATATATTTTAAGATTATAATGTCTAAATATGTTTAACTTTAGACCTATACTTATAGGATTTTAATGCTGGATTTGAAATTGAGTAGTGCTTCAACTCAGTACCAAAACATTGATCTTAATGTTATCACAAAGTTATGTTTTTCTTCAAAGCAATTTCATTTATATTTTTAAATTATTAAAATATATTAATAATTGTGTAAGTTGTGTTGCAACTGACCATAAGGGCTATATGGTATATATTAATAACTGATACAATATATCAAAATTGTGTCATACCATATAGTCCTTTTCCATACAATTAAATGCAAATACTTTATATGGACATTTACCTTAGAAATTCAGAAGTATATTTACATTGTGTTTTGAAATTATAAATCATATTTTTATTTACGATTCAGATATTTTGCCTTTCATTTTGTCATGTTCAATCAAAGATCATTTTTTGTGTGAGTAACATGACTCATATCAACTGTGTTATTTAAGATAGTTTATACTTTTTTCCTAAGATTGCCTGTTTATGAAGATCTTTCCCAGAAGTACTTCAGAGGAACCAATTAAAATTCTCAAATGATAATTATGTTTGTATTATCTTTAGATCAGAAAAGAAACATACATTCTAAGAATATAAAAATTTCAAAAATAGACTTATTTTATGCTTTCAGATAATTTATAGGGAGAAGTGTAATCTTGGTGATTTTTTTTCCTCATTCATTTTCTTCACTCATGCTGATATCAACAGAGTCTGGTTGAAATTGGAAGTATTGCCATCACTAGAGTTTGTGCCAAGGCCATTTGGAGAACCCTCTGAAAAAGGAAAGTCCTTTATATATTCAAAAACAGTGCTGTTTTCAAAAGACAGTATATAATCTATGTGGTAAAATCAAAATTTATCAGTAACTTCTTTTCTTGCTTCTTTCTAAAAAGACCAAAATAAAACAAACTCCCAATCAAAATCTGATGGAAGACACTTGCAAAGTTGTATACAGTATCAAAGAATAGTCTTCCAAATCTCATTCATGGGTTTTTTTACATTTTTATTCTATATTCCGAGTAATACTTGTATGGAATTAATTCCTAATTTTAGTTTCAATTAACACTTAACATTTAAATTCAGAAACAGGGCTTATCCATAGAAAGAAGGCACAAATGTACTTAGAATGGCTGTAATATGTTTGTGATTTATATCTTTCCCTCCCCTATTCCTAATTGAGTTTGTCATTTGTCTTAAAAAAAATCTTAACATCGGTTTGGTTTTATGCATCCTCGTGTTGAACCAATTGAGTGAAATGTCCTCGTGTTTCTTATCTGTGATTATTATTAATGGGCAGCAAGAAATAATTATTCTATCAAGTAAAAAGTTCACTTTTTTCCTCCCTCCCACTCTAAAGTTGGTGTAAGATCAACAGTACAAAATCACTGTGGTCCGGAATTTTTTTTTTTACCTGATTGACCGATGAATAGGAACTACTTTGGTCTTCTGTGGAGATATATACACAGTTAATGCTCTAAGCTTTAGTTACTAAGATTCAGCCGGCAACTCAATAAACATTTGCGGAGCAGCACTCCTTTACAGAGCACTCTGCCAGGAGAGTGCTGGGAGAAGAGATGTAAGAATATATGTATTCAGATGAAAAAGTTACGTATAGGTGAAACTTTTAATCAAAGGCCTGTCACATTAATCTAAGTGCTTTTGCATAGAGCAGTTCATAGTCAATACCAGTTTACTAGTAGGGATATAATACAAGGGTTTAGAGGGCAATACTACTGCAACTTAGGCTGGTCAGACTAAGTTGTGAGTGGAGATGCTTTGAGGTGATCTTAGAGGATTGGCAGGGGAAAGACAGGCAGCACATCAAGCAGATGAAATGATATAAAGAAAAATTTGGAAGCAGAACATGTCATCTCATGAAGAGGAAACAGAATGTAACCAGCTGGAGCAAAAGGTTGCTATCAGAGAGTACAGAGAGGTAAATATGACAGAGTTCGGTGGAAATAAAATATGAGAACATTGTAAATGACATGGTGGGCTGTGTAAAAGCCAGTGAAAATAGGAGCAGGAGACCAACATCTTTATGAAAATTAATCTATCGTGGTTGTACAAACCATATTAAAATGACAAGAAACTCAACGTGGGGAGACCAGTTGAAACAAGCAGTAAGGAATAGGTAGAGGAGATAAGACAGAATAACAGTGATAGTAACCATGTTTGATAACGGGAAAATGGCAGGACTTTTATGAGAAGGGAACGTTAGTAGAGAAAGCCAGTTTGGGTCTGTAATTCTCTACCAGTCAGGGTTAGAGGCGGAATCGGGGATGGGGGTGGGGGGGTATACATAAACACACACACACACACACACACACACACACACACACACACACCATCACCATCACCATCACCACCACCACCACCACCCCTCCCAAGATGTGATCTAACTGTGGGGCTACCTAGCATGCCAGAAGTCCACATGGCAGGACATGAGGAAAGGCAGCTGAAGCACTCAGGCACTGGCTGAAGCTATAGTCCAAAGGTGGAATTTATTCATCTGGGCAGCCTCCTTTCTGCTCTTAAAGCCTTTCAGCTGACTGAACCAGGCCCATCCAGATTATCTGAAATAGTCTCCCTTATTTAAAGTCAACTGGTTATGGACTCTGATCACATCTACAAAATACCTTCATAGCAACACCTGCATTTGTGCTTGATTGAATAAGTGGGGACTGTAGCCTAGTCAAGCAATACATCAAAAAACCTCCCAGGTGCTATAAATGCCAAGGAGCTGGTAGGATTTCTTATGTTAAAATGGCCATTTCCAAATGGAAATTCAGAATTCAAACTCAGGAAAGTAATTGATATGGGAGATATCATGATGAGAGTTGTCCACATACTGATGATAACCATACCGGTCAAGAAAGTTAGGGAGATCTTCAGAGCAGGCCATAAACTTCTACGTCAAAGATGATTTCTGGGGAGAAACTATTTTTGAGGGACCAAAGAAAGAAGAGTTAGCTCAAAGATGAAAATACACAAGAGACCTGAGACGAAAACCATAAAGGCATATAGTGTCTCTTTGCTGTACTTTCTCACTGGTTTCCAGTGGGGCAGGAACATTGCTTTTCTCCTGCATTTGAGAATCTTGCTGCCACAGATCCCAGCAGAATTTGCACTGAGAAAAAAGACAGCGATTTTTATTGTGACTTTAGAGAGTACAATTTAAATAAGTTTGCAGGTATTTTAGATATAAAAGAATAAGATAGATGTAACAGATAGTAAGGAATTAGAGGTACACCTGTTCTGGTTATTAATGGAGAGGCCCCCTGGGGGCTTTTGTTCCCAGAGTCTTGAATGCTCTTTCTGTTCCTCATCTGTCTAGAAAACTTATTTAACCTTCCAAGTACAGATCAAGTGTGTCCTCTGTGGGAAGTTCGTTAACTCACTCCAACAGAGATGTTAACTTCACCCTCTTTCCATGCACTCAGGCGTATTTACACTTCTTGCTCTGCTGAAATAGATTTGCTTATATGTTTTTCTCCCCCACCAAGCTGTAAACTTCTTTCAATTTTAAACTCACTGGCACCAGTTAAGTATTTATATTTGGGAAATGAAGGACTGATACATAGGCATGGATATGAGAAAACAATGTGTAGAATGCGCACCTATATGTGTTTTTAAACAGTTCTTGGAAGGAGAAATTTTGAGAGTTGTGAGGCTCAAAGAGTAGAATTAGAGAGAATAAGGTGGAAGGAGAAGAAGGGAGTGTATGGTAGGAATGCCATGGAGGAGGAAGAGAGAGGCTGTTGTCCTGATACAGAAAAGGAGGAGGAGAGGTTTGTGTAGATAAGGATTCCATTGGAAGGGAGGAAGGGCAGGAGAAATTCGCCTTTCCAGGAGAATAAAAGACAAATGGATGTGGGGTGAAATGTGTTTTCTCTTAAGAAGAGATTTTTCTTGATATGAAAAACCTGAATTTTTAAAATTACATTTGTCAAATTTAACTTCAAAGCATTTAAAGGGCTTGTAACAATGAAAACCACTTTTTCTTTTCTTTTTCTTTTCATGTGTATATATTCGTATGTGTGTATAAGAGTGTGAGAGTGAAAAGTGTGTGTGTGCGGGTGTGTGTGTGTACATGTGTAAGAAAGAGGAAGATAAAGAGAAAGGGGGACATTGAGGGTCTATTATGGGTGGATTTTATGCAAGTTTGTTTAATTGACATTTCACCTCTGTGTTTCCCCCTAGGCGTATGCTATCCTTGATTACAGATACTAGTAAGTCAAAATAGAGTTCTCTCATCAAGAAGTAGAAAATATTTTGCAAACAGTGGAATTTATGAATATAATTATTATAGGGTTGGAGAAAACCAAAAGAATGACTTCCCACATCAACATTATATTTCAGTGTCCTTAAGAGGAAAACATAAAAGTCATAAAGAAATATTTCATTTTACAACTGAAAGTGCTGGTATACATTCCCATGTTATTGAACTTTTACAAAAGTGGATGTCATTTCTCATCAGAATTGTTTAATGTAGTCTTGAGGTAATTCTTTTCACTTATACCTTCCAGAGTTCCATCTTTAATTTTTTAATGTTTGGTTTTTTTACTTTAACTTAGCGCGTAGTAGATGAAGCTTTCAAATCCAAAGAGAAATTTTTTTCTCAGATTGATTTAGAACTTGACTACTTATTATGTTTTAAAAAATATAAACTTATTTTGTAGAGAAATACAGCTGAAATGAAATTACCAAGAATTTGGGGTACCAGGGACATACATTACTTTTCACCTTTTGTACTATTTTAGGGGAAACTTCAAGCATTATTGAAAGCCTTTTACTGTAGTACTTCGGAATTAGATTTGCAATCAGAATCTTCTTGTCCATAAAGAGAATGCCAGAACAAAGTGATTCCTTTGGACTGTATCTGATCTGCAGGGGTTGGGTTCCTATCCATGGGAACACCATATTTGGCTGTGTCCAGGTTGCTCCACCTGTTACATAACAATTTTTTGTAGCAGAGAAATGCTAAAGTCATTGGATTGGATTTGGCCTGTTAAAAGCATGAACCACTGGAGTGTGATAATGTGTATATTTCTAAAACAATCAGGAATATAGGACACAGTCTACTCACTGCTTCACTGCTTTCATGATGAAATTATTCTTTTCTTTCTTTTTTTTTCCAAATGGTAGTTGAAGTTTCCATCAATAGTAAAAGCCAGACAGAGACTTCAAAGCAGAACAATTCAGGCTTTGATCTTCACTGTGGCCTTAAGTAGCTGTGTGACCACAAGCTTACTATACCTTTAACTCTTTAAACAAAGAGTTAAGATGAGGTCACTTTTTTTTTTTTTAAGTTCTGGTGCTAAGTTTTAGATGTGTTCTAAAATAGATCAATAGATTAAACTGAGCATATACATTTCAGGATTTCAGCTCAGTTTATTTTTAACATTTTTTTAATCTTCATTTGATATGGATCGGAAATAAATAAATATTGCCCATAAAAACTTAGTTTACTGCTTTAATATCATATAAGCCTCAAAATATATTAAGTATGTAATATTCTTATAAATTTACATCTGCTCTAATAAAAAATTGTCAGGTTTATTTATAGCTTATATCATAGTGTTTTCCTTCTGGAAAAGAATTTTTAGTTCCACACTTAGGGCTATGTTCCTTTATTTTCACTTGTCATGGTGTAATGTCTTAGTCTGTTTGAGCTGCTATAACAAAAATACTGTAGACTAGTTGGCCTATAAACAACAAGAATTTATTTCTCACAGTTCTGGAGGCTGGGACTTCCAGGACCAAGGACATTCATGGTCAGGTTCTAGTAAGAGTCTGCTTCCTGGGCCACAGATGGCCACCTTTTTTGCTGTAACCACACATGGTGGAAGAAGCAAGCAAGCTTTTTGGGCTCTAATCGCATTCACAAGGGCTTCACCCTCATGACCTAATCATGTCCCAAAAGCTGACTTCCAAATACCATCACAGTCAGTTCTAGGTGTAAATATATTAAATGGGGTGGATGGGGGGCACAAACACTCAGTCTATAGCATGCAGCTAAATGAGAATCACACAGTTTTGTGTGGGTAACATGAAATTCTTCTGTTCACTCCTCAAACTATCAGAACTGTCATTGTTTTACAATCAAGCTAGGACAATGCCTTAAGAGTAATAAGCAATATCTGAAAATGAGAGGCAGATAATTATTGATTTTGCTAAGGATGTCAAATTATCAGTAATATGTGCATCATTCTTATCTACCATTTTGTTACCACATTCACACTACTAAAGCCTAGACATCTGCTTAGGCACATGACATCATTTGCCTACAGAATCTTTAAATGCTGTGCTTGACATAGTTTAGTCAATTTTTTATAGTCCCTGAAATCTAGGTAATGCAGCTCTGAAGACTGGTAAGCCTTGGCATGCAGATTTTCCCTTCACCAGCATAGATTTTGGGCTTTTATTGTATTACATATTTCAGGTTCTTGTTTGCCTAATTTTATAATGATGGAAGGTAGTAGGGTGAAAATCAAAGACCCCAAATTTGTAATATTCTGTTTTATCAATTTTTACCACCAAACATTTTATTTCCTAAGGCTTTTTTTTCTTTTGTCTTTTGGATATGCAACTTTACATTTTGTTATTTAACACTTATTCTAACCACAGTGAGCAGAGAAGCAACGAGGCAGCAGTTACTCAAATCTCTCAGGCACACAGGCTCAGATTAACCTTTTTGTACAAAAATTATATTCTTGCCAGTCATGGAATCATTCTTCATCAGCCACACACAACCAGCCCCAAATCACTCCCAAGAACTATGTAGCCAGGCCTCAAATTACCACTGTTTACCTCATTTGCCCATTTTGTGGCTTGTTATGCTCATACTCTGGGGTATGGTTTGATCTCAGGGCCAGCTTGAAATGAGCATTTTACTTGACAAGGACAAGCTGGTCAGAATCACATTGTGTTGATGGCCACCCTCACTCTTGTGGTCTTTTTTTGTTGCAAGAAAATGGACTTCTCTTCCTCTCTCCCTCCCCCTGCTTATTAATTCATTCTCCTATTTCAGAATCTGCAAAATTTCTCCTGAATTTACCAACTTAACTCCTCTCATGCCTACTAGTTAATCCCAATACCTTTTTCCTCCCCTTAAACTATAAATTACCTTTTCGATCACTCAATAAATACATATGATTTTTTTTTATTTTAATTCCCATCCTCTAGAATTGGTATGTCAGCTGGGTGTTATAAGGTCAGCTGATGACCTAACTTGTACCAGCCAGATGTAGTTGATACTCAGAAATTCAATAAACCTCCAATTATGATTTAACAAACTGAAGTGAAACATTTCCATATGTTAGTATTTTGGAAGAGTACAGCCACCTCATATAATTCTTTTTTCACAGTTGGTTTTTCTTCCTGTATACTGACACAAAATCTTCCCTGGTTATAGGCAGATCTCTAGAGATGATGGAGCAAGGTTTGGGTAGGATGGGGCGATGAGCACGGGTTGTTTTGTGACTGAAACACTGCCTTCATGGAGTCTCTTCAGTATTCTCTGGCTGCTGCCTCCCCAGAAGTTTGCTTGTAAACATGTTTATAATCTTTACTTACTGAATTGAAAATATCTCCTCTTTTAATGAAATTCTAAATACCCTTATTAATAAAATAGTAACAGGATTAATTTTAAAAGCTACCAATAGTAAAAATATCTCTCTGACCAACTGTATTTCTTACTTCTTAATTTTATAAATGCAAGAGAAAGGAGCTGTTAGTGCTTCTGAATTTACTTTCTCCTTCTCCTGAAAATGCTGGAATTAAAAAAAAAAGTCTGTATGGTTTCCAATTTTATAATTTTTAAAAGACTATTCCCAGTACTGCAATTTTCTTCAGAATCTTTGCTTATCAAATCTTAGTAAATAGTCCTTTCAATTTCTCTGAAAAACCCTGAGACAAATACCCAATTATGTGTGGATCATAAACCAGACATTACTGTGTGTGCTAGCACAACCTGTTTTATTCTGTGAAGTATAAGTTCTGCTACACTGAACTTCCTCTGCTGCCTTGCTGTTACCCCACCCTATTTTGCTGAGAAATATTCTGCCTGAGTCTATAGGCATTGCAGCCCCCAGACTGCCAATGTGGAGCTCATCAGCCAGAGGGACAGAGAAGTGAGGACCGAGTCTTCAGAGATGTATACACCGAGTAGAACTGTTCTTCACACACAACCCCTCCTTTCTTCTTAAACCCCCAAGTTTCCTGAACAGATGGGAGAAAAAACTCTCTGGAAGAGAACAGGATTTTGTGACTCACATAGGACTTCCTTGGGTTTTTATCATCAAAATTTATCACAGGTTTTTCAGAGCCTGACCAGAACTTTATACAAAAACACCCAACAGATTTCTTCTAGTGATAATCCTTCAAATGGACCAAAATAAAGGATTCATTGTGTTATGAAGTGTGATAGAGTTTTAAAAATCAGAGAGTATAGTCTTTCCCCAGTCCCTGATCAAGTAGTGGAAGTCATTTAGAAGTTTTAAGCCAAGCTAACAAAAATGCCAAATAAAAGGTCTTTTAGGTTTATACCTTGACAAAAATACCTTTGAAATAACCAGCGAGTTCAAGTTTCCATTCAGAATTCTTACTGTTCAGAGTTCTGTATTTGAACTTGCCTCACCACCATCTCCTGTTGGGACCTGCTTAATTCCCATTTTTATTTTCACCCTTGGCTCTGTCTTGCACCTTAGAGGGCCTTGCACACATCTTGAAGCTCTGCCTATATCTATTTGGACTTTGAACTATGCACATTGGTGGTGCTGTTCATCCTTAGAGGCTGGATCCCAAAAAGACACATGGGCCAGCCTCACATGTAGACTTGGGACCATTTGGGCAGGAAATTCTAGGATCTGGAGGCTTTGTTCAGACATGGGCTCCAGGTGGGCACATGCTCGGGGTAGGTACATCTCCTGATCCATAGGGAAGGGAAGGCTACATGCTGTGTGAAGAGGTAAGGCCATAAAAGGGACAGAGCGAGGCCCTTTAAAGCACAAGCAGAGGGCTTAAGGCTGTTCTGATATGATCTTTTCATAGCCCCTTATATGTAATATGTTCTTATTAACTGTCTATTTTGATTAACTCATTTTGTAATTTGATATTTGTCAGATTTTATTTTATATACAGATCCTTTATACCCATCCAGTTTGTTAGGGAATGTTTGGAAATCATGGTCAATGCTGATGGGGGGGAATCAAAAATTCCTCTTTATGTGAACTTTGCCTTTGAGTTAGTCAAACCATTTTATTCTGTCTCCGTAGCATTTAAATGGACAGTATTTATTCCTGCCTTTCAGTAATTGTCTTGTAAGTTGTTCTAATTTTATGCCTCCCTCCATCCCTTATACAGACATACACATACACACATGCTCTCTGCCTCTCCACTGTGGATTGAGAAAATCATGAGCCTGAAGACAAATTCCTGCTCTGCTTCTGGTTCAAGCTACACTGAGTCCTCAGAATCAAAAACTACCCAATTGCCCCTCATCACCCACTATTTAGAGTGCCTCATGCTGTGACTTTTAATTTCAATATGGAGCTTTCTGTCAGTGGTGACTAGTTATATATGACAGGTCTCCCCTAGATCAGTTATACTCCTGTTTCAGATTCTCTCAAGATTTGCTGCCTCTTTAAGATGCCCTGCTGAGTCTCCCAGAAAGAATTTCATATGTGCCATAAAGCTCCTATTTCAAACCAGACTGTCTCAATTTTTATGAAAATCCATCTAATTTGTTTCAAGGAACGTGATGAGAGGCATGGAGAATTTACTTTGTTTTATAGAATATAGAAAAAAATTGTACTCATTTCCTTTGTGATCTCAAATTCTTTTTTCTTCTCATAATAACCAGTACAGTACAGTCATCCCCACACAATAATTAGGAACTACGTATATGTATATTTGTTTCAGACTATTAAATTACTAGGAAAGGACATCTCTGTTTAATGTACCCTGCAGTGTACCTTATACAATGATGATATTTAATGAACATTGCTTATTGCTAGATTCTTTTCTAACCCTTCATTCTCTGAGACTTCATAAGGAAGAAAATTTCCATTAACTCTTTTGTTAGAAAAGGAGCCTTATTCTTCCAAATATGAAAGTATAGAGGACCAATTCAATAACCCAAGGCTCCTATCTAAAGTTAAAGGCTTGAGAAACTCTTCCCAAAACTATTTTGTTTTTTAAATCAACACTGGGTTTTATCTAGACTACTATGTACAATGACATAGGATAGGCTGCTGTAACAAGACACCCATGGATATAGTGGCTTAATCAAGACTCCTACACAATAGTCTAGGTGGCATCATACCAGTCTGCGGCTCCATCATATCAGGGACCCAGGATCTGCCAGCTTTAACAAGTGCTCCCATCCTGAGGTCCAAGGTAGCTTCTGCACCTCTTACCATAGTGTCTTCGTACCATCAAGAGGGCAGCAGAAAAGGGAAATGTATCAGTTCTTAGGAGAGAGGATGGGGAGACTAGGTTAGGAGTGTGTATTGGGGGTACAAGTAGTCTGTGTGACATGTTACAACCTATTTATGCTTCCTTCTGAATAGAATTGTGAGTTTAACATGAAGCACAGACAGATGTGCTTTGCATAGAGCAAGGGGAATTAGCATCACTGGACTTGGAGGCCTAATCTGTGCAAAATACTTTGAAATCTTATTGTGTAACAATAGATAACCTTAAATAGCTGCTGGACACTGTGCTGAGTGCTTTACACTGATTATCTCATTAGCTACTCTAAATACTACAAGTGAGGTATTATGAATCTTCCCCCACCCCCAATTTCATAGGTGAGGAAAGTGAGGCATACGGAGGCTAAGTAAGCTACCTGCAGGCACAGAACTAGTAAGTGGTAGAGCTTAGAGCTTTGAATCCATATATTTTGATTTCAGAGTTGTCCCTCAAACAACTTTCTATTCACCCTCCACTTAGAGTATTAGGCTGCTTTTTGAAATTGGATAGAGGAAAGATTCCTTAGATAGTAATACTTTGAGTTTAAACAAAAATTTTAAAAAGATGACGAAAGATACAGTAAAATATTTGCTTCTTTCTAGGTTTCAGACTGAAGTACTATTTTATTTTTACAGTCAGGATGGCAGATTATAAGGAGATATTTTAGGTTTACACTTAATAAAAGAAATATAGCTTTTTCTAAGTTCTTAATTGAGACGAAAGAAGAGTTAGAAAAACCATATTTGATCTAAATGTGATATACTTACTACTCTTGACAAATCTGAGGCTTTATTTTTTTAACATCAAGAATGGTTAATAAATGATTTAGGTATAATTATGTAATATTTCAGACCACTTTTTAATCAAGGCAACCTGAAACCAATCCATCCTAGTATAAATTGTATCCACTCCCTGGATGTCTTAGTTTGCTAGGGCTGCCATAATAAAATCCCACAGACTGGGTGGTTTGTAAAGCACAAATTTATATTCACACAGTTCTAGAGGCTATAAATCCAAGATTAAGGAGTGATCAGGCTTGGTTTCCTCAGAAGCCTCTCACCTTGGCTTGTAGATGGCCACCCTCTTGCTGACTCTTCACATGGTCATCTCTCTGTGTGTCCTACGCTCTTTTTCTTCAAAGGACACCAGTCAGATATGATTGGAACCTCCCGAGCAGCCTTATTTTAACTTAATCACTTCTTCAAAGGCCTTATCTCCAAATAGTCTTATCCTGAGGTACTGGGAGTTAGGACTTCAACCTGTGAATTTGGGGGTACACGATTAATTTTTCACATGCACATACTTTGGACAAACAACTTGCAGCAGTGAGAAGTTGAGCATTTGAATGTTTCCCTTCCTTTATCATTTTGGCCAAAATAGGATGCAGTCCAAGTGATACGTTTCAGTGACTGTATACCTCTTTACCTAAATTTTTTAGGCAGCCTTATTAAGTTTAATATGCGAGTTATTTTAAAAGACCCTCTCAAACTTGCTGTTACTTACATTTTCACCAATTGGGCGAGAAGATCTCACATGAGCAAACTTTTTGCTGAAAAGATTGGGTGTGATTGAGTAAACAAAGCAGATGTGTGACAGGAAGGTATTACAGTCGCCTATAACAATACCAGGCTTCTTACCAGAGGTGAACTATTAGCCACAGAATGGCTGAAAAAGTAAAAGTCATTGTTCAGCACAGATGAATCCTTTGTCTACAGTTGAATCTGTATAGAGAACTTAAAGTTTATGGCAGCAGAAGAAAACATTTTACCTCTTTTGAATTGTGGAAGAGAAATACATCACTGTAAAAGATTTTAAGTATTCTGAATATGTCATCAAGGGAATTTATCCCATCTATTTTATGAAAATATTCTCAATGATACTATTTTAGCTTCTTGACTATTATATTTCTTTCATTATAAGTGTCTTTGGAAAATGGGAAGAGGAAAGGACAATACTAGACTTCATGATTTGTAGGCTTAACTTGGAGAATAAATCAGGGAAGCCATAAAAGCTAAAGAACCCTCGTGCAGTTTTCTAAAAATCTTTAGACCTGTGAAAGTTTTACAAGTTGTACTTATCTAGCTTGGGATGAAATCTATTTTAGAACCTTGGCACAATACAAAAGAAGCATTTTTGTTTATTTGTTTAAAAAAAAAAATGTGACACTAATAGAACAGACTGCCTAATAAAAATTTCCAGCAATCTGGTTACCACAACACTAAAAGCATCAGACATCAACAAAGGAGAACTGTTGGCTGTTTTCTCTTAAAGAATGATTCTTGAAGATCTAAGACAATGTTGCTGTATGATATTAGATATAATACAAATTACACACAACTTTCTGTGGATAATATTGATATTGAGCAGACCAAGCCCTTGAAATCGTTAAGGACGATATCGATGATAACACAGAAGCCACCAAATAATTTATAATCATGCACCTTGAGAGCCTTAGGTGAAAGTCTTGCATGGTCCCTCCCTTGCTTACATCTCTAGCTTTCAGTCTCACTGTCTTCACTCACCATTCACTGAACTCTGCTCATTCTGAAAATGTAGTTATCTCAAGGGGCCATGCTCTTCATCATTTCAGGACTTTCAAGTATGCTACTCTCTAGGTATGAAATACAAATCCTCCTTCACCATCTGCAGAGTTAAAATTTTCTTTCAAGTCCCTTGGATAATGATCCATAGCTTCTCACTAAGTCCAATATCATCAGATAACTGTAATGCCACTGCTTTGTTTAAACACCAGATAAAATAGTTGGTTTGATTTTTTTAGGCAGCCTATTTTAGAGATCATCATAAACACCAGAATTATTTTCAAGAATGGAAACAAAGTAAAGTAAGGGAAGGTTTGCATTTTTCACCTCCTGATCTCACCAGCTTTATGCTCACTTAGTGTCATAGCAAACAGCAGTCATACTCACTTTAAATTGTTCTCTCTCTTCCTTTTCCTTTCTCTCTCCATAACATAACATAAATTTACATAACATAAATACCTAAAGCTAAACACATATAAAATAAATCTTCTGTGTTGCACTATAGCTGGTCAAAAGTAACTCTATCGAAAAGTAACTCTATCTGCTTTATTTTTACATGTGTGTGTTGATTACCAATATCTAAAGTTATCATGTTATTTGTTTTAGTTGTTTATCATATGCACTATTCTGTCTTATTACTATTGTAGCTCCAACACCTAGAACGATGCCTATTAAGTTATATGTACTTGGTGCTTAATGAGTATTTACAAAATGAATAAGTCATCAGGGAATTTCTAAATATAATATGTATCTTCAAATATGAAAAGAGAGAAAAAGTTCATATGTAAATATGATATATCTTGGAACATTCTGTGAGAGACAGTTCTTCCAAAGCATAGGTAAAATATTGCCCCAAATGTTATAAATTTTAGTAATTTTTCATGTTTGTGAGTATAGAATTTTAAAATATAATATTTTTCTAATCATTTTGTTCTTCATATAATACTTGCAACAGTGGTTTCAAGTCAAAGATCTCACGTCATAATTTGGTAATAGACCGTATGTCTTTGTCAGGTTAATGATTCTTCAGTTGATACAAATAATTATTAAATAATGGTAGCATCCTTAATAAATTTAATAATATTTTCTAATATTTAATGTTTGAATGCATTATATTGATATTAAAAATACATGTATGAAACATTTATGCTATATTTACAGCATATATACAAAGAAACAGTAATTATATACATGTGTAGTTATATAGAATATATGTGATTTTAACAAAGCTTTCAAATGAACTGGTAAGCCCATATGAGAAGGTATGATTAAATTAAATTTGTGTGTGTGTGTGTGTGTGTGTGTGTGTGTGTGTGCAGCTAAATCATTGTAAATCATTGATCAGATTATGTGTTTTCCTCAACTGTGGTATAATGGAATAATCACAAAGACTGATGTTCAGAAAATCAAGTTTCAACCCAGCTTGGTATTGAGCAAGTCATTATATTCACTAGAATGTAAGCTCCATTAGAGCAAGGATTTTTGTCTGTTGTGTTCATTGCTGTATCACCAGCATCTAGAAAAGGCTGGGCCCAGAGCAAATGCTGAACAAATATTTGTTGCATGAATTATACTTACCCAAATTCAGTTTTCATGTTGACAAAATAATGTTCCTTTAAACCACTGCATTCCAAATAATATTAGAGCCCTTATAAATTTAAATAAGACAAATTCATAGCTAGAACTGTTTATTCAGCTTTTACCTGGGCCTTTGTAAAATTGTTTAGTCCATCAAAGCTGTTTACATTGAATAGTAACATAAATAAGACAGAAGTTAAGTTGATCCATGATTGCCATCTTCAGAAGGTCTAAGACGAAAACTTTAAATTACAAATGTGTTATTTCGTTTCACAAAATTAGATAAGTACAAAAGAAAGTTCAATAACCAACCTCTCAAATGTGTTTTCAAAGTGTGTAGCATTTACATTTTTAAAGCTGTTAGTTTAAAACGATGCTAAGAATGTTGGGACATCCTGTTGATATCAACTTCTTTAAGAAAACTTGATATTCCAAGTTAAAAAAAATAAAACAGATTAATAGACTTTTCACTTTTAAATTTTTTCTTTTTGTTCATTGAACAAATATGTAATGAATGACAACCCTGTGAAACCTGTATTAGGAAATGTAGAGAAATCAGGTCTTGACAGCCTGCTCTCTACTGTCCCCTGGATTGCCAGGTATACACAGAGCTATGGTGACAGATCCTCTTGGTCAGAGTCAATATCAGCATTGGAAAGACTGCAGAGGAAACCAGGAGAACTCTACACTATTGACAAAACAACAGTCCCCTTCTGACCAGCGTTACAGCCTCCCCACTGTAATCACCAGGCCTAATCCCTCCATGGCGTCACTTCCCTGTTTCGTCATGGCTTGTGATCTCACTTCCTCCAAACTGATGTTCAATGAGACCCTGACTCCTTTTTAATAAAACTGTTGCTGCTATACCCCTGTCATTCTCAATCCCTCTTATCTTACCTATTTTTTTCCCATAGCACATATTAGCAGGCATGTTATATATTCATTGCCTTGTATGCACACACACTAGAATGTAAGCTCCAAGATAGCAGGAAATTTGTCATTCATCAGTATATCCCTAGCCTCTAGAACAGTTTGTGACACGTAGAAGGGGCTTAGTAAATATTTGTTGGATGGATGGATGGATGGATGGATGGATGAAAAAATGAATGAAAAGCTAAACAAATAACTTGAATCTTCTTCCTGCTGATACTCTTAATTGTTCTCTTCCAGTTTTCAGCATTACCTGATTTAGATTTAAAGTTTGCCTGCATTCTTTCTAGCTCACTTTGCTAATATACCCTTGGGGCTTGCCCCAAGTGGATCTAGCCAGTATGTGTACATGAATGACACGTTGCTCTATCATGGTTACTTCATAAAGGACCTACATCTAAGGAGACACAGCATATAGATTAAACACATACACACACCCACACAACTAAACAGCACTCAGAAAAGCCAAGTGAAGTCCTTCCCTTCAGTAAGTGTACAAATTCTACAATGACAAATCAGGTGAGCAAGACAAAGACCATAAAGGGAAAATGTAGAAAATTCCTGAGCCTTAAGTAGAAATGGATATAGTTAAATGAATGTTGGTAGAAGTATAAACAGCTACTATGTTTCTAAAGGATAATCTAGAAAAAGCTATTAAGATTAAATAGATTCCTATTTTTTTCCTATCATTTTAACTTCCGGAAATTTACTCTATAAAAACTCTCCTATAACAACTGAAAACATCCCAAATGTGCATCAATAAGGAGATGGTTTAATTATGATGTCGCATAACCATACAATGGAACAGTACCATCATAAAAAAAAGAATAAACATAGACATGTTCGTATTATATTAAATGGAATGAGGAAATTGCACATTAGTATGTGTAGTGTGATCCTGTTGAGTGTATACCACTGCTCTAGATACTAGGAATAACAGTAAGCAATATTCACAATGTCCTTCTCCTTGAAGAAATAAATTCTAATTGGAGAAACACACAACAAACAAACGAGAGGTTTAATGGCAGATGGAGCAGTGCTATGGAGAATACGAAGCATGGTAAGGGGATAAAGAGTGATGAGTATTAGAAAAAGCCTCTCTGAGGAACAGATATCTGAATAAAATGAATAAAATGAGGGAGCAAGGCAAGACAATTACGAGAGACGGCCATTAAGGAAACAGGAGCTGAAGTATTGCTTGTAGTATACAAGAAAATTCCAGGAAGACAATGTAACTGGACAATAATGATCATGTGGGATGAGGGCTAGAGGATGAGATCTGAGAGGCAGCCCAGGTCTTATATGGCATTTTATGGACCATGACAACAATTTTGGATCTTCTTTAAATTTTGATGATAAATTATTACAAGATCTTGAGCGAAGAAGTATCATATTCAGACTTGTGTTTTTAAGGACTCATCATGGCTGTTATGTAGAGAATATTCAGTATTGAGTCCATATAACAACTAAGTATATCTTTTATTGGACAGTTTACAAAAGGGTTGCAATGGTAAAAAATCAGAGAAAAACATGCTTTCATATGGTTTATTTAGCAGTGCTTTAAGCACCTGCTTCACAAAGGTTTGATGACAATTGAAAAGTTTATGTATGTATATAGTTATGTATATAGAATATTCTTGCACATAATAATGACAATGGTACTATATTAAAAATTGAAATAAAACTGGAAATGTATAGAGAATATAAATGGAAAAGGCATGTTAGGTACTCAAAGTCTAACGGTTTTTTTTAACCTTTTGATATAGCTCTAATTAAATATTTTAGAACTTCATTTCCATGCTAAGAATAGAATGCTGGTTAATGCATTTTAAGGGGGCTCAAGAAGGTTGCTGTGAACTTAGAACTTATTAAGAAAATGATCAGCCAGAATAATTTACAGTGCATAAATAGACTCACACCCCAAACTGCCAGTTAGAAGTCAAGCAGTTGAGTCAAAAGGCCAGGTATTTGTGAAGGTAGCTGTGAAGACTTGGAATTAAGATAATACATATTCTACCTACATAGGTAACCCATATGCTATCTTAAAAGAGACCATGTATGTGCAAGTGTTATGGAAATTATTAGATAAAATGCTGTTTCTCTTTACGAAGATTGCTGATACATGGCAGTACCAAAACTGTGGTATTTTTCATGCTTAGTTCCAAGTGCCTCTTCTCCTTTAAAGGACATAGCCCACTTTATTAGGCCTGTTCCCACACATTTGGAGCATTCCAGATTAGAAGAAACCTATTAGGTTATTCAGTCTTATCTTTGTACATAGCAATTGAATGCCAAATTTAATTTTTCATTCAAGTTGACAGCTTCAACAGTAATAATACAATGAGTTCATTTTGGTTCATTAAGATTCAGGCAGCCTCTGGAAACGGGGCAATCCACTGCACCACCCCGCTTCTCCCCTTGGCCAAAGCACACCTTGGCAAAGAGATTTACTTAATCAGATTATTCTCTTAGGCACTATTTTTCTGAGTAAACTTTTAATCATTTGTATAAAAAACGATTATATTTGCAGAATCAATCAATATTCAGGGGAAAACTGTCTAAATAAAACTTAGAGTTTCTTTTATTCTCTCCTGCCAGAGTCGGGCCACAAGAAGTTAAAAAGCACTATACAGAGAAGCACAGAAACAGGAATGGCAGCCGAAATGAGGAAGATGGTGCGGCAGCCAAGCCGAGAGTCTACTGATGGCAGCATCAACAGTTATAGCTCTGAGGGGAAGTAAGTGACATCTGCATGTCTGTGTGGCTTTAGAACCTTCCATTCTGTAGGCAGAGGTAAAATAACAAAGCCACCAAGGACTATTGTGCAGCTTCTTCATTTAACTAGATGTTCAGTCATCCATTTTAAAACAACCTGGCCTCTTGTGATATGTACAGACAGACATATTTCTGTACTCGGTCACTCAGACCTTTCAAAGGAAGGAAGAAATGCCAAGTTAACACAAATAAACTGATTTTTATCATCCAGAAAATGTTCAGATTAGTCTCTTAGTGGATCTTTATTATAGAAATGTCACATTTAATGAATTCTTTCACTTGTGAAATTCATTGTCTGGCCTCATCACCAAAATCTAAAATAAAATTCAGAAGTGAGGAACTAATTTCCCATATTGCTATTTTTCTTCAAACAATTTTGGACTCCAAGTTACTGTAGGTCTAACACTTTCATAACAACAACTTAAATTTTCTTGTTTTTAAAACATTACCAACTCATTAGGATAAAAGCCCAGGATCTCACTTTCTCATTTTTCTAATTAAAGAGTTTTAGTTAATTCTGAAATTAATTTTTAAAAAATATAACTAGATTTTTGTTTCATTTACTTGGTTTGTTTTTTAACAATTTTATATAGATCCTACATAAAATCTGTATTTTCTTATGCTTGAGGATTTTTCTGGTGAAGCTGAACTTTTGCTGAGATGATAGAGCTCTTAAATGAGTCATTATTATTCTGCAGTTAGTTACTTAGGGATTGACCATTTACAAATTTTTTGTAATTATCCATTTATTACCATTTAAATATCTCATCAATCAAATATTAATAATTTATTTTATTTTACTGAAATTGTTATATGTTGTTCAAAATTGAAACAAAATTACGCTTCTGTTCCTAATATTAGTAAGTTTGTTTACCTGATCAAATGATTGGGATGCATGCTCCCAACAAGATATAGCTAAGAACAAAAATCAGCAGGAATGAAAGTTATAGAAATAAACTTGCTGACAAAATACCAATATTTGAGGAAGTATCATAAAGTAAATGAAAACTGGAGACATTATTTCCTGATATAAAAATTAACAAATCAAATAATATTTTTCTCCACCATAGATAAGCTCCTTAACCTCTTCTAGATTTATTTTTTTTAGTCTCTGTATGGCATAGTAATATGAACCCTATCTAATTCCCTTGCTTGTGAGGAAATAATATGTTCAGAAGCATATTGGAAGCAATAAATCTCTATGGAAATCTGCTTATTCAGAAAATACTCATTGAAGTCTACCTACCTAACAAGCCTGGTTCTTGTCACCCAGGATTCATCATAAAAAGAGCATAATCACTGCTCAAGTGGAGCTTACAGCCCAGAGAATTTAGGTAGTCATGGTGTAGTAAGGAATAGACATATTTTAATCAATTAATTTCCATTTGAACTAAATAAAAATCTCAAAATAATACAAAATTTTAATTCATTTAAAAATAAATCAATTAAACATTTTTATTTCTAAATAAGAATTTGTATTATGCTGTAATATTTACTTAAGAAATTATTAGGCATTTTTAAATTTAGCATTAATGTTACTTACTATTCATGACCAATTATTTGTGTAAAGTTCATGATATAAAAATTTACACCTATATTTTATGTCAGGGATAGATTTATGTAGAGACTTTTATTTGTAAGTGTCAAGAAACTTAGCATATTAAAAAACTATTATGAGCCCTCCCGAATAGAACATTAGCTCTTAAATTGAGAGTTGAGTTCTTTTCTCAATCAGTGCTGAACCTCATATACTTGCTTCATTGTAAGGAATCAATAAGGAAACCAATTGTCTAAGTAGTGCTTGTGATTCACAATTAGAATTAGTAGTCAAATGGAAACTAATGAAAAGAATTCTAGCAGATCCGATGGTTTGTTTTTTTTGTCCTTTTGCTAATAGCTTGATATTTCCTGGAGTGCGACTAGGAGCAGACAGTCAATTCAGTGATTTTCTTGATGGACTGGGACCAGCCCAGCTTGTTGGCCGCCAAACACTCGCCACCCCTGCAATGGGTAAGAATCATTTTTTCTACAGGAAAACATATTTTATGGTTGACAAGGTCATTTAAAGTAGCATAATAGTAATGCAAGCAAGAAGTAACATTTTAGCTAGCGTGTTGCCGGTTTCAAATGACTAATCTAATTTCTAATATATTTTTCTAACTTGAGACATTATGCAAAGTGAATAAAGTTAGTCATAGATCTTTGAATTATCAGAAAATCACCATCAAAATAGTCTACAATAGATCCAATTTAAGATAAGGGTAGCATTTTGTGAAATGCATGGAGAAAATGATGGGTTATTCAGTAAAGGATGTTGGCATGAATGTTTAACTAGGCAAAAAAAAAAAAAATGAAATTGCCTCCCTTCTTCAGAACTTAAAAAAACAATATCTTAGTCTCAATTGTAAAAGAAACAGTGTTGGAGAAAGACACTAGAAAAAACTGAAAAACACCTCAGGTAATATTTCCATACTCATTGTGTGGGAAAAACTTCCAAAAGGTCAAACCAAAGTCAGATAAATCAAAACTTCTACCAGCAAATTGCACCCTAAACAAAGTTAAAGGAAAGATGATGAATGGAGAAAATTATATGGAGCATGTACAATAGATATTTTCTGAAAGACATGAGATTCCAGTTTGAAAAGACCCGCGGTATACTCAACATGTACAGGGAAATAGGTGAGCGCTAAGGCACATCACTGTGGAATTTTATACCACTGGAAATTAATAGAAAATCCCACAATTTCCTAAGAGGAAAAGTTATTCTATATGAAACTATCAAAAAATCAGATTCTCATTGGACTCTTTCATTATAATACTGGAAACTGGAAGACTACATAGTATTACCTTCAAAATTCTGAGTAACAGTTGATACCAATATAGAGTACAATCGTCAGCCAAATTCTCAAGTAACTTAAGGCTAGGCTAAATACATACTCAGACAAGAAAGGTCTCAAAACATTTTTCTCATACCTAGTATTTCTCAGAAGGCTATTGGAGGATTGACTTCCACAAAATGAACTGAGTGAATTTTAATAATTGTGAACTAAAATCAGAAGATAAGATTCAGTAAATGAATGCTTCAACACAAGAGAGAAATGGTTGAGACAGTCAGAATGGTAGTGAAGGAAAGTCTAAAGCTAGCAGCTGAAGCCAGCTTTCAAAACAATATGTCCAAATTGTAGCATGTCAGATTTCAGAAGATTAAAATCTATAGAATACTTGATGTGTTTGATTTTCTGAAAGAGGTAAACAACCAAGAGAAAGTAAAGGGTTGAATTCATGATATGTACATAAAAATGTAAGCAAATGCTTTTTTACACACACTTATTAAGTGTAGGGAAAAGGAAGAGCTGTCCAAGAAATGAGAAATAGTATTGTAGTTCACTCAGCTATAAATAATGTTACACAATCATAATAATATAAATATTAATACAAGGAGAATAGAAGGGCAAAGTGTCAAGCATTTGGTGGGCAAGGAAAGCAGTGAGAGACATCAAAATTGGAAGTCAATCATGATATCCAAAGCTGAAAAAGTAGGAAAACATAGGTATAGCATTTTAGACATAGGAAGGCAAATGCCAAAAAGTAAAAAATAAATCAGATAAAGATATTGAAAATTATGAAAGCAGTGATCCTTGGAAGGCAAGAAGTTGAGAGAGAGAGTGGAAATATTTTATATTAATAATAAGACTTATAGGACAATTTGACTCTAAATTACGTGTGTATCTGATTAAAACAGAAACAAAAATAAAAGACTAAGAGACTTCTAGGAGCTGAGCTCTAAAACAATTACATATGTAACTATTGAACAGTCCAGAACCATGGAGTTGATCAACTGACCTGGCAAATAAAGAGAATTCACAACTGAAAAATGAAGATGATTCAACTAATTAAAAATAACTTAGACATAATTACATTTAACATTTTCAAAGATAAAGCATTATATCCATCAGAAAAAAAAATCTTAATAAAAACAATGGTAAAGGTTTATGAACAGGCAAGATATGAGAAGGAATACAAATTGGAAATACTTAGAAATATGCTCAGCCTTCCTAATAAACAAGGAAATGCAAATTATAACTTTTTAACCACCAGATTGGCAATGAGACATATCGCTAACACAACTAGTAATGGGTTGTGATACTTCTGATGATAGTGCAGCAAACTGGCTTTTCTGAAGGTAATTGGCAATATGCATGGAATTTTTTAATATCCATTCTATTAGACCCAATAATTAAAACTTTGAGAATTAATGTTCAAAGAATAATTGACCAAGTGTGCAAATTCTTTATAAAGCTGTTCATCATAGTGCTGTTTATAATAGCAGCAATGTAGATAACCCATATTTCCATCAATGGGGATGTGGTTAAATAGGTAATGGCATTCCTATTTAGTGGTCCATAAATAAACTGAGGATGTATGGTCATAATAGAAAATTAGATAAGAAGGAAGGGGAAATGAAGATAAGGAGGGAGGCAGAGTAGGAGAAAAGTACTTATGAGATTGCTAGGATATTCACTAAAACATTAATGATGGTTTCTCTAGATAATGGAAATACAGATAATTATGCTTTTTTATTAAGAAGTATTATATACTGGATGACTTAAAGGATAAAAAATCTTATTAGAGTATAAGAATCACTTAAATAATTAAGTTTTGTCATAGTTAAGTGATTTATAGACTAACATGGGACTCTCATAAGATGGGTTAGTACTAGAAAAATAAGCTGAAACATTTCAATACCTGATTTGGAAGCAGGAAGACAAGAGTGGGGTTGGGAGCTCTACATACTAGCTTTTTATCAGGACCATGAAGATCATAATTTGGAGTCTGTTACAGACCTCTACTTTTTGTTAACGCATGTGACTGCAAAGAAGCTGGAATATTTTGCTTTCTCTCCACTTGCAGGTGATATACAAATTGGAATGGAGGATAAGAAGGGCCAATTAGAAGTTGAAGTCATTAGAGCACGAAGCCTAACGCAAAAACCTGGTTCAAAGTCTACACCTGGTAAGGAAAGATGTTTGGACAAGAGAATCTTACATAGGCAGAAACTCAAAGCATTTGCCTGGTTGGAATTTTATATGCTCTGTTTGGTAACAATCTGATTGATGAAAAAGGCAGCTTTTCTGTGTTCTTTGATTATGTAAAAATGAATGATTCTGTCAGAAAGTGTTAGAGGAGTATTGTCATCTTAAGAAAAGTTTAATTATAATTGTTTCTTAGCTCATGTCAGTAATTTTTTATGTGCATTTATAAATGCAAAAGAAAAGTTGAGTTCTAATCATAGAAGAAAACAATGAGCTTTAAGATATAAACCTGAATTGTAATTCTACCTGTCCCCCAAGTAAGTCAGAGTCTTATGACAATTTTGCATACATTTATTTGAAATGAGGAGAATGACAGTAGGAGTAACATGGTTGTTAAGGAATAGAATTTATGGAGTACTGGAAATTTTAAATGATTTAAATAGCTAATGGGAAACTTTCAATAAGCATCTCTAAATTGCTAATAAGGCATTCTCTAATAAAATCCATTTAACTTAAAGAATTAACTCCTTTTGTGTTGATATTCCCTTTGTTTAGCTCCATATGTCAAAGTATATCTTTTGGAAAATGGGGCCTGTATAGCCAAGAAGAAGACAAGAATTGCACGAAAAACCCTTGATCCTTTGTATCAACAGTCCTTGGTTTTTGATGAAAGTCCACAGGGTAAAGTTCTTCAGGTCAGTAAAAAGTTTGACTTTTTACATTGTAATATCCACACTATCTATGTAAACATGAAAGAAGTGGTCAAACACAAAAAGAATAAAGTTCAGTAAAGAGAAATGTAATATCACATTCTCGAGTCAAAAAAATGGTAATTTACCATTACTGGTAATTTACCAGTAAATAATGTATAAAATAATGTGGCTCTAATAGAGAAGAGAATTTTTATTTTCTCTCTCCCTATTTTTTCTTCTCTTCATCCTCCCCATAGACTTTTGCCTTTTTTTCACCCCTCTTTTCTAGATAGATAGATAGATAGATAGACAGACACACACACACACACACACACACACACACACACAATCAAGGCAGATGATGCTACTAATAGTTTGTTGAGTATTACTATGTGCCAGACATGGGATATAAAAAGAAATAAAGGAAAGGAAAACAAGTGTGTGGGGACCCACATTTGCATTCAGAACAGGTTAAACGTCAGGTGTGTTGTTAGGTACTTACGTATATGATCTCTTTTAAATGCTTTAACCACCAGTATGCAACAAATATTATATCTCCATTTTAAAGATGATGTCTGAAGATTAAATAATTTAGCAAAATTACTCAGTAAATAGAAAAGGCAAAATTTGCCACTCCTGCCTGTGTAAAGCAGGTAGATGAGTTCAATTGGATAATAGAAGCTAGGGGCAAGTGTGATGGATGCTTATCTGTTACCAACAGATGTGACCTAGGTTATGAGTGAGCTTGCTGACTTATTAATCATCTGAACAAATCAGAATTGTCAGGCAAGTCTTCAAAAGGCACCACCTGACAATTATTTTTCAACCTGCTTCTTTTACTAACAAGTCTATAATATAAAAAAAAAAATGTAATGAATAGTTTCTCATTCTTTATACATATTCCATCATACGTGTACCCCATTAAACATTGCATTGGGTTGTTTTACCCTCCTGGCTTGCACAAAATTTAATTTTTATCTTTATTGCCCTGCACATCACTTACTAGATAATGGCTACTAAAGAAGGTGTTGAATTTACATATAAATAAACTTGAATATTAATTTCTTACTAGATAGTGGTTACTAAAGAAAGTGTTAAATTTATATATAAATAAACTTAACATTTATTTCTTTAACATGGTTTATGTAGATAATATTCCTCATCAACTAGACAAACATTACTTGCATTCCATCAAATCTAAAAATTGCAAAATGTCTCTTTGAGAACCTTCATGTTATTTTCTTATCTATCCTCCTCCTTGATGTTAGTTACATTCATTTACTCTCCACTGACCCACTTTTACAGAATAGTTGCATTCAACTCTTCCAATGTGAAAGGGTGAGAAGTTCAAGTTTTATTGTATCTCTCTGTCTCTGCAGGTGATTGTCTGGGGGGACTATGGCAGAATGGACCATAAATGCTTTATGGGTGTGGCTCAGATCTTGCTGGAAGAACTCGATCTGTCCAGTATGGTCATTGGATGGTACAAATTGTTCCCACCGTCATCCCTGGTGGATCCCACACTCACTCCCCTAACCCGCCGGGCTTCCCAATCATCTCTGGAAAGTTCAACTGGGCCGCCCTGCCTTCGATCATAGTGAACTCATACCAGAGTCATTCCAGTAAAACTCTACCTTTCAGGATTATAATCTGAACCAGATATTTCATGATCAAAAGTGTTGTTGGAGACAGACAATCAACTTGTGTTTTGCCTGTAGTAGTTTTTCAATAATGTGTCCCAATTGTTACAAACCTGGCTTCATATGACAGAACAAGGCAATCTATCAAATTACAGTAAAAGTCAATGTGCTAGTGAGAGTCACTGATGCTTCTAACAAATAGAAAAATAGGAAACTTCAAATGTGTACACACGCACACACACACACACAAACAAACACACACACAACCCAAATTGAACAAACTGGAAACTCTCACTCTGGAAAGTTGTATTTTACACATTTCTACACAGACCACAAACAGTGTTATTTCTCTGATATTTGAGAAGTTTTGTTCTTTTGTGTTTTGCGTTTTTTGTGTATGTGTTATTTGTTGGTTTTAGATTTGTTTTGTTTTTTACTGTTTGTTATTTACACTAGTTTTTGGTTGTGTCATGACAGGCCTCATGATGCTAACAGAGACCCTTCCTTTCTTTTTCCAAAAGCACCAAAAAAAAAAAAAGGGCTGAAGCAGTCTCTGTAGCATCTCCCCAAAGTGTTCAACAGCCAGACAGGATGAGGCCCATGGAGGGTTTCATTGGCTTTCCTTTTACAAATCTTCAAAGTCTTACGTGTGGAAACCCAGAAAACAAAAAATTATCTTCCAAAACTAATAATCACAAATCATTTTTTTAATGAAGAGCATATCTGTTTGTGTTCTAAAGAATTAATTTATGTTTTCCATTGTTTTGCATGGAAGACTCGTAAAGAAGTCAATCTCCAACCAATGTCAGGAACTAAAACTAACTGCATAATTGTACTTCAGAAACACTCCTTGTAATGCCTTTTTCTTCCTGCTATCCAGAAAAACAAGATATGCTCATGTGTGTAAACCACACTTTGACTTCCCAAAATGGTGACTAGAAATGGATTTGGGCCTAAGATACTTTCAGCTATGCCCAGAAAGGATATGCTCATGTGTATAAACCACACCTTTGACTTCCCAAAATGGTGACTAGAAATGAGTTTGAGCCTAAGACACTGTCAGCTATGCCCAGGCTTCTCGGCCATGTCTCAGTGTGGACACACCTATCTCCCCTGGAAAGAGCATGGTATGAGCTGTTCAATATTTCACTGGAAATTCCAGTTGAAATATTCTGCACTAACTAACATTTTTATCAAATTTTAGTTTACATTTCTTTGAGATTGATGCAAGCACAAAGCTTGATTTTTTAATACAAAGTATCTTATTTTATGGGGTGGGGGGATTAAACAAAGTCAAATTTCAATTTGCATTTTCTTCATCTGAATTTTTCTTGGCCTTGGATTTCCCTTGTGACATTCTGTATGTGTGCTACAAACTGCAAGCTCTGCAGGTGCATCAATATGTTCTCCCTCCTTCTATGAGTCATTCAACTTTTGTGATCACACAAATAGAGCAGCATGACTTGGAACTGTTCAAAGCTGCATGCACGTTTTGTAATAAAAAAGAAAAAAAGAAAAAAAAGAAAAGAAACAAAAGGTTATTTAATAATGTATGTTAGTTCCACATAGACCGGCCTGTATGTTGCATGTACTTGTACAGTTTGCTCGTTAATTACTATACTGAAATAACCAAGAAATCTAAGCCATCCATTTTTGTTATAGACATTTTGCAGGTTTTAGCCAGACACCATCTGTGAGTCTGGAGTGAAATGTCTATAGATGGACTTTATTTTTTACCCTCTGGAAAATGTGCTGTAGTATGGACCAAATTCCTCCTAATAAATATTTTGGTGTAGATTCCTACTGTGGGGCTGTAACACGTGTAGACACTGTGTACACACTAGGTTTTAATCCATAGACATACTGCCTGTACCAAGTGAATTATTTATTATTATTTACACATGCCAGAATTATCTGCCCATCATTCCACAGGGCACAGACCGACCGCCACTCACCATGCTGAGCAGGAAGAACTGAAGCCTTGGTGCACTTCTCCTAGAGCCTGTTCTGTCTTAGTGGCCAACAGTCAACTAATTATAATTGGGTAGTATCTTTCTATTTTGACCACTTGTCTTAACACTCCCCTGTGCTTTTAAATGAACTTCCAACTCATGTATGTAAACATGTTTAATAAAATTTACTTTTCATGTCAGTCAGGAGCCATCTGTGTTCTATGTTTTGCCCAGATATCTATTGTGGGTTCAATGGTGCAAAATGGGAGCCAGACCATGGGGAGGGGAGGCTGGGATTTGTCTTCTGCTGTGGGCATTTAACTTGACTTGTCACTGCACTCTATATGTGTCTTACTCTATGGCCCAAAGGGTACTTTACATCACATACAAGTTTTCACTTTGTCGGCCTGTCTAAGTGAGCACATGACTATACTTCTGAAAAGTGGCATTATTAACAATAAATCTCAGTAAGAATCAAATGGAAGGTTGTTTTTCTGCTGCTGTTTGTGCTAATAAAAGAGACACCTTTGTTGTCCGATTGCCAAATCGTTTCAAGTTATGTGACATATCAAAATACTAATTCCTGCGTCTCTCATCAAAGCTTCTGGTTTCTCTTTTCATCTTTTTCTTCTAAGCTTCTGCCTAATTTGTGAAGCCCTGCCTTAGAGTAGGCTGACCTAAGAAACCAAGCAATACAATACATTTTCTTCAATAGAATCTATATTTTTGAACATAGTCAATGAGTCTCTAAAAGTGACGTTAAAAGAAAAAGTATTAGCTTTCTTAATTTCATGATATTTTTCTTCTCCAAAAATGTGTTCGTGTATTTCATAATCATCATTTTCACAAAATACTTGGTAAGCACTAATTTCATGTATTTTTGTAGTAAAATTACCTTTGAGATATATACTCTCCACCTTCTAAGAGCCCTTAAATTATTAGACCACACTGGCTTTGACTTTGTAAAGTGAAATAAACACAGCTAACTCAAAATCAAATTTGAAAGAATAAAGCAATTTCAGACATGTCACTACATCAGTTGTTTAAAGTTTTTTTAAACAGTGAATTTTACTGTATCGAATGAATCAGTTGTTTGGTCTACAAGACATGAAATTATCTGTTAGGCTGGATCAACAGGAGACAAAAACAACTGATCGGTTCAGTTTACAACAGACTGTCAGAGCAGAGTTGTTTAATGCACATGCAGTAATATAGCAGATTACGGGGAGTGGGGAGGGCAAGGCTGCCACTGAAATAGGAGGCAAGTGAACAACACTTTAGAATTCTTTTTCTAAATAGAGACAGAAAAAGCAAAAGTCTTTCTACAAGTCAGATAAATCTGTATGGCATTATGATTTCACGGCCTACAAGGATGGAGAAGACATAACTGGAGAGAAAACCATGCTAAATCTTCATGGTTTCTGGCTGACTCTGACAACCTAATTTCTGGAAATCCCAGCCTGAGATATAGGACCTGATTATACTTAACATTGTTAAGGGCTTTGTTGGGTACTAGATATTGAGTACTTGGGTATAAAAGTGAATAAAGAAAAGAACTCACTTTGTCCAAGAGGAGCTCTCTATCTCTTAAGAGAGATTTCATTTTTAAAAATTACAATAACATATTTGATTAGTATACAAAGGGCTATAGGATTATGTTTAACTCTCACAATAGCCCTATGAGTTAAGTAGGCTTGTGACCCCTATCTGCAGCTTGGTGAAGGTAAAGAACAGGACAAAAAGGTCAGTACAGTTAGCGATGAAGCTGGGACCTGAACCAAAATCTGGCTGACTCCAGAGCCTACCCCGCTGAACACTCTGCAACGTCCTCTAAGTGCTGACAGTTGAGCTAGATCTTCAAGAATGAAGAGTCTACGAGGTGAGAAAGGATTCTGACTCAGACCATTCTCCTCCTCAAGGCAGCTCCCAGCCAGCATGGTCTCCTACTGCAAATTGCCCCAGAGACTCATTACCAAGGAGTGGCAGTGGAGGCCAATAATAATAGTAGGGAAAGGAGACAGGTGAACTCCTCCATCCACTGAAACCTTTCTAAGCTTTTTCTCCTCTAACTTCTCTGTGTCTTCCTCTAACTGCATTCACCATTTGCATTATCATACTTCATAAGTACATTATATGCAGCTCCCAAGAAGAGTCTGAATAAAGGAGATAGAACAAAGTTGCCTTTAACTGAGTCCCAGACTTATCCTTTTGTCTCAAGGTAAAATTGTCTTTTGAGTACCCCTACCCAACTCCTTGTCCCCTGTCCTGATGCAGCAGTTCTCAATTCTGCATCAGTAACAGAAATCTGCATCTTGGGGTTGAACAGATTAGCCTTGAACCCCAGCCCAAAGAGCTTTTCAGCATCCTAGAGTCAGTGCATATACCCTTTAAGTTACTTCTGAAATAGACTCCATGACTCTTCATCTATATGAAGTGTCCTTTCTGCTCAGAGGAGCTCAAAAGTCATCATCAGTTCTTTGCACAGCTCCCATACCCTACATAGGACTTCCATCCTGAGTACAGAAAATTTGTCTTTCATCAATATATCTCTGGCACTTAACACATTGCGTGACACATAGTAGGGACTTAGTAAATATTTGCTGGATAGATAGGTGGGTAGAAGGATGGATGGATGGATGGATGGATGGATGGATGGATGGATGGATGGATGGATAAAAACCTGAGTGAATGAAAACCTGAAACATCCTTCCTGCTGGTACTCTTAACTGTTCTCCAGTTTTCAGCATCACCTGATTTAGATTTAAAGTTTGCTTGCATTCTTTCTAGCTCACTTTGCTACTCCACCCTTGTGGCTTGCCCCTACCATTCAACTGGACCTAGCCAACGTGTGTGCGTGAATGACATGTTGCTCTACCATGGTTAGTTCATAAAGGACCTACATCTAAGAAGCAGGCACAGAATAAAAAGGAATAAGCACTAAGTCTACACAACACTCAGAATGGTCATAAATGAAGTCTCTGCCTTCAGTAAGTGTACAAATTCTACAACAAAAAGTCAGGTAGGCAAGATAAAGACCAGAAAGGGGAAAAGCAGAGAATTCCTGAGCCTTAGGTGTGTAAAAGGGTACATCCGCATGAATAGTCAGGGCCATTGCCTTTCTTGGATACATGCCACCTGAATGTAATCTCTATGATAGCAGGGAATTTGTCATGGTTCTTCTGACTAGCATGTGTTTTGTTATTTCTTTATTCCTCCAGATTTTCCAAGTTCTACCAACACATAAAGTCAAGTCATCAGAAAGTACACACATCACACTAACTTGTTCCTGCCATCATATTCACACCACCACAAATTCATTATGTTTTTCTCTAATGTTGTCTTTGGTTTTTATTGTTTTAATTAAAAATTCTTCTTAATGTTGCCTATACATTTTCATCAGATATTTTCCAATAGATCACTCAATATTTTTCTTTTTTCAAAGAGGTGCACATGATATTTTTGTTTTTGTGCTCTACATTTTATTATTTAGTGTCCAGAAAAAGTTTTTCTTCTATGGACTTGTGCTTGCTTCTACCACAAGGCTCCTAATCTTTTGTGTGCTTTGGACTCCTGTGGAGCCTAGTGAATCCTAGAGACTCCTCAGAAATACATCAAACTCATTTTAAAAGAGCATAGGATTAATAGGAAATGTTTATATTGGAAGAATTAAAATTATTCTTAAAACATTTGTGATGTAGTCATTAATATATACGACTTCTTTACTGATACATTGAATAAAGTTACAGATCGAATAATGACTGTATTTTTGAAGGAGTGGTGAGCATATGATAGTTCAAAATATCTGCAGCAACTCTAATTGATATAAAAATATCTGTGATTTTACCAACAAGGCCACAGGTACTGTATGCTATTGTGGTCTGTTGCTTACAGTGACAATGGACAGGAATGCCCAGTTTTCAATTAGACTCACACACAAAAGAAGTAAAGAGGCATATTTTTTTCCTCATCCACATTTTCAGACCTCCAGAATTCCTTCCTGGGACCACAGGATAAATAGCATAACTCATGATGCAGTCAATTTACTCTAGCTATCCAGAGCACTACTCAACAATTACACTCTCAGACAGCTATAGTAGAGCTCATGGCTACTGTATTTTTTTCTTTCTTTTTAGGCCTTTTTCCAATGTTATAATAAAATGGCTTGATGAAATTCTTCAGAAATCCTTTTGAAGTGATTCAAGGAAGAAAACAATGACATGAACTAGTACATCAGTGCCTGTCACATAGAATGTGTACAGAAAGCAAGATGGAAGAATGAATGAATGGCAGAAAGATTAAGAACTCCATGTTCTCCTCCATCACTGGTTCTCAGTCTACTAAAATTTGATAAACTTTGAGTAAACATACAAATCTCATCTCCTACTCCCAGCATGGCTACAGTTGCTCAAAGTAATGCTCAAAGAATCTATAGCTCTTTTTTTCATTGAAAACGTCAAATTCTATATTTAATTTGTTGCCTGTATCCAAGATTTTTCTTGCACACTATTCTCTAGTTTGTATTCCAAAAACAATACTTTTGGTTTGGTTTGGTTTTATGTTTTCTTTATCTAACTGTATTATCATATCAAATATGGTGTTTTGATTTTTCAACCTATGCATACCAATATGGCAATATCTACACTGGAAATGTAATGATCTAGCTCATTAAAATTTCAAGTATAACTAATATAAAGTGCTCTATGATGCTATTCCAAAAAATTCCTATTTAAATTTTTTCATAATTATTATTGCAACAGTATAATTCTACTTTATAAATTGATTTAATCTTATAAGTTCACCACCGCTATTTCTGCAATTGGCTTATTGGAGCCTTTTCCTTGGGGATTTCTTGTTCTTCCAAAAGCAACTTCAGCATGAAGTCAAAGATTTCTGATCTGTTCTTTTGTAAATGTGAAGACCCTCTGATGATATAAAGCAAAGTGTGCATGTCCAGAGAATAATAAATGGGACAGGGGCTTTGAGAGCCAACAGGGAAATAAAAGGAGGAAAATCCTAGGAACACTGAAGAAATAAAGAGCAACTTACTCTTAATTATGGAAACTCCTGCCCCATTCCATTGCAAGCAATAGCTCAATAGTAGTCAGGCTATATCCCAAAGTCAAAAGGCAATGGTCAGTCATTGTTCAACTTCTCTGTTTTACTATAAAGTTAGAACTGAATTTTTTAAAACTTTGTGACACATCACTAAGATTTAAAAGAAACAGTTTTGAAGAGGCTATTATTCCCTGTGTTGTAAAATAATGTCCCCTATTCTCCTCTCTCGTCTGATTTAATCAGGCCCTCTGGTCTGAAAGTCTTTTGATTCTTCTTTTGGGAACAGAAGAATGCAGATCTTCCTGTGTTCTCTGCCATGGACCCACCCGCTGCCCATTCATCTAAGCCTTACACCCCATCTGGAGCTCTCTGTCACTCATAGGTAGCTAAAGCCAGTGTCTCTCAAACTGTAATGTTGCAACATTTCACTTGGGATCTTTTTAAAATTTAGATTCAATTTTAGAAGTCTGAGGTGGGGCCTCAAACTATGTATTTTTAACAAACTCCCAGGGAGAAGTTGCCAATTAATTTGAAAAGCCCACTGAAAAATAAAAAAAGAGTGGCCCCTTGTTTAAAAAAAAAATTAGTGAGAATTTCAAGGTGGCAACAAAAGAGCATTAAGACAAACTTCAGGCACTTCCAAGCACAGGGCCCCATGTGACGGCACAAGCCTCACATCTGTGCACCTGTCCTGCTCTCTGGGGATTCATGAGTTATTGGGTATTACTTTCAGGAGTACGGTGTGGGTGTTCAAGCCTAGAAAGCAAAAACGTGTGGTCAGCCATTCTTTCCAGGGCCTTTCTCTCTACTGAGAGGAGTGCCCAGGTAAAACTGGTCATGATTTTTTTAGCCATTTAGACCACTGATTCATTTGGTTAAAATCAATTATTTGATACCCCACAAGCAGTTTTCTAGGAATTCCTTCTTCTTTCCCCTTCCCTCCCCCATACCCACCTTCAGAACAGTTTCTCTTAATGGAGGCTTTTCAAATGTTTGATAAGTTTCATATACAAAAATGGGGACGCTCAATATTTGTCTAGAGCAGGAGTCCCCCATTGGTGCCAGTCCGTGGCTTGTTAGGAACCAGGCTATAAAGCAGGAGAAGAGCGGCGGTCAAGCAAGCGAAGCTTCTGTATTTGCTCCCCAGCGCTAGCATCACCGCCTCAGCTCCACCTCAGACCATCAGGTATTAGATTCTCATAGGAACTCCAGTCCCTGGTGACAAAAAAGTTTGGAGACCACTGTTCTAGAGAACTAAGGGACAACCTTGGAGTTTATCTCTAGATATCAGTAGAAAAGGTAGAAGTTCTTAGAACCTTCACTCTTTCTAACCAGAGCTGTGAGCTGTAACTTGTTTGGCATTTTTATCAGAGTTTGGAGAAGGGGAATGTTGACACAGGTCAATCATGAAAGTTCTAGTGTCATGAAAAGTTAGATGGAGACAAAGATAGAATAATTATTTTTATCTAAAAGCTGCCACACACCAAAGATGTCTCTGAGTTCTATAAATTCTACTTCCTAGGAAGTTAGGCCATCAAAACCATAGTTGTTAGGGAGTTAAACAAACAAGATCTGTAACAAAGTTCTACCAGTTGAGGGGTAGGTAGCCCCTCCATTCTGAATGTAAGGGGAAGCCCAGGAGCAGCCTGGGTATTAGCTAGCCTGAAATTCCAACCCTCATTATCTTCCCTCCCAGGTGCCTGCCTGTGGGTTACAACTGCAACATAGGCTTTCCGGGGACTAAAAAAAGAATTAGAAATTCGAAATAGTGTCTCCAGTAGCCTGTCGTCACCTTCAAGGAGGCTGTGCAGTATTTGTGAATGCCCACTGCCTTAATAAGAGACAAACAGAAGTTATTTTATACGGTTCTTCTCAGTGTGTAGTTTCAAATCTCACTCTGCTGTACTAGTTAAAAGCCAAACCCTCAAAATTGTAAACAAGGGTTTCAGTTTCCAGGTTGGGCCGCAAGCCCTGCCCTCTGTTGGTGAAAGCAGGAACCTCATCAAACAAATGGGTGTGCTGTCGCATCTCCACCACAAGATGGCAGTAGAGCTTCGTGCAGTTCGGAAAGCCGCAAAAGGCAGAGTACCTTCTAAACTATGGAAGTCTGAAGTGAGAAAGATTTAGACTAGGATTGACTAAACAAACCTTAAGGTTAAAGACAAAACTTGTGGGGGAAAGCCTTTTTCGAGATATAAAGCTATCTAAGAGTATAAATACTTTATAATTATAAAGATATACAAAGCTTTTCTATTTTTACCTCCATCAAGAATTAGACAGGAGGTCCGATTTTGTTGAATGACTTCTGAGTTGTGACTTACCTCCCTGGGGGTGAAGCAAGTTAATTTTCAGTCCACAGATGTATCTGGTCAGAGAAACAATATAATTTCCATTTCTCTTATAACACATTGCCCTATCCCCAGGGCCAAAGGCACCATACTCACCCGTGGTCACCACATAGATCTGCCCAGTGAAGGCCAAGTGCCTGGGACACTAGGACAGAGAGAGTGTCAGCAGCACTGGGAAAAAAATTCCAAGGCTGAACCACTTTTAACCACTGAAAAGCTGGTAAGGGGTTCTATATTAGCTTCCTGGGGCTGCCACATCAAATCACCACAAACCTGATGGCTTAAAATAACAGAAATGTATTGTTGCACAGTTCTGGAGTCCAGAAATTTGAAATCTCAATGTCAGCAGGGCCACATTCCCTCCAAGGCTGTTAGAGGATCCTTCTTTAGCTCTTCCAGCTCCTGGTGCCTCCTAGTGCCTCCTGGTGCCTCCTGGTGCCTCTTGGTGTTCTTTTGCTTGCAGCAGCATCTCTCTAACTCTGCCTCCATCTCACATGCCTCACCTCCCTGTGTCTCTCTGTGTCTTCTTTTCTGTTTATTAAAGGACATTCATCAATGGATTTAGGGCCCATCCAAAATCAGGATGAATCTCATCTTCAGATCCTTACCTTTATTAAATCTACAAAGACCCTTTTTTTCCAATCCAGGTTACATTCTGAGGTTCCAGAGAGACTTTTATCTTGGGGAGGGGGACACCATTCAACCCACTATAGCTAGGAGGCATCGCTCTAATAATTCTCACCAGAATTATGGAATTTCAATTAATCTGAACAGCAGCCAGTAAATGCTGAGCAAAAGCAGCAAACTTCACTTGGCTATGGATGTGGGAATCTCTGTAGATGCACCATGAGCAAAGAAACTCCCTTCCTCACAGATGTCTCTGTGAACCCCTGTGATTTATGAAATGACCTCTTAGTAACCTAAGCCCATTTGTCTTTAAAGCATTTCAGTATTGTGTGTGTATTTAATAACAGTCACATAAAATAAAATCACGATTTTCTAATTTATATACAAATAGTATAATAATGACAAAAATAATGAAGTAATTGAAAAAATGTTCTATTTGGATTAGTCTTTTGCAATGAACATGTGTTAAAAAATGGATCTGGACTCTTATTAGCTATGTGTCACTGAGCAGAAAAACCGGGATGATAATACTACCTACCCTGCTTGCCTAGGAAGAATGTATATGAAAATGTTTTAAAATATTGAAAACCTTACAAGTATGAGAGGTGTGCTTTTCTTTCTCTTCCACTTTTACAGCATGTACAGGCACATGTGGGGTCACATGAACACAGACAGAGAGCCTGAACTCTGCTCATTAAAAGCTCTGTCCCTGACTAGCAGCATCAGCCTAACCTGGAAACTTGCCAGAAATGCAGAACCTTAGGTCCCATCTGATGCAACCAAAACCAGCTGTTTAACAAGCTCGCCAGGTGATTCCTATACACATAAGCTTTGAAAAGCTATGCCCTAAGTGATCTCTGTTTGATAAGTTTCATATAGGAAAATGGGGACACGCGATATTTGTCTCATTATTGGAAGCACTTTAGAAATATCCTGGGTGTGAGCGGGATTCAGCAGGGAGAGAAGAGACGTCACTCTTACCACTGGGTGGACCCTCTTCACTCACAATCCCCAGCCAGATGATGAAACACAGTCACAACACCTGGCTTGGACAGCAGCTGGGTTCAGCTTTGATATCTGTGGAAGATCAGTGGGGCTCTACCAATTTGGGAACCTAAAATATTCTGTGCCCCTCACCCTATCATTTTAATGTAGCATTTTCACAGGAAACTGAAAGAGTAAGTACAAAGGAATGCCAAGGGCATTGCTTAAACAAATAAAAATAAATAAATGAATAAAGAGATAAATAAATACATAAAGAAGAAGAACAAAAGAGCCCATGGAGAATCCTTTGACTTTTCTCATTCCTGATTTTTTGTAGGAACAATGGGAATAATGATACCGTTCATCTCAACAGAGTAAGACCGAAGCTGTGAGAGCAGTCCTGCTTTGAGGTGCCAGATGAAAGGTGCTCTACGAATACAAAGCATACAAAGCGAAGGCAGCTAGGTTGGCATTTTTGCAAGAGAGAGAGTCTCCCAGTGTGGTCTCTTACATTTTAAAAGCAGAGAGTGAGCTGACACTCCTTCAGGGTTTTACTTGGCGAGCTCCCTGCCTGGGCCCTGATCACAAAGGAAACCTGATGAGAAAGGGATTAGGGTGGCCCAGGTTCTTGGTTACTTGGTAGAGCTTACAGCAGATTCCACATGAAAGACATATGTTTGGAGTGACCAGGGCAAAAGCAAATGATGGCCGATGAAAGGGATCCTGCCCTTCTTCTCTTCCAGTGGAGCTCCTCTAAAGGAAACTCAAACAGTGAGAAGTAGCCTTCTCTGGAGCAACAAATAGGATGTAGAAACCCTAAGCCTGGACTTCTGTGCTCTGTGGGGAACCACTGTTTTAGCTGGGCACAGAGGTCTTACAGTTTTTCTTGCTGTCAAACCTGTGTGTGCCATGACGAGGGCAGCCTCAGATAACACCTTTACCTTGTCTTGGCACAATGCTCCTTAAGGACCACAGAGAAATGCTGTCTTGCCATCTTCTCCTCTTGGAGGAGATACAGGGTTTGGATCTACCATGTATTTGTCTTGCTCACGGGACATCTGTGAACACCTCTTGACTGCCCCCTGACAGAATTAGTTGTTCCTCTGTGTTCCCAACTATAAGTGTCAAGCTTTCCTTATCACATTCTACTATAATTATTTTGGGTCTACTCCTTTGACCAGTCAAGTAATTCCCTTAAGATCAAGGATGGTGTTTATTTCTCTATTCCAAGTGCCTGGCACGGTATCTGGCATAACTGGTCCTCAATAATTATTTGAATAAATTATTCCCTTCCTGTCCTTAGTGAAGGCTGAGAGACGGTGAAGCAGAAACAGCCAAACAACAGTGAGTTTTTCAGTGAAGCAGGGACAACATCATCATACTGAAGACTTACTAGTTGCCAGCACTTTATATAGTTATTGCATTTAATTTTCACGTTCTCACCAATCCTATAAGGTAGGTGGGGTTGCTGCACTTATAAAAAAGAAAACGGAATCTCAGAATGGTTCAGTAACTTAAACATGTGTCACAACCAGTCGTTTGTTGAGCTATTGTATGTACTCACGGACACCTGATGCTGAGTTCTTAGCCATTATGTCAGACTATTCAGGACCTTGTAATGGATCGTGGAGAGCCTCTCATCTGACATTCTCCAGAGTGAAGGATGCAGACCTCTTGTGGTGGTGAAACCATCCTCAGTGAGAGGGTGTGAGATAAGATATCAGGTTGGTTGACTTTCAGCTGGGAGCAAGTGACGTGTGCTTAATAATGCCAGCACAATTACAGACAAGGCACAGGGTGGGTCAAATCCAAGCTGGAATAGTCACTAGCTTTGTAGCCTTTTACAAGTCACTTAAATACTCTGTTTCAGATCCCTCATCTCCAAATTGGGGTAAATAGTATTACTTTTCTAAAAGAGGTATTGTAAAAATTACATTAGACAATATATGCAAATGTGCTTAGTACAATTCCCAGAAATTGTTATTATCATCTTTATTATCAATACACAGTACATTATACTAATTATTGATATTATTTTTTATTCTAAAAAAAATTTTTAAAGGCTTAAGGAGCTACTCAAATTTGAGTGTCACTTGAGTATAATTTCAAAATCACCCCTCTATATTTAAAAGCTTTAAAAAGCCCCAAAGGCGCTACCCAAAAGGAATGATTCTGTCTGCTCGGTTGGCATATTCTCATCACAACCTGCCAGCAAATTACTGTAGGATTTGCATGAGCCATTTGACATCTTTCCCATATCTGTGAAAGAAGGTAGTAAGAGCAAAGGATGATTTGTGGTAATGCTTGGAAAACTAAGAAATACAACACAGAGGCTCTTATTCTCTGTTCACCAACTAAAACTCACAGGAAAAAAATTTATTTTTCTTCCCTACTTAATGTGGACATGTTAGAAAACCTTTGGGTGGCCTCAACTTTCCACTGCCCCACTAGCTCCTCAGGGGCCAAGAGAGGAGAAAAAACTTTTTCCATAAAGCTCATTAAATAGCAAGCTTTTTTAAAGCATGTGATCTTCACTTTGTAATTCTTGGTGACTGTTCTGTTTCTGTAAATTCATTGTCACACACTCTATACCATGCCACCCCTGACGTAGAAGACTGTGGCTTGGAGAAGCCTTCTACCAGTAATTTGATAGTCCAGATGTATGGCTTGCAAGCATGAGCTGTCATTCAGCAGCCATGGCTCCCGATTGCCCACTTGTAGTATTTGCTTATCCAGGCTCCACCTCCTCTTCAAATGACCTGACAGGATCCTTAGTGCTTAACAAGTGTACATACATGGCTGACTGACACTCCTCTATTACTAGTGTTCTTCCGGTTGTCATAAGACCAGGGTACCGGGGACCCCACCATCAGTGTTCGTTTTAATTTGACATGCTATAACACCCACAGAATGCAACTTAACCTTCTCCAGTCAAGGGGTGGCCGCTAGAGAGCTCCTTGATAGCCAAGATTCAAGAACTTGCTGACTTTCATCTTACAGTGTTTATAGGATTGGGTTTGCTTGGCTCCCAAGTGTTTTTGTTTTGTTTTGTCTTGTTTTTGTTTCTAAACACTGCACAAAAGGTAATTTTTTTTACAGAAGAATGATTTAAAGACATTATGGTTTTCCTTACAAACAGATGTAAGAACAGAATTCTCCACTTTTTAAAAACTCTACATTTTAACCCACTACTGTTATTACAATCCACCGAACTGCCTGTATCAAAAGCAGTCCCTCCTTTCCCCAAACCTCATTTAGTGATCCATATAAATTTTCATCATTTCTTCATTATCCATGATCCAGGCTCTCCTGAAAAGTCTCTGGGCACAAGTCATAAAAGAGCAATTTAAAACAAAGCCACCAAACCCCAGAGATCCCTCCCCTGAGCTGTTCAATCCTCACTTCACAGACAACCAGCCTGTCATGGTGTGCTGAGACCGGGGGGCAGGCTCTCCCTGCCAGACCCTGCTCTGACGGTGATGAGCTGTGAGGTTCACAGAAGGGGGACACACACAGTCAGTGTTGGTGGTGCCCGCTGAGTGTCTGCATAGTCCAAGGGTTTTAGGAAAATTAACTGAGCCTATTGAAGAGAGCTTGTATTCCCAGGCCCACCCCGGTGTCTGCCTGGGGTAACCCCCTTGTAAACATACAGAGAAGACCAAAGGGGGCCCTTCAGTCCCTAAGGAGACTCACCTAGGGATTGGTGATTTAAATTTTCTGCTCTTCAGTAGACAGGACTCTTATAAATAGAAATATGTCAGCCCAGATATTCATCCATTTCACTCAATTAATAACAACCTTTGTCTCTGCAGTTTATCTGGCTATTAAGGCTATAACCCTGCTTGAGATTCCTAATTTTCCATAGACGATTCCAGAAAGGCTGCAGTTTACAGGCAGTGCAGTTTGGACGTGCTCAGCACACCCGGGCTGTCTAGCATTGATCCAGACGGACTCATCTCAGCTTAGTAAAAGAAGCCATAAATGGAGACAAAAACGCAGTTAAAGCATTATATTTAGCGTTGCATATGCTTATGTCAAAATCAGCCTTACAAAACAGCAGTGCCAGAAATCCCATTAACTCCCTAAATGTGATTGAATCCTAAATTGTTAAAGCTGGCAGGAAACACTCATTTTATAGAGGAAGTAATTAGGCCTAGAGTGAAGTGATTCTTGTTGGTGGCACAGCAGGACTAGAACAGTTATCCTTAAACCAGGACTACGCCTTATGTCTCATGGGCTCTTGATTTTGTAAGTACAACGGTGTAAAAAAAGAAAATGCTCCAAATTGTTCACAGACCTTGCCTCATTTATTGGTATGCACGTTGCACTGATTTTTATATAACAATCTATTAAGTGAAGATCGAAGCTTCCTTAACTGATTATCAATTCCCCCTCCTGTGCTTCTTGAGAGTACTCCTCAACTGGAAAGACTTCCATTGGGATCCATTCCAGAAATGTCGAAATGTCAGACGTCACACAAATCCCATTTGCACAGAGGTAGCTTTACTTTTGTGCTTTTCCTCGATACAGGCTCGGGGATTTAGAGTGATCTGAGCAGGCTCAGGAAGAATTAGTAAGTGAGAGATATACAAAGGAAAACAAAAAAAGACACAAAAGACAGCACATGAGTGAGATTTGTTTTGGAAGGGTCTCTGTCGCTCTTTTCTGGCTTTTGCTAACGTTGAGAAGAATTAAGGCAGAGTATAGGAAAAATGACTAACCCAGAAGCCTGCTGACCTCCAAAGATGCAGCTCCTGTGGGTCCTTGCATTGTGGGGGTAGAGGGTAGAGCAAGGGTGGTGGGGGGCAGCCAGGCCGGCATGAGAGCACATGCATGCCCTGAGGGTGGTCAGCTTTGGATTCCTGCAGGGCCCTGCCACAGTTTGGGCAAGTCATTCGCTCCCTTTGAATCCCTTCTCCTAGAACATGTGAGAGTTGAATGGTATTGGTGGTTTTTAAACATTGTTATTATTACTGTTACTATTACTATTATTACTATTTGCAGCAGCAGCAGCAGCAGCAGGATTTCTTCAGAGGAAGGCAAAATCTCATCTGTAAAAGATCTCTTTAATGGAGTTGGCTTTGGTGCCACTTGCAGACTCTCTCCTACCCAGGTCCCTGGAGCAGTGCCTGCACACTCTGTGGGAGCTGGTCCCTACGGGTCCCTCATTTCTCACCTTATTTTTGCTTCCATGTAAATCTGCCTTCTGTGCCAAATACCTTCTAACACATTGCCAAGAGGGGAGGAAATCCAGATGGTTCACCTCATACTCTGATCCCCAGAGTCAGAGTGAACCTTTCCATCCAGACGGCACTGAGAAGAACTTCCCCCCACATCCCACCACACACACACCCCAACCCTACGACTGAATGGTGTAAGTCTTATGGCTGAAGGAATAACTCAAAAAGGTTTTTTTGTGTATGTTATATATAAAATTCCTTGAACTTCCTAAACGACCACTTGATAAAAGGCTATTTGTTTTAGTGAGTACAAGAAAGGAGCTATGTACAAATTGACACGAAAGTCCTTTTCCAATGAGGGCTGCATCACATGCTTTCATTTCCTCGTTTCAGCTGTTGTCATTAAGAGCTCCTGGGCTTCGCTAGCTCCTGCGTCCTCTGCTCCGAAAAGAATGTTGGTAGGCGCTGCACCCTGGCATCTCCCCCTCCGTCCTTTTGTCTTCTTTTTCCATATCTGGTGTGAAAAAAGTGGGATTCTATGTCACGACTTAATGCAACAAAGATTTTTCTAAGTAGTAATTGGAAGAGTAGTAATAGGTGGACTTTTCCCAGACAACTCCCACTGATTTCTTCAGCTCTCAGTCTTTAAAATCACTTGGGTCTAGCAATTTGTAAATGCAAATTGTGAACCTTTTTCTGTAAATGTCCATGTCTCTCGATCAGTGTCATGCAGTTACTTATGGTGTTTATCACCCAAAATATGATTTTTACTAATTCCTAAGAGGTTTTATAAAATAACCATCAACCACACTTCATAATATATTTGTGTATTTTCTTGAAATGCCATGAGAAGCATTGCCTTAAAATTACCGCAGAGGCAAGAGGCAGGACCAAGTGTAAATCCCCTGTCATTCTAGAATTTTGGCTGAGCCTCCAGAGCTGATAAGGTAGGGCGCTAATTGTCTGCACGTTCAAAAAGAGATGCCAGGGAGCTCAGGCAAAATTTGCCAAGCGGCAACCCAAAATGCAGTTTGGCCACCTTTAACCCAATACTCCACTTTTAGAAGTATTACCAAAAACAAAAAAGAAGAAGTGGGGGTGGATGTCACAAGATTAGGAGTGAAGATTTTCAATGGGGAGAGTTGCCGGAGTGGAGCGTCACCCTTCTGGGATAAAAAAGCAGAGCTGTGTTTGCTCCACCACAAGTGGGTAAGGAGAGCCCCTCGCAGGGAGGAGGCGAGGGGAGCAGGCACTGGCCAAGGCAAGGGGCGCAGACCACCTGCTCTTCAAGGTTGTTCATAAACAGCAGAAATCATTCAGGACCAGTGGCCTCCTAGTTCTGACAGATGCCATGTGGGGCCAGAATGACCCAGATTGAATTCTGCCCTGGGGGAATGAGGGAGAAAGGCAGTCTGCAGATTCCCTCAAGGCAGGGTGAACCCCTTGCTTACAGTGTGCTTACAGGAAGCTCCTATCATGGGACTCTCGTGAGCTGGGTAGACACATGAAAAATAACTGGCTGATAATAATCATGTTGATAGAGATCCTGCTCTGGGGGGCTTCCTTCCAGGAATGAGGCATTGTGGCAGACACAGACCAGAAGCATGTGATTGAAGGGGATGGAGGTGGAGTCGGGTGCTGTAGATGTCCCACCAGAGATTGTGTTACTCGCCTAGGAATTAGGGCTGCAGGAGGGCCCAAGTGAAAGAATTCAGAAAGTTCACATGAACCCGGAAAGCAAACGACCTGGAACTCAGCATTTGGGTACCTCCTACACTCAGGAGGGCACCAGTGCCAGATCACAACCTTTTGGGTCTTTTCCTTCTCTTCTCGCTCTCAATACTGCCCTGAAACAGCCAGAAGCAACACAGAGAAAGGAGGTGGGAAATGAAGAACTGGGAAGACACTGGCCATGCCCCACTCTGGACCACAGATTTCTGAGCCTGAGTCAGACCCACACTGTTAAAAAAATAAAGTAAGAAGCTTAAACTGGAGGAGAGGTTGAAGTTTTCATATTAGACTGGATTAGACTTTTGTTGTTGTTGTTAATTATGGAAAATTTCAAACATGCCAAAATGGAAAAGTAGTGTAATAAACTTCCAGGTATTCATCACCCAGCACACATGGCTATCATCTATTTATACCTTACCCATGCCCTTCTGCATATTAAGTTGAGGCAAAACTGTACTTGACTATTTTAATACCTAAATGCAAGGATTCCACTCTGATGTCTGATGGACCACTGGCAGCTTTCAGTTCCCTCACCTCTTCTCCCCCTTTGTGCCCCACCCCAAGGTCAGTGAGAAAGTCTGGGTGCTCCTTCTCTTGTCTCACACCACACAAATGTGTGACAGCACAGATTCCATAGGTCTCCCGTCTCCTTCGGGTGTTAATAGTGAAGGGAGGGATCCATCCTGCATTCAGTATTTGTGTGGGTATCAGGACTGACAGAAGTACATGTGTGCCCAGGGTATATGAGGTATACTGCCCATATAATGAGACTTCCTGGGATGAGCAGGGCAAGCCTCCAAGCTGTCCTGAATGGGTGAAACAAGTGAGGAACAAGCGGTTTGGTTTTTATCGTAGTTAAGGGAAAGGCCTAGGTGAGCTTCTTGCAGCTCACAGAGCACCCCAGCCCCAGGCTTCACCTCAGGGTACCCATGGTTCCTGTGCTTGAGCAGGGAGCTGGCTTCTAGCTGGCTGAGTCCCTGGGCAGTGCAACAACAGAGAGATGGAAGTTGCTACAGACAGCCATTCCTTCCAGCATAGCAGTGTTGTGCCAGAACGCAGAGGCCAGGAGTGTGTGGCACTTTTCCCAGTGTCAGCTCTCGCTGGGAAAGCTGAATGTCCATCGTAAATTATGGTTCTTCATAGATGAGTTTCTAGGAATACTTTTTTGAAATTTAAGTATAGTTTGTATGCAATATCACATTTGTTTCAGATGTAAAATACAGTATTAGACATTTATATACCTTACAATGTGATCACCGCACTAAGTCTATTAAGCATCTGTCATTGTGTAAATGCATCACAACATTATTGACTATATTCCCCTTCATCTTTTCCACCCACCCCACCCCCTCTGGTAACCATCAGTTTGACCTCTGTTTCTATAGTCTGATTGTTCTGTTTTGTTTTGTTGGTTCCTTTTTTTTTTTCTTAGATTCTACATTATCAGTGAAGCCATAGTTTTATTTCCTATTTTCATTACTTGTTCCTTTCTATCGATAGACACTAGAGGCCCTAACAGGTCTGTAGGAGGGTTAATTGAGTGAATCATCCAGTAGAGATATCAAAGATCTACCTCTGGCTTCTGTAGCTGAATATACTCCTTGTTTTCAAATCCAGAACTTTAGGCTCAGCTCATCACCTGAGAAACCATTCAAGGTCCTCTTAGTTTTTGATGGAATACCATAAAATATATTGGGGAAAATTGCTTCTTCTCTCTAAATTTTATCAGGAATAAGCCCAATATATCAAAAATATCATAGACCCTAAATCTCTCAACCCTCAAAATGTTTTTCTAAGAGAACTGATCATTTCTCATCTAACAAGTGCCCATTTTGAAAAGGTATAAACAGTGGAATGTTGGAGCCAGATTACAAGAACCAATGGTGCATATCTCTTCCCAGCTCTGTGTTCCGTGATGTCACGTTGGTAGCTTAGAAATCAACTAGGTAGGAGTATTTATGCATGGAAATTGACAAATGCTATAAATCAAGGCTTTTTATATCAAAGACCCATATACTAAATATTTACCAGCATACTACCAGTTAAGGTAAAACTGGAAGAAAGAAAAATAAAACTTTGAAAATTTTATCAAAATATGGCAAAAATGTAAAACTTTTAAAGTGAAATGACTTGATTCTCATCTCTTTCTTAGCTCTCCTTGCTTGTTCCATATATGAGAACAAAGTTATGCATTGCAATGTAACTCATGATTCCAGGTTTGATACATTACATGAGGCAATACGATATCTGATTTAAGAGCTTGGGCTCTGAAGTCAGAATTCTGGCTCTGCCACTTTCTAATTATGTGACCATGGGAAATTTTATTAAGCTAAAAAATTTTAGTTTTCTCATCAGAAAATACAGATAATAACTCTTATTTTATGAAGTTACAATGAGAAATAAGTAAGATAATGCCTGACATAGAGTGGGCACTCATTAGATATTTGCTAAATAAATGTTGAATGACTGCTTATAAAAGCATTTTGTCAATGCCTGGTATAAACCAAATGCTTAATAAATATTAAATAATATAAAATGAATTTTAATAGCCTAGAATTACCCTCATTATTCATTCATTTATTCATTCATTTTTTTAATCCTTTCCATATACACACCAGTCTCTCAAAATGGTCAGGTCCATTTTTGAAAATTTGACTAGTCTCTCTCACATGAAACAATAGACATTTATTTTCCCTCAAACAAAAGTCCATTCACTGCTTAGGCAAGCTGGAGAAGGAGAAGAAGCTAGATTAAGCATGGCAGACAAAAGTTGGTGCACCCACACACTACAGCTTGCAGATTCTGGGTCTATAGCATATTCTCAAATAATATTTATCAACCACCCTCTGCCAAGTGCTTTATGTATTTTGACAACATGACCTTCAAACATGTTCATTGCAACATTCATTTTTTATATTTGAATTTTAAAATTTATCTGAACAAACCACTAATGACTTCAGTCCTTATAATGTTCAGCTTTCTTAGAGATTAAAAAAAGGAAAAAAAGGTTTCACTCAAGAATACCACCTATTGCATATAAAATTTTAAACATTCTCATCTTTTTTTAATAGACTTTTTTTAGCAATTTTTACTTTTAGGTTTACAGGAAAAATTGAGCATAAAGTACAGAGTTGTCATATGTCCTCTCATCCCATCTTCTCCCAATCTCATCTATTAGTAACACCTTGCGTTAGTATGGTACATATGTCACGACTGATGAAGTAATATCCAAAACTATGGGCTTGACAATAGTTTATCTTAGGGTTCACTTTTTTGTATTCTGTGGTTTTTGATGAATGTGTAATGCCATGCATCCACCATTACAGTATCATACAGAATAGTTTCACTGCCCTAAAAATGCTGTGTGCTCTATTTATTCATTTCTCCCTTCCTTCTTCCTTGTGAACCTTTGGCAATCAGTAATTTTTTTACTGTCTCCATTGTTTTGCTCTTTCCAGAATGTCATATGGTTGGAATTATACAGTATGTAGCCTTTTCAGACTGGCTTCTTTCACTTAACAATATTCACTTAAGATTCTATGTCTTTTTGTGGCTTGATTTGTGCTCTCTCTCTCTTTCTCTCTCTTTCAACAGCTGAATAATATTCCATTGTATAAATGTACCAGGCTGTTTACCCACTACCTATTGAAGGACATCTTGGTTACTTTCCAATTTTGGCAGCCCTCATTTTTCAAAACTGAAATGCTAGTTTAAATGGAAAGTCCTAAATTTCATTCAATTATCTTATAGAGCACATTATTTATTATTTATTAAGTTAATGTATAGGAGTAGGTAAATGGAGTCATGGGTGGTCAAATAAATTGAGATACAATTTTTAAAAACACAATCCAGCTTAAAATTGTATTATTTTTAATTTAAGTATCTATATTTCTTTGAGTGTCTTATCTGATATTGGGGGCAGATTTATGCCTTTCTGTAAAATTTATTGAAGAGATTGATGGTAGCAATTACTATTACAGGAAATAAAGACAATAACAACTATTTGCTTTCACTTGAAAGAGGGGAAAATAGAAATAAACTGCAAATTTAATGCACTGGTAGTCAGCTATTGAGAGAAGCTGTGCTTATATATAACAGTGAGTATACAACAGTTTATACACCATATTTAGGACACAGGGAACTTTCATAAGGAAAAATAACCAAAATTAATGGGGTTCTATACAGAACTCTTCCCTCTTGATTCTCCCCACACAACCTCCACGTCTGATTCTTCTACATTCCATGAAAATTGGTACAAATTTAAGTGTCAGTAGATAAATTGCATGAGTAGTTAACAGCCCATTCTGCAGGGAGATTTCAATTAGTTTGTTAATCCAGGTTATCTCCTTACATTCTTCCCTTCTCATTAGCAGGCACATGGGAAACTGTAGCTCAGGTAAGAGATAAGTGTTGAACACATGCTCAGAGTTTTCAGAAGTGGACATCATGAAAGTATGAAACATGATCTTGCCCTTTAGAGTTTATAAACTACATAGGGAATAAAGGTGTGAATACATGCCACAATACTGAGCAATATTGCACTGTGTATACTTAAATGACAGTTATACACAGTTTACCAGTTAGTGAACTAATGCAGATGGGAGATAAACCAATGAGATTCAAGGCCATCACAGTTAAAATAGAATTGAACTGGACTATAAAGAGTAGGTAGTATTTAGATATTCAGGGCAAATAGAGGACTCTGGAGTTGGAGCAGAGACAGAGTGCTCTAGTGTTGATGAGAAGGCCAGCAGGGTTGGTGGAAGGTACTAAGGACAAGCTATTTGATCTAAATCTAGTCATTAGAAGGGGAAGTATTCTAAAGAATAGTTTCATGTCTTTATGGGGTTAACATCTTATTTCCTTAGCAGCTGGCTGATCTTTCACTTTATATCGGCACCCCAAAGTGTTGATTTTTCTTGTGACTTCTATGCACTTAATACAATATGGTTATATCAGAAGTAAATCATTTTTACTTCTGCCAAGTGGAGGTTTACAGTAAAAAAAAAAAAAAAAAAAAAGACAAACTGGAAATCTACTCTAGCAAATTTGCTTTATCAAAATGCATCTATATTACTCTGTTTATTGCCCAGACTGTGGGAAAAATAAATAATCAGAAATCTCATTTTACCTTTTATGTAATAGAATGGTGGTAAACATGATGATTGATTCATTTTAATGTATTTACTTTTAACAAATGAACATTAGAAGAAATAATGTCAAATCACGTAACTACCAGCCACTACTCAAATATCCATAAAGGTGACAGTGTGTTCTGCCAAAACTCAATTCACAGTTGGTAGATATTAAAATGCTAAAATACAGGAGTACATCCATACTGGGTTCTTAAAAGCACTTCTCCTTTTCATCATCAAATCTAGCACACGATTTTCACAAGATAAGAGTGACTCGGGGTTTTCATTTGCAACATCACAGGGAACATTAAAATGAAGGTTATAGTGACCATAATAAAGCTGAGAATATTGGTTTTAACCAAAACCAAGAATAGTTGACCTGGACAGAACACGCAATAGACAAAAAATAAAATAAATTTTCACAGATGAATGAGTTTTTAAAGCAGATTTAATACCAAAAGCTTTGGGAAAACTTGATTTTACTTCATCATCACTGTTCACTTAACAGATGGTAATTAAAGAAATAAGTAAAAACCTAAGGGCATAATAAAATGGCAACGTTTTAAAAGTTTTAAGTCTGTCCAAAATTTTAGTGCTTGCCAGATTTATACTTTAATTAACCTCTGTTCAACATATTTTATTCCTTGGCTTCTTAGTCATATATTCACACTCATTTGTGCTCAAACTGACTCACTCGGCTCATCTGTTCAATATCCTTGACCAATCTCTCACAACTCTTAAACAACAGAGGTCCCAACTCCAAATAATGGTTCTCATCATTTTTAGAAATCATTTGTGGAATATTTGGGTCTTATCTTTCATCACCTCAGCAATGGTTAAGGTAGCAACGACGTGGGACCAGTAATAGCTAAGATCTTCAGGTGTCTGTAAGTTAAATTAGTGGGCCCAAGTTCACAGAACCCTCTCATTTTTCTCAGCCATCACTAGTAAATCTCTCATATGTACATAAACTATCTTCCCAGTCCTCCTCACATCTCCCACCTTCATGCTACAGGCTCTTACATTCTTGCCATCTCTACACTGACATAGACAAAAGCTTTCTTTTATCTGTGTTGTTAACCCTGTAGCTCCAAATTAGAGGAGCATTGTTTTGGGCTGCTAACAACCCTAGTGTCATAACTTCTTGCTTTCATTTTACTTCAGTTTATGATATCATGATACCCTTTTCTGCCAAAGAGTATCTCACCCTGGAACCTGTCTGAGAGCCATATGAGGTCACCATGATTCTCCAACCTTTCTTAGGGTCTCTGATGTTTTGTCATCCAGCCACCCTCCCACAATGATGCTTCCAGAGACAGAAGAGTTCCTTGGCCAGACATCTCTGCCACCAGGATGATAGGCATGTAAACCAATATGTACACTGCAGCATTGGGAGCACCCACAGAAATAAATAGAATATGCTATGGGAGCAGAGGGAAAGAATGCACTGATCATGCCTAAGGGTGTCAGAAGAGGTAAGTGATGGAATTCAACAAAGGGGTGAGGAGGCACACACTACCAGGCAGGAAGAAAGATATGGGCAGGGCTTATCAGCCTGCAGAACACAGAAGATCCCAGAATCACAAGTGATGGGACTAGAATTTCTATTATACTCAGGAATGTATTGGACCATAACATGAGGAAGGAAGAAGAACCAAAATTTTGAAGGTTCTGACATGCTTATCTATGGAATTTGAGTTTATGTGCTAGGCAATGGAGTATTTGTGAAATAATTTTAAAAGAGTAATAAGATCAACCTTATATTTCAGAAAGAGATCTGCAATGATGGTGTTAAAAATCACAGGGCATATAGTCTAAATATGCTTTATTTTCAAACAACATAAACAAATGGGACAAAATTAACAACAACAAAAATTTGTTGCAGTGTTGAGTTGTTTCACTTCATTGAAGAAATTTAAACAGCTAAGACTATGAAAACCAGGGGAGGAGCTACAAGAGTCATAAGCCATCTCCCTAAATTTCCACTAACTCTTAGTCACTCTATTCCCCTACTACAGAATAGATAATTCAGATTTCTAGAAGAAAAAATCTGATTCGCCCAACTTGGACCAATATTCATGTTCATGAGATAAAGTTAACTAACAGAGAAGCAGCCCTTATGATTCCCATCTAATGGAGCTGTTAGTGACGATGTGAATTGAGTAGCCACCACCATTGAGAGTTAGAAAGCAATTGTTCTATACTCAGATGGGACAATTGAAAATTAAAATGAAAAACTATAGAACATATTCTACATATATTTGTCAGAAAAAAAACACAAATGTGGTAAATAATTAGATATACAAAAAAATAAACTATAATAGTTCTTCTAGCTTGGAAGAAAGAGAAGATTTAGGGGTAGATGACTGATTCTATTGAGATGCCTATATGACATACTCACAAAGAGATACTCAATAGATTCAAATTCTTCCAAGGTTATGGCAGGAGTTGAGGGGAAGATGATGACTGAGCCAGATGTTACATTCCTTAAAGTTAATGTATCAGTGATAGAAAGAACTGTACATGATTACATTGTTTATGACCAGACAGTAGTAAAGCTGCATAATATATCTAAAAATAATTCTCTGATTTTAGAAAAATATGGGAAAACAGGATTCCAAAGTGGCAATGGAGAATAGCATAAATGTCTTCAAATGTTTTCAATTATTTAAGAGTGAAACAAGTAGAATGCTGTTAAATGGAAATGGCCTATTAATAAATATAATACTTTCAAATACTCTAGTAATTTTTAACTGAGATGTTTCATTTTCTAAGGTTATCTAACACATGGAAAGTGAAATAATAAGTAAATAAAACAAGTTCTTAAATTTAAATATGAGGCTAATATAAGGCTTACTATCTTGTGAGGGAACAGGCGTATTTTGTACTAAAACAAGAAGTCATCCTATTGTTGACAGAAAAGGCATGCATTCATTTATTATTAACATTTTATGTTAGCAGTGGAAAAAATATCCTTAAAACTCCAGAAGGGTCTCTACCTAAGAATACTGTGTATTTCCAAATGACCTGGGTGAGAGATTGAAAAAAAAAAAAAGTAATAAAATTATTCTAATAAGAACAGGTGGCTTTTTACTTTTAGCAAGTCACTATTTCACTTGTTAGTCCCTTTGAAGTACTTAAGAGATGCTATTGGGGCTATGGGGAAGGCCAAAATGTAGACTACTAAGGGCCACAACTGAGCATCCATAGCTCAAAAAAGAGCTTTTCTGGCAAAAGTTTCTAGTCATAAAATGATTAACTAATGATAGTATTTATGAATGGTTATGTCTCATAATAAAATCTTTAAAATATTAGAAAATCTCTTGATAAATTATCAAAATATTGAGTCATTCTTCAAGAAAAAAAATCTGAAAACAGAAAATAACACCAAAATGTTAAAAAAGATTATCTCTAGGTGGTGGGATTACAAGGGGTCTTTTCTATAACACCCAAATTCTCTGTAATGAACTTCTATAAATAGTTTCCAGAAGCCATTTCTTTACTTCTTTTATTATTGATAACCACTGATGCTAAATGTTTACTATTTCTTTTATAATCAGAAGAAAGCAATAAAAGCTACTAAAAATAAATAATTGAAAATAAAAGATGAATTATATATGTAGAAAATTGTTCCTGGGTTGATAGGTAGAAAATTTGGAAAAATGCAGAAAGTACAAAATTTTAAAAAATGTTTGAGATTCTTTTTTCTTCAAAATAAAAAGAAAGAAAGAAAGAAAGAAAGAAAGAAAGAAAGAAAGAAAGAAAGAAAGAATGAAAGAAAGAAAGAAAAGAAAGAAAGAAAGAAAGAAAGAAAGAAAGAAAGAAAGAAAGAAAGAAAGAAAGAAAGAAAGAAAGAAAGAAAGAAAGAAAGAAAGAAAGAAAGAAAGAAAGAAACGTGAAAAAGTACTCATGGTTAGGTCTTTAATTCTTCCCTGACTCATTATTCAAGGCCCAGCTCATTACTCCTTCTCTCTCCAGGAATAACCCAATTCTCAGCTACCTGGAAACCTAGTACTTATATTTAGCACTTAATAATCTTGCGATTTTAAAATGTTAAAAACCTACTTATTAATTTCGTGATTTTAAAGCATTAAAAAAATCTACACTTTCCTTTACAAAACACACACAGATGTGCACTTAGTAACGGGGCTCTCTAGGCTTCTTGCTAATTGGCAAGACAGTCTCTCATCATTAGCATCCTTGGTGCTGTCCATTATCTTCAGAACCCTAACCAGTTTAGAACTTTCTCCGATCTGAAAAGAGCTTGTAGTCTGGGTCCTTCAAATGCTCTATTGAACACCATCACCACCATCACCACTGCCACCACCACCCCAGGAGCCAACAATCCACAAGGTTAACCCACTAAATAATTGGGAAGAGGATCCTTTTTGAAAGAAGACTGAAGAAATACATATTACTCTTTCTGCCTAGATATTAGTGCCATGAAGACATTAAGAAAGAGAAAAGTTTGTGGTTTTGACAGTCAGCACCAATCAGAACTTTTCAAGAGCTTTCTTGGACAGTAAACTATTAATAGAATGAAATCATTTCTTCTAGGGTATTTGCTGAAATGTTTTTCCCTGCCCGGGGCCACCAAAATACTAATCCTGAATAGACATACTTTTAACATTTGGCATAAGAAGTGAGTCTCTTTCCTTTAAGAAGAACAGAGTGCTTTGTTATTGTGTGTGTATGTGTGTTTCATAAAGCCAAATTGTGTTTATTAAGCTTTTGTTTTTAAACACACTTTCAAAAACAGCATGCCTTCATTGCTTGGCAAGAATATGGCATTTGATTTTGTTGACCCACATAAAGGATAGAAAATAGAATTAAAAGCACTTTGAAAGTCTAGACTAATCTAGATTATAATGGAAGAAAAGCATTTGATGGACAGTTTAAGAGAACAAAATAAGGTAGGAGGTACTCAGCCTAACATGAACTGAGTTTAGAGATAGTGTTGGGGAATAAAGAAGAGAAATTTCCAACAGTTTGTCTAAGATAGTTGGAGAGAGATAGGGAAAGAGGCTTTGGGGTTACTTTCTATGTGACATGAACATAAACCCCTTTCAACACTGGGTTGAGCCATTTCAATAGAGATTTAAATTGCCTTTCAATTATTCCAGATTTCAGATTTGTTTCTTTCACTGAAACAATGTGTTGAAACTAGCTTAAAGCCTGCCTGGCTTTGTGCAGGTGATACCAAACAATCAGCTGAGAATGGTCTTCCCCTAATCCAAAATACTAAACATTGGTGAAGGTGACATCCTACAGATAATGACTATGACTACACTTTTACTGAGAAGCAATTTCCCATCTAAGAGTTTCATCAAGTGTGGATTTCTGGAGCAGATGCAATGGCAGAAATGTCCTAAACAAATATAACAGATGACACAGAGGTGGAGACATCTTCTCAGAAGGAAACAGAGCAGAGTGCTCCTGCCCAGCCTTGTTGGCAACTGAGTATTACACTGAAGCTGAATGACTACATCTGAAGGAGACTGATGGATGCAAAACAGAGGGAGGTGCAGGGTTTCTGGGAAATGACAAAGTTCCCTTTTGGTACAGTGGGTTCCACTTCTTAACTGTGTTTAATTAATTTTAATTCTCTCCTGCTGTCCTGTTGGCATCTTCTAATACTAACAGGTAGTTAATTTCTGCCATTCACTTGGCTTTGCCCTTGTAAAAAGTAGTTAGTATTTTTTCTCATATTTACTACTGAACCACTCAAGTCACAACTGACATTGTCAAATACCCTTCTATGGCCCTGAGGTCATAACTCCATGCAGTGCAATAACTTTCCAGAAAGTGCCATGTCTAGCCTTCCATTCTTAACCTCTAATTTACCTCTCTTCTTTCCCATTTCCCCCACTACATAAGAGAAATCTGAATTTTTCACTTAAAATAATTATTGACATCCTGACCTCCAAGGAAGAGTGGATTCTTTCATGTCTCTACATTTAAAGAAGTTATATATAAATGCTTTTCCAAACTTCACCAATAGGGTTGTACTTCAGGTTTTTACCAGAAGATCTAAGAGTCCTAGTGGAGTTATCAAGGGTCATTATTAGCAAGAAGAACATTTGGACAAAAGACCCTTCCTCAAGGACCTCAGCACTTTCTAACAGAGGGGAAATAAAAAAAAATATTTCTGAAGAAGGAAGAAAATCAAATGAAAGTCATCCCAAAAGAGCACCATATGGCCTTCAAGATGTGTGGGTATGGAAGGCTCGTGAGCTGAGGGAAACACACAGATTCTGGAAATCCAAAATGAAAAACCTCCACAAAGTAGGTCATCCCTCATAACCAGATTCCAAGAACAAATTTCTGTTGCATTAACATAGCATACTTCTAATTTAGCTTACCTCTGTTGACATAAGTGTGTGCCTTTTAAAAGTGAATTCAATTCTCACCTCAGCATGGCTCATATTTATGGTATAGTTAAATGGCTTTGTCTTACGGATGATGTTGTGGAACATATGTTACTCAATTATAACATCTTCTGATTTGAACAACAACAAAAAAAGAATAGAGATGTACATCTGAACTCATTTTGAAAGCATTTACATATAAAATTACTATCCTTGACAAAAACTAGCTAGCATTGTCAAAAAAGTTGAATGTGGGTTCAGAAATAGGAACGAACTTTCCTGGCTTCCTTCGAGGCAAGGTTTCTCAAACTTGATGCTATTGACATTTTGGGCTTAATAATTATTTTTTAAAAAAATATATAGATTTTATTTTTTAGAACAGTTGTAACATTATAGCAAAATTGAACAGAAACTATAGACAGTTTTCATATACCCATTGCCCACTGTAATCTTCTTTTATAGAGAGCTATTGTGTGCATTGTAAAATGTTTAGCAGTGTTTCTTGGCCTCTATAGTTTTGATACCAGTAGCATCCCCCAAATGAGACAAATAAAAATTTCACCAGACATTGCCAAATGTCTCCTGGTGGGCACATTCATCCTTGGTTGAAAACTATTCTTTCAGAATTTGGTCTATGAAAAAAACAGAAGCTAGATTCTGTCTTGGAGTTTCATCATTTGAACCCTGCTTGACTAAAACAGAAGAAAACTAGCTAGATGTTTTATATGTATTTAATCTCTTCAGATAAAGCCACTACAAACTCATTATATTTGAGAAAGATAAGACAGTTTGAGTCGAGAAGAAAGGATTGTTGGGAGGAGGCCAGATATGGTCCTTAGAAAAGGTTTGGCACATTGTAGCAGTCCAGGGTCTTTCTCCAGATGCTCAATATACTTAAAATAATTATTAAAGAATTATTAAAGAATTGCTCAGACTCAGGGTTTCAAAACACAAGAAAAGAGCTCCCAAAAGATTATTAAATAGAAAAACCATGATTGTTTGTTAATTTACAGTGAGAAATGTCATTATGAAAAGAACTGAAATCCATATTGTCTGTATCTGCACAGTCTCCTTATTAGGTTGGTACATAGAAACTTAATTGCAAGAGGGTGCTCAGTGAGCATGGAATACAAAACAGGAGAACTAGACTTGAGATCTGCCAGTTTCAAGGGCATCTGGGTTTCCTTAGCCCAAAATGCACATCTCCATATTGGGACCCTTCTCTCTGCCCCAAGGCAGCTCTGGGGAGAGTCACATCTGCATTAATTCTCCCATAGGTTAATGCGCGAAGGAAACACTAGAGAAACTTGTTAGAATTCAGATTCAGGAAGCCCTCTTCTAGATATTCTGATTTAGCAGGACTGAGATGGGGCCTGGTCACCAGCATTTTAAACAAACTTCCTAGGTGTTTGTGAAACACTGGACTGTAGTCACCTTTATATCTACCTTTTACTTCTGCTTCCATAAGATTCTGACCAATCCTGTTCTGGTCAACACAGCCCTTCTCTCGACTTGTTTACACTTTCAGAGATCACAGGAAAGCCTCCAGCCTGGAAAACTGTCTCTGTAGGTAACACTGAATATATGGATATCGATTTCCACTCAATCAAATGTCAGCATATTTTCCTTATTTTTTTTATTGGGAAGCAGAAGGTAGGGACACCAGAGCTTCAAACCCATGTGACATCTCAACATACACACACACAAAAATGTTTTTCATAAAATATTGTTGAAGGCAATTAACTTAAAGATAGAATGTTTCTCTCTCTTAAGTAGATTGAGACTTTTTTTGTTGTTGGTTTTAGGTTATTGATTTTAGTGATATTACCAAATAGGAGGGCAGAATCTTACATACAGAGTAATATGCACCCCCACTTCTCTCCCAGTCCCCCAATAACAAAATGGAATGTCCTGTTCTTCATATTAAAAACCCATCTGTCCATTCATTCCAGAAACATTTATTGACTGTTCATTATGCAGAAGCTGCAATATGCAATTTTTGAGACAGAAAATCTCTGTTCTGAGGTACAGAGTTGTTGGACAGGGACTGCAGAGGAAGCCAAGGAATGAGCATAGGGTCTCTGGGTGCAAGGAGGAGAAAGAAGCTAACTCTGATAGAGTTAGATGTGGTGTAGGAGGAGAGAGGAAGCAGGCAAGCTTCTCACAGAAGCTTATACCTGAACTGAATAGAGAGAGCAAAGAGGAAGCTCACCCAGCAGAGTAAGGAAAAGATGACATGCTTAGGAATGAAATGAGATGTGCAATGAGAGTGGTGTGAGAAAGCCTCTGGTGCAGCCTGAGATCTCTCAGTTACTGGTTTGGCAGGAATATGGGGCATAAGAAATGTGGGATATAATGGGAAGTGAGTGGGACCCACCCCATGAAGGTTCTTGCTGAGGAATTCTGACTTTGTGAATCAACGTGGAGATGAGTCCTCAGATGCTTTTAAGCAAGGGAAATGATATGAGCTAGTGTAATTTTAAGATAAATCTCCTTATAGCAGGAAAGAGGCTTCCTGGATGAGAGACTTGAGCAGAAGGCTGATAAAGTATAACATGAGGAAGGGGCATGAGCAAGGTGAAAGCACAAGATTGTCAAGTGTTGTTGACACATTGCTGTTGTTTCAAAAACTTTAATGCTTTAAACAATCCATTTTGCTTTGAAGACCTTTTCATCAGTGCTCAGAAGTCCAGCTGTATAGCAGAGAATGATGATGGTTGAATTAATTCACAGTTGCCATGTGTAATATCTTTAGATCAAGGGGGTGAGAATTTGTAGGTTTGAATAAGAAATGTGGTAGAAAAAGTTTATGGGCGGGGACAAAGGGAAAGGGTCATGAATTTGAAGAGCACAATTGCAGTGGTAGTGCGGAAGCTAGGGAGATAGGCTATGATAGAGAGTAGAATACTGAGGAATAACTTAAAAGAGGAAGAATAATTCTAGGTTATTGGTCAATACTGTGTATAACCCTGGCAGGAAATCCATGCACTAGATAATTTGAGGACATCATCCTAGTCCACTACTCCCTCTTTCTCTTACCTCTGAAACCACAGTGTGTAGGTTGGAGGACCAGATGTCCACACTGATCATATTGTGTGGCGCTTTTGACTAATTGGATCTATCAATTTCTCACTCCTGGGGACCAAAAATCGTATATCAGTCATTCTGTTTTGCTTGAACTCTGATGCTGTAGTGCATCATCATCTTTATCAGTGCCTAGTTCAGCAAAAATGACTGATAAGGAATGGGGAGGAAGAGAGAAAGAGAGAATCTATTTTTCACAATGGTTTTACAGTCTATTTCTTTGGATGTTCTTTCTAAAATTGGCTTTCTTGAGCTGGCCCCATACGATATTTTTTCTTAGGAAAATATGTTCACTTACACATAAGTTAAACAGTTCAAATCTAAACATTATTCACTTATCAGACTGGTGAAAATGTTATCATTCAGTAATAGTCAGCTTTGGTGAGGAAATAGAGAAAAAGTAAAAGGTAAAAAAAATCTGAGAGAAAAACTACTCATATTCATTTGGAAAAGATTGTGTATAGGAATCATCTTTTTGAAGGACAGTTTGGCAACGTATTGCAAACAAGTCATGTATGCATTATTTTGGACTCAGAGATTCCATTTTACATATGATCTATAGTACACAAAATTTTCTGTATGTATAATTCTATTCATTGCAATATCATTTGTCATAGCAAAAAAAAAAGGAAATATGGTACATGTCCACAAATAGATTACTGACTAGTTAGTTATATTATGATACTTTTATTAAATGCAACACTCTTACTAAACAGTTCTCTAATGAAATAAGATAGATCTATATTTGCTGCTATACAAGTATTTCTAAAAACTATTATTGAATGAAAAGGCAAGATACCAAAGAGTGTGCATACTCTAATTTCATTTGTGTACATTTTTAAACTGTATACTTGTATATGCAAATATAGTCACAATATTTTCTGACTATATACTAAAGAAAGTGTTTAATTTGGGGTGAAGGACAGGACTTGAGTGGGTTTAAGGAGAAAGAAAATTTTATCTTCATGTTCTTTGCCTCCTTTCTGTACTGTTAGTTTTTTTAAAAAATATGCCCATATGTTATTTTGGTTTAAAGAATAAAATAAACTCGTTTTCTGCAACAAATCTAATATGGATCATTCACACCAGGGTCCTTTAAAATACTGGCCTATGACAAGCTCAGGTGTTTATGTCATATGTAAATTAACCCATTGCTTCTTCAGCCACATAGTCTTCCTATGAAGAAGTAACATCAGCTGAACTGAACAGTGTGTTTGATGATGCATGTGATTTACATTCCTGGGCTAGCTTTTTTATCCTTCTGTGAACTGGAACAAACTCTTCTCATGTGGTTTTCAGAACACACTTTGAATAATTCTAATTTATACTTTAATGTGATTTTAGGAGAAGTTCTCACCTCTCCCAAGTGTACTTATATGTCAAAGCTCTTTCTTTGTCTTGGAGAATAATGAATTCTAAGCATATGGTTAAGGTCTTTTCTTGAACAGAATTTCTTTCTTAATACCCCTGATCCATACAGGCACTCAGGGACCCAGGCTAATAGAGGCTCTATTATCTTTAACAAGTGGCTTTAATAGTAGCACAGCATGTCAGTGTTGTCAAGAACCAGCATATAGCCCCACCTAGATTCAAAGGGGCCTAGGATATGTACTTTCTATTGGACAGCTCCTTCCTAATAACAATACCATGCTAGGAAAGGGGAGAGTGAATCTTTTGGCTATCTCTGTCACAACAATCTGTATTACTTGGTCCAGTGATGAAGTGCAAAACAATAGAAATCAAATATGCTTTTCTCACATACACATTGATTTAATGGAGGGAGGGGGTTGTTACAATTCTGGCCATTATCTTTGAAAATATATTTTCATATACATAAATGAAATACCTTCTTTAACAAACTATGAATGACTAAATATTATAACACTTTTTATTATTTAACTTGAGAAAACAGGGTAACATGGTAACTAACTGGCAATTTAATATGCTGCAGTTGCCTAACTTACTATAGCAGTAGGAATATTTAGTTGCCTCCCTATACTACTTTGCAAAAGGCTTATTCACCTGATGGGAGGAATCCTGGAAGCCATGTCTAAATTCCATACACACGCTTTTGCCGATTGCTTGGAGTAAACCTGAACAACCTGAGCCAAACAGGGATACAAACCCTAGCTAGTCTCTGCTAGTGGTGGGCTGGGCTGGCTGTGTTGGCCATGTACACACAGAGACAAAATATCAGTCAGCAAAGAGGAGAGAATTAAGGTAACTCATAGACAGGAGTGAAAGTGAGAAAATATGTGGCCTCCACAGAGTGAGAAATAAGCGTCTGCACCCTGGTGGCTTCCTTGTTCTTAGTTCTAGTCCCCCTGAGGTCTTCTTGTACTTCTAGATTCTAATAATTCATTGCTCCTTCGTTTTTTGTTTAATGAATGAGTTTGAATAGATTTCTGTTATTTGCAAACAGCCTTAAGACAACTGTTTATCATTTATTCCTTACAAATTTCTTGCTTCTGCAAATCAGTGGGTGAAAGAAAAATCTTCTTAAGCCAATAGAACTCAGATGTCTGCAACTTCTTTAAGTAAACCTGTCCTAATGGCCGCTAGAATTACCTTCTGAGCAATAATTAGAGAGGGGTCTGCTCCCATGTTCACATCAGGCAGGCATCTCTTGCAAGAATTGGTATGAGGCATAAAACTGGTCATTTGTTTTTAAAAAAAAGATTTTTGGCTTTCTTACATTTTCATCTCATATAGCACTAGTAGCCTCACCTGGTAACTTACATTTTGACTTTATCAAAGACACACTGGACTTTAAAATGCATGAGCTCATCTAACCTACACAAGATTTTTCATCTCGTGGCTCTTCACCAACTGTGGATACACAACAAAAAAATTCTCAAAGCTTTGCTTGAATGGTAACCAAGCTCAAATTGCTGATTTTGACCCTGAAACCGTAACACTAACATCTTTCCTTCTTGAGCCCACATTTGTAAAGGAACACAATTGTGCAAAGAGCAATTATTTTAATTCAGTCATTATCAAGGACCAATTCTTTTATGGAATTTTAAAGTACTGAGAATATTTTTCTTTAATCTACTTGCCTAGATGAGTACTGTTCTAAGTGGCCTCATAGGAAATACGTTTAAACTTACCAGAGATGAACCCAGTCATTAACATGAACATCAGACAGGATGAAGAAGGGTTTTGGGAACCTAAGTGAAAAATGTAAAGGGATTACAAGTTGGTAGTTACAAAGTAGTCACAGGGATGTAAAGTACAGCATAGGGAATATAGTCAATAATAAAATAACTATGTATAGTGCCATGTTGGTACTAGACTAATCAGGGGAGGGGGTTACATCATAAGTTATATAAATGTCTAACCACTATGTTGTACACCTGAAACTAATATAAAATAATATTGAATGTCAACAGTAATTGCAAATAAATTTTTTAAACTAAATTTATAAAAAAAGAACATCAGGTTCATGACCTTATAGCACAAAGTCTCTCAGTAAAAAATATTTTTCTGTATTTCACTCTACGGAGCTCTTTGAGCTTTTCCTACTCTGAATTTCCAATGAACCTTCCTGCAGCCCAAGGGACCGTGAGAAGAGAACTGTGAGCTATGGGACCAGGCTGAGGTCAGGACCTCAGACAAGTCTGAAGAAAAAGCCCCATGGGTTTGATTGGCCTCTCTGCTTCTTCCTAGCCTGAGATTAAGATGTGAACGTGTGAGTTTGGGAAGGAGGCTCATCAGAAAAATATTTTTTTTATCAACATTACAAAAGGATGAGCTCAGTTCATGCTAATTCTCTCCAGATATTCCCATTTCTCTCCATTCATGAAAATTATGGTATTTAAGTGTATTTGTGCAAGGGAACTCAAGTTCATGTTAAAAATTAGAGGAAATCAGAGGCTTCTGGGTAAGGCAAGATCCAGAAAAATCAGTCTACTTCAGCCAATAGCTCATTCATTTTTATAATGTAACAAGATCATGGTTTTCAGTGTTCTTAACGGAGGTGACATTTTATTTTTTTAATAGCAGGAAATACTCATCAGCCAAGGAGGAGGAGATGCTTATTTTCGCAGTGAGACTTTATACGAATCCATAAAATCTAGCTTGTTTTTCTAAGTTCCCATCTTATTTCCATCTCCTGCTTCTCCTTCTGTCTCTTTGTCTCTCTCTCTTTCCTCTACCTGATCTTACTTAAACCAATTTGTGCATTTATCGCTTTCTTCTCAGTCTTGTGTGATGCTCTCTCTCATACATGCACATTTGCAGCCACACAGAGGATAGCATATGCAAATCAAATTTGTTTATTCTAATAAAAACTTGGAGACTGTCATGTGCTCTCAGTCTCATTCTAAGTGACATTGATTCTAGATTTCTAACTTTTTCCTCCTACAAAGAGTAATCCCAGATCTCTAGTCCTTTATGCATTATTACTCTGTACAATAACCTGTTTTAATAGTTTTAGATCTTTTAGCAAATCTCTTATTGGCCACTTAAATATGGTGGTTATGCGCTTAATAATTGACTGTTTCCTTACATAAATGTTTTTTAAAAAATACTAACCATTTTTGATTGTGTAGTTTTAGAGGATTTGGGGGTATGTCTCCAGAGAAATTTGGATTCAGAGTATACTCTCTCAACATCTTACTAAACAGAAAATTATTTCTCACAATTCTATTACTCTTGTTACCTTTTCTATTATCTCATACTGTTTTGTTTTTAAGTTCTCTGAGTTCATTTCTTAATCAGGGAAATCGAGGATATTTGACTACACAGTTTATAATGTCCCTTTTAATTTCAAAATTCTTGTCACTTTATTAATAAATCAGCAGATTTTTCTTGTTACAAATATCTTTAGAATTCCTCCACAGAGAACTAACCAAGAACATGTGCTAAGATTATGATTCATTATCAACTAATTTCTCTAAGCACCAATTTTCGCATACGTAGAATGAGATATTTTCTAGACCCTGTTAAGACCTATGATACAGTTGCACATATGATAGATTCTTACTGCCATTTCAATTTATGCTTTTTTTTTTTTTTTGCTATGGATAAATTTATGTTTTTTGTTGTCAGAAACCCAAAACTCTGGAACCGTAGTGCATTTCCTGGCTAAAAGAAGAGTGTAGAGCCAAATTCATTGTCCAAATATTATAATATGCCAAATGCTATAGCTGACGAAAGCATCTATTTCCTTTCAAATGGATTTTGTTCTCTATTATCCTCAAATTCCTTGCTTGGAGAGTTTTAATTTGTAGGTGTGAGCAGAATGCAAGACTTAAATTCAATTCACAGTACAATCTCCAATACCATGCTGATACATTTTCAAGTTCTTGGTTACAAATTAATCCACTCACTTCCCAATCTGTTGGCAGAAGCCACAAGAAAAGATTTATTCTCTCCTGTAGGCATCTCTGTCAGAAGATTAAGGAAGTATTTTGGGGGGACTGGAGTGGGAGAAAATGATGCCATAGAGGCATCCATGGGGGGCCAAAGTGGACAAGCTGTCCAGAGACTGTAGCAATTTATGCGAAAATGACCTGCTCACCTGTGCGCCAATGGAACTGCTTTGCACAACCCTAAAGAGTTTACAGTCTTCTATACCCCAGGAGACATAGCCACTGTAGCATAAGTGCATATGTTCTCACACTGGAATTGTAGTACTTGGTTCTTTTTTAGCTCAAAGGCCAGTATTATGGTGTTTTCTCATCAATTCAAAGCAGCCTTGTCAAAGTTAATAGTGCCCTAGAGATGTGCAGTGCACAGCCTTTACAAGTACAAACAGCTGCCTTATAGAACATTTCTCATAATCTAATTCAGGAGAACTCTTTTTGGTTCCCATGTGTAGCTTTGATCAGTCCAGCACTATTCAGACTCTAATAGATGTTTCTAACTAAGGACACTCCTGATGTCTTTCAAAAATATCATAACAGATACTATCCAATGAAAATGATTACTGTTTCTTTTCGAAATACCACTTTCCTGTGTCCAGTATGAAGTCAGCAGCTAAGGGTGACAAAAAAAAATAGTGATAATGGTTTCTGAGAAACAATTAGAAAAATAGAGATATGTCAGAATGTATTCAGTTACTGATATGATTTTTAAAATTGTCGTCTAAAGTAAATCTTATTAAGTACTAAAGAAATAGAAACAAATTTCAGTTTCATTTAGTGAAAAAGAGTTTAGTTTAGACTTTAGTTAAGCTATAAAAAAAAAAAAGTCTCCAAGAAAGATGTAGAAGTTGTAGTCTGATTCTTCCTTAAAAATCAAATGAGATCTAAATGGCTTTTAAACTTTTATGTGGATTACCTCCAGGTCCCACATAAAGGGCTAAACTTTGGGGCTAGAAATAATCTTTGCTCAATCAGATTTCAAAACCACTATCTATCTATTCATTTGTTCATTTATTATTTATATTCACTATGTTCCAGATTTAGGATAAAAGGACACATTATCAAAGAAATCACACTGACACTTTTTAGAGGAAGTTCTGGGCCTGCTACACATTGAGTTTTCTTCCCTATTACATCAAAAGATAATGATGATTGAATGCTGTCGAAAACAATGATGTTACAGCTGACGAGGGTCTCATACATCTACAAACCATTCTGTTGTCTCAATTTAACCCATTCTTTTTTCAAACAAGAATAAGAAAAGTGAATGACTCAGTATGAACCACAATATTAAGAGAAAAAAAGTGTTTAGCTGACTCTTGAGTTATTTACTACTTCCAAGTTACTTTCCTTAGAAAATACAAATCTCATGATGTTATGTGAATGTAGAAATGAGACCCACAACCTCTGATTGGAAACTAGTTTATGTAAAGCCAGAATTGGAAAAGGTGGATGAACTACTACATTATGTTAAACAGAAAATTTTAACTTCCACAGCTGAAAGTCTTTTTAAAAGAAGGGGTTTATTATGCCATTGCTTGTAAAACAAAGAAGCGCAGTCTTGGGGCATGGAGTCTAAACCACCAGCAGCATGGTTATGTAAGGAATACAACACGTCCTTGGACATGTTTTGCAAGCATTTTCATACATCAAGTAGGAGGAGAAAAATGTAAGCTCTTTCTAGAAGATTTACATTATCTATAAACAAAGGGGATGGGAGAAGGTGAAGCGGGCTAGCTCTGAGATAGGTGCAGCATAGGAAGAATTGTCTACTCCCATGGTTAGCCATGGGCGGTATATTGGAAAGTTTATGTGTGAATAAGGAGAGGCTCTTTGGGTTCTATGGTGCCTGGCTATTCCCTTTTAGATAATTTTGGAAATAACCACCTGGAAATTAATCCTAAATTCTACAGACATACAGAAATGTGAGCAGTCTTTTGTCAGAGATGGTTCACAGCTGCTAACAGACTTAACTGTTCTATCTCTTTCACTCTCCAGTCAATGTAATTTTAATTTAGAACATTTCAGAATATTTTTGTTATCAATTATTTCTTGAGGTTTGTTTGAGAATCTCATAGGAATTTTCTCCATATGGAGATGTAGCTTTTCCACACCTGAAGAATGCCCAGCCTTCTGTATTCCTGGAGACATTCCCAGCATTGCAAAATACTTCTGCTTTCTGAGGAATGTCTTTCATCCATCTCTAAACAAGCAAACTGACTAGACAAAGACCAGCATTCAGCATTTCATCTTACTTGAGTTTGAATCCTGACTCTCTGCCTCTTCACCATGCTTTATTGGTCTTCATAGCACTTATCACTGCCCGACAGGACACTAAACAACAATTTTTGTAAAAAGAAAAGTTCTATTAGAAATTAGCAAGATAAAACGTCCAATGTTCATTTTGGCGGATGTAATGAACATCGTTTCCTTAATCCCTATTTATCTGGGATAAAGTTTAATTTTATCCAACTTTATTCACCGTGCATTATACTTTGAAAAAATTTTATAGTTGTAAAAGTTAATAGAGAACCATATTTAAATTAGACTTGGGAGGGCCTCTAGGGGGAGCTCTCAAGCCCTCTCACTCATCATCAATTACCCCAAACAAAAGGAAAATGTTTTTCTACTCTATTGCTCCAACAGGAAGAGGATCTTTGCACTGGGCAACCACTTACCCAATGAAAGACTGTTACAACTCAGCTGATTAAAAGCCACCACACTTTCAAGTCTCCGTTTCTTCCAGTGGACTCTGTTTTCAAGAGCCCCTCAGAACGCCCCTTTTCTGTATAAAAGAACTGTTTCTATCTTTTGTTTTCTGGACTTGAACATGACTCACCATTAGACCGCACATCTAAGATTGCAATTTTTTTTGTTCCTAAACAATGTTACTTAATTTGCTTGTTTTTGAATATTCGTAAATGAAATCATGCAATATGCTTTTATATTCTCTGCTTAACATTATGCCTTTAAGATTCATTAATATTGTTGTGTGAATGTGTAATTGAATCTGTAATTTATACAATGGAAAATATACAGCATTACACTGTTGATGGATATTGGATTGTTTCCAATTTTGGTCTATAACCAATGGTGATACAGTGAATACCTTTGAACAGGTATCACAGTTTACATAAGGATGCATTTTTTTTGTACGGTGTATATCTGGAAGTAAAATTGCTGATCGTGGAGCATTAATATAATCAGTTTTAGTAGCTACCCTTAAATATTTGTCCAAAACTGTACCAATTTATACTTCGACCAGCAGTGCAAAAAATATTCCAATTTGCTCTACAGAATTAGAGATTTCTTAAATTTTGCCAATATACTGCGTGTGTAGTGATATCTCCTTTTATTTGCATTTCCCTGATAGCTAATAAGTATAGATGAAAAAAAGGGATTCTATAGAAAATAACCTTACGGGGTGATCTGATCATAAATTTCTAAATAGATAGGTCATACCCCAGGCTTTTTTAGTAAAAGGCTTGTCTTTGCCTTAAGCACGCTCTGTCCATTGTTTCTGTGCAACTAGGTAAACACATCTTTAAACTGCCTATTTTCAGACCCCTTTTTCTAAAAGGTGACAACCCTCAAGAGAGCTGGTAATCTTGTTATCCATTCTGTAATACAATCCTGCCTTGCTTTTTTTCATATAGTCTTCCTTATAGTCCCTCCTTAATTTCAAATGCATCAGAGAAGCTGTAAACTGTCATTTCTTGGAAGCATTTTTCTCAGTCTGTCAAAAGCTTTCTTCCAGGCATATCCTCTGTTTGACTCAAGTAAACTCTTATAAAATTTCTCTGCAGGTTTGGATGTTTCCTACCTCCACAGAAGTTGATCACCTTTTTATATGTTAATTGAACATTTGAATTTCCTCTTTTGTGAAGTGATCTTTCTCCATTTTCTTCTTTGCTTTTAATTGATTCTGGGTCAATGTATTCCAGATGCGCACCTGTAGACATTGTATGTATTACATATATATTCTTTCTCTCTAGGTTGCCTTTGATGAAAAGACATTCTTAATTTTAATGAAGTTGTGAGAGAGGAAAAATAATTTTTCTTCTACCCTTCTAGGTTCTCGGCTGAGATAATAAAAGACAGATTGATAAAATAAAAAGAAATTTAACAACATGTGTACCTCCTATATACATGGGAAATACCTAGGAAAACTGAGTAATTCTTCTAAATGCCCAAGACACCATCTTAAACACCTCCAGCTAAAGACAAAACCAGATATTGGGAATGGGGAAGCCAATTATGGGAGGTGACCAACAAACAAAGGTAAACAGTAATCCAGAGTTAAATCTTTGTCGTCTTCCTTGATAAGACTTCCTTTCTGATACAAAGAGGGAAACACCCTTACATGGTTTTCCTTATAAATGTAAATAAATGTCTCTTACAAAGTGGCAACTTTTACTCAGTTCTCAGAGCTTCTCCTGTGTCTGTAGTTTCTTAAAAAATAACCAGCCTAAAATAATCTTTATGCCAAAAAAACATATTTTGGGGAGATAAATTCTGCAGCCCTTCAAGGTTAAATTTATCTTTCTTTTTTTTTTTAAGGATAGTGTTTTTTGTATCTTACTTAAGAAATTATTCCCAAAAGTCATGAAGATATTGTATTAAATTATTTTGTGAAAGCTTTATTATTTAGATTTTTTACACTTATGGCTATGATGTATCTACAACTTATTTTTGTGAATGATATGAGGTAGATGTTCCAATATTTCTCCCATATAAGCCCAGTTTTTCAAATACTATTTATTGAAAATGTTATCATTTCCAATTGCTCTAAAGTGCTACTTTTATAACAAATCAGGTGACCATATATTAAATGTGTTCGTTTCCAAGGTCTTTATTATACTCTGTTGCTCTTTTATCTTTCCTTATGCCAATTCCATACTTTCTTGCTATAAGATGCTTAGTTCTTAATAGTTATAACTGGGGTTAAGGATAAGTATTAAGGAGCCTGAAGTTTATAGAATTTTGTGTTCTTCTATAAGAAAAAAAATTATATGAACCTAAAATTAAGAACAAAAATGAATAAGAAAATAAACCACAACAAATTGTAAGTTTTAAAAAGCTGACAAATACCATATACATTATGAAATCCAAAAAAATAACATTTTATTAATTAATTTTATAATATACCACATAAGAGTTTTTTCTCTATAGTTTTTGGCTATATAGTCTTTGATTTTTCATATAATCATGATTTTATAGTATAATTTTCTATTAAAAATAAAAAAAATTAATCTAACACATCTAATCAATATTTATATTTTATTTTTGTGAATTTAGGAAAATTTTGTCCAGTTTTTTAACCAATTGTTGTTTAAACATGTAAATATTTTATAATATTTGTTAAATTTGGAATAACAATCACCAAAATTTATCATATTTGAGCTATAGATATACTCACTTTGTCTACTGCTACAAGTTTGTACCTTACAAATAGAGAAATTTTGATAATTTCTACTTTGTATGGTTCCCATAAAAAATGTATGGTAAACTTAAGATTTTATATCCTGTTGTTAAGTATATGCCTAAGGGGAAGCAGAGTTTGCCCACCCAAAATATGCCTTTTGAGATACTAGCTCTTTAAAATTGATTATTTTTAAGAAATAAAAGATGCAGAATAGCCTTTGACTCTACCCTTTACCCGCCCAAAGGAATTCGAATTGAAAAAACTGCTTAAAGAGAACTATCACCTTAATATCATAATATAAACTGAATATGGCAGATGGCGAGAAATCAAGCAAAATTTATTTGCTACTCTCCTCTGCATACCATTGTTCTGGATGAGCCAGCAAGAATTCAATTACCAAGTGTTTGTTCTTTCTCATATAGCTGTGAATTCCCTAATTTCCCTTTGATGACCCAGACGCCTGCCTCCCTCTCCTTAGTCAAAAATGGCATATAAGCCTCAACTATCCAATATGTCCTAGGATCTCATGGTGTTAGAGAACCCCATATGTGCATATGTAATAAATTTGGTTATTTTCTCCTCGATCTTTCTTATACCAATTTGATTATTGGACCAGCCAGAAGAATTTAGGAAGGAAGGAAGGAAGGAAGGAAGGAAGGAAGGAAGGAAGGAAGGAAGGAAGGAAGGAAGAACTGAGGAAGGGAGGAAGCAACAGAGGGAGGGAAGGAAGGAAGGAAGGAAAGAAGAAAAGAAATTATTTTTTCTCCCTTCATGCCTAAAACAAGAGAACTTCTATTTTAACTTAAGCATCAATGAGAAATGAAGTCTCCACTTAATATTTTACATGTCTCCTGATTGGAAAACTTTTCCACAGAGTAGCTTCTGGCAATACTTTTTTACATCTGGTTTCTCCTCCATCATCCCACACACTGGTAGCTCCAGGTATCATAAGACAAATTCATGTATTGTTGTAGCCTCTGACTTCACATCTTCAGGTCACGACACTGGAAGAGTTGGCACAGGGGTTTTAGGCCTATTCCTGGAAGCCACATTTACAGTTTAAGGCTAGTAATAAAATAACTAAATATGGAAGTGCCTGAGATCCATATAAATATATCACAATAAACTAATATTAAAACTAATAAGAAATATATTCCCAACTCATATCTTCTCATTAAAATCCCACAAATACCCACAGCCATTCCAAAGCCAGCCAACATGAATAGATATGTGATGGAGTGAGTTGAGAGAGAAAAGACATAATGGAATGTGGTTAAATTATCTTTTTCAATACATTTTACAGAAATATGTAATCATGTGAACACAGTGTTAGGGAGCCAAAGGTCCTGAAAGGAGACATTGCAAGCTCCATGGTAAATATGTCTCTGATTATACCTTGGTAAGATTGAATAACCATTAGAACCTGTTCTTCCACTTAGCTGTTCTTCAGTGTCTGTGTTACTCTTGCACTCTTCATTTCCATGTAAATTTAAATTCATCTTGTCTTGTTCCACAGAGATATGTGTAGAAATATACGCCCAGATTGCACTGGATTTATAAATTCATGCTGGAAGAACTGGCATCTTTAAAATATTAAGTTCTCTGATCCATGTATATAGTATATAACCCCACTTGTTTCAGTCTTTTAAAATTTCCCTTATTAAATATGTATGAATTCCTGCAAAGAGTTATCACACATTTCTTAATTTTACTATAGTCTTTAAAATTAGTCTTTAAAATGTTTTCATTAGTTTAAAATCTACCTTTTTACAAATTTAACTTTCAATATTTATGCATAATATAGAAATATACAATGACATCTATTGAGTAAATTTGCTAAATTCTCTTAAAACTAAAAGTTTATCTGTAGATTTATTTAAATTTTTTTCTTTCAAAATTACATAACATAAAAAAATAACATTTTCTTATCGATTCTTGTATATTTTTTCTTGCCTTATTTTTTTTCTTGCCTTATTACAGTTGCCAAGACCCTCAGTATCCAGTGAATGAAAACAGTAATAGAGGCATATTTCATTTTTATATCAGAGTACATCCAGCAAGTACAATGTTTCTGTAGATTTTTTTGCAGATACTCTTTTCAACTTAAGAAACTTTTCTCTCTTTTTTTTGTATTTTTAAAGTTTTTATTTATAAATTGATGTTGAATTCTGTCAAATGCGTTTTATGCAACCATTGAAATGATATTGTAATTCTCTAATAGCTTAAAATAGAAAATTACATTGATTCATTTTTGAATGTCAAAGCAATCTTAAATTTGGGGGATTAACTCAATTTGGTCATACATAGTACTCCTTTTATAAACTGCTATATTTTTTTATTTATTTTCAAAAAATTTTTGCATCCATGTTTCTGGTGAGATTGGATTATATAATTTTGCTTCCCTAGTTTTAGTGTCAATGTTATATAATCCTCCCAAAATGATTGGGGAGTCTACACTCTTGTTCTACTATTTAAAAGAGTTACAATAATATTATAGCCATTTGAACCTGGAGTTTCTTTATGGTAAGATTTTTTATTACTATTTTTGTAATACCTGTAGATGAATTTAGTTTTTTATTTTATTATTTATTTTATTTTATTTTATTTGAGGGGGCTTTTTGTATCAGTTTTGGCAAATTGTAGCAAGTTAATCACCTTTCAACAGAACCAACTTTTGGCTCTTTTGAGCCTCTCTATTGTGTGGTTTGTTTCTACTTCATGAAATTCTGCTCTTTATTTTTTCCTTCTTTTTGCTTTCCTTGGCTTAACTTGCTCTTCTTTCTATAACTTCTTGATGGCTGCTTACTTTACCTAATATCAGCATTTCTTCTTTTCTGATAAATCAATTTTAAATAGAAATATCCTCTAGGTAATGATTTAGCAGCAGCTCACAAATAATGAAATCTTATATTTTCTTCATCATTCAGTTTGAAATATTGTCTAATCTATTATGTTTTTTTAAACCATGATATTTATATGATCATTTCTTAAATTTCCAAACATATGGAGTTTTCCAGTTTTATAGTTCTTTTTCATTTTTAACATAATTGTCTTATAATCAGAAAATAAAGTCTGCAATATTTCAATTCTTTAAATGTGTTGAGCCATGCTTTATGGCCAATATATATGGTCAGTTTTTCTAAATAATAGTATTGCTTTAAAAGACTGTGAATTCTTCAGTCAGTTGTATGAATTTAAAAAAAAAATGAAGGAAGGAATATATCCTAATGCAATGTAATACTACCGAGGGGAAAAAAATGGAGTTATCGGAACAGGATTAGAAATCTCTCTTGTTCTTCTTAAATTCTGTAATTTCCTAGAGTTTTTTTTTTTTTAAAGTGGCAGTTGTAGAAAAGAAGGGACCAGTCTCATCTGCATATGGGTTTTTCAACTTTGCTCAGTTGAGAGGCCCAAATCAGTGTGGTTATGTCCAATTTTTGTTTTATTTTTTTTTTCATAAGCCAAGAGACAGCATATTTTTAGATTTCAAATGTCAGTAAATAAATATTGCATCTGGGAAAGAAAAGTTTGCTGTTAGTAACACACACCCACTAATCTATAATGAATAACTATAAATGTAATGCTGTTTCTTAGATAGAAATCTCAAAGGGTAATATTTGAGATCACTATTTTTATTTTAACCTGGGCATTTATTTTGAGCTTAACACTACTGCAATTAAAGTCAATTTTACCTACTACCTATTCCACCAAACATTCTAAACGATCTTTTATAGAAAAGGTAATTTCATTTTGTATTAATAACGTACCTAGAACACAGTTGAGTCAAAACAATGGAGGATGCCAGATCAAAGAAAAGCCAAGAAAATAAGATACCAACCACCCAAACAGCAAATTTCTAGGGAGTTTATGTAACAAAAAATGCATAAGGCCAGTTCACATGACACTGTTGATGACCAGACAGCACAAAGCATAGAGACAGAACATGTCTTCTTTTGAACTTTTTTTTAAGTTGTCGGGATACAAGTCTCTGAAGTCTGTGGCTCTATTTTTATTAAATTTTCTATTATTTTAAATGGAAGGGCTTGGACAATATCCTCCAAGGATGGTGGTAATATTCAAGAGGTAGAAACAAAAAAAGCTGAGCAGAAGTGATTATTCCTACCCCTTCCCTTAGTGTCTGTGTGACCTTGAGCAAGGAATTTGATCCTTCTAGCCTCTGTTTTCTCATCTGTGAAATTAGAAAAATCATACAAATATTGCACGGTTGCTATTAAGAGTTACATGTGAGTAGTCCTGTATGTGACTATACAATATAGCACATGTTGTGTGTGCACGCTTTGGAGATTTGATTTCTATGATTATTAGACTAGTATTAGCTTTTGGAGAAAGCAGAACCTGTAGCACATGGGGAGGGACTTAACTGGTATCAGGAGGCAAATGGATCGAGGCTTTTAAATGCAGCCAAGTCTTTCCTTATGGCTATTTTCCAAAAGCAACAATTTTCATTTAAATCTTTGGCAATACAAACAAGATAAAGTGCTTTTCAAATGACAAGGTCCACTCCAAGACACAAGTGGCTTTTACGTAAAATATAACTAGATAATGAAAACAATATCCAAACCTCCTGTCAGACATTATTCTTTTCCACTGTGATTCATTTTATCTCAGGTACAGACATCTCTGTGTCATTGTGTGGTCTGGTTTCTTTTAGATGTCCTTTCAGATAGAAAGAAAAATAATTTTTCAGTTTTTCTCAAACAGGAAAAGCAAAATGCAACTAATTTATTTATGATTCTTTTTCGTTCAACTCAGTAAGTGTATTTTTTTTTAGCTTTATTACAAAAAAATAAAAACACAGTTCTTTTTACCAGAAGGATTTGAGATGGGAGTACTTGCTGAATGACATCAAACAATTTATTGTGTTACTTAGGATAAGCTACCAAGTTGTTTCTCTCTGACATTTTACCATAGAAAACATGGGTACTAATAATTTGTTTCTCCCTTAGGCAAAAAGAGACAAAAAGACAATAGAGTACAGATACAGTAATAATAGGTAGCCGATATTTATTCATCACTGTCTATGAGCCACGTAATATTCCAAGCATTTCATATGTAATTAATAATGTTTAATCCTCATTAAAACTCTATATAGAGGCTTCTAATTCTATCTCTGTTTTTAGATGAGAAAATGGAGGTACAAAGAACTTAAACTACTTGTCTAAAGTCACACAACATTGCTGCCTTTCCAGTTAAATGACAGATATAAGTTATCATTCCCAAGACAGAACATTTAGTGGATCAGTAGAAATGAAAAACTTTCAGCGTACTAATTACTCTACTAAAATTTGTCTGTTTTAAGTAAGGTTATTCTCCTCATGTCTTAGCTAAAGCCATGTGTATGGTTACTTTTCTGACAAGAAAACATGGTTCTTTGTAAACAGCATGACTTACAGAGGTATGCTTCTTACAATTACTCAGCAATAACATCAATGTGGACCATCCCTTGAGTTCTAAGGCTTTATTTTATATACTTTTTCATAAGCTTTCTTTTACCAGAAGTCTCAGTTCAAACTGACTCGCCCCCATCTCAGCTTTCCCCATCCACATACGTAGAAGCTCCATCCAGCTAGTTGCCCTTGCACTTCATAGTATTCTTGCAGCAACTCCCCCTGCCCACAATAGACATATCTTGCTTGAGGTTATTTGAATTCAGCTGAGCACATAGTGCACACAGGCCTGCCAAGGCAGAAAAGAATTGATATTGATGCTACCTCACTTGATTTTCTCTTTCTGTTCCCTCTCACATTTTGCTGTCAGAGTCATCTCTCTTGTATATCAGGCAGCTTTATCGATTTCCATTTTTCTACTACAGAAAATGAATGTGTCATCTGCCTTCCCAGGCCTCCTTATCATGTTGTGACATCCGACCTTGCCCTCACATTTCTAGTTGGCCTAAAATCCTGCCTAGCACAGTTTTAGGTCCCCTTAGCAGATGTTTTGCTTTGCTGTCATTAATTTTAATAAATATTTCTTGAGTACCTACTAGGTACCAGATGTAGAGCAAGGCACTTGTCAGGAATGACTTCCCCCCTCAGTTTATTTCTCACCCATATTTCAAACCCCACTTACTTTATTCTTCCTATTAACACTGCTTGTGTTTTTTTGGAACTCATTAGTCTTTATTTAATTCTGTCTCCTCATTTAGGTAATAGGTGGCTGCTCATAGGCTTTAGGTTTCTGTATTCTTCCAAAGTGCTTAACATCATGCTGAGTAGATGTTAAATGAATAATTTAAAAAATAGCTGTTAATAGAAGAATTTCAATGAAACCCTTAGCCTTATCAGAATTCAATTCAATGAAGGTCTCCAGTCTTTGCATAGAAGGAGACAATTATCTGCTAGGAAACTGATGAGTTATTGTTGCCACTGTGCAGATGTAAGTGAGGAACATGGAGTCACTTTTGCTCTTTAAAAATATAAGGTGTTGATATGTGTCTGAGGACAGTGGGGGTGGAATGTGAGGAGAGGAAAGAAATGGACTTTTATCTTATACAACTCGGTCCAAATCCCTTGGTTTTCTCCCTTAGTATCTTTCTACCAGCACAGAACTTTTTTTGACATATTGTGCTTTTCATTCCTCTGAGTTTCTAAGCACAATTTTGAATGTGTTCTTTCTGTTAGAGCTAGGAATTAATCCAGCTCTCCAACCATTGCCTTATACTATAAGATCATACTTTCTAAAACTCTTATTTTATGCTAGCTCAATCCTAGCACTGAATACGTGGGGCTTTCTTCACTTATTTGGCAATATCTCTAGCCACTTCCAACATATTATCATATTGTAAATACCCAGGCTTACTCATTTAATCAAAAGCCCACTTTGTTAATTTTACTTTATAATTCAGTTCAGTTTGCAGCACTATTGTTATGAGTTTTCAATTTATTTTTACATCTATTTTTATAGCTGCCACTTCTACCATGTGGCAAGCTTTCTTTCTTAACTTTAAAAACATTATTTCCGAAAGAAAGCTGTTCTGAAATCTGGCTTTTTCAGCAAACTGAACACCCACACGATGAAGATAGAATGACAGCAGTTAGAGGTGAAAAGGATGCATAAGGTCACCTTGCTTATTTTATTTTATTCTTTTAGCAAATACGAAGATATGTGTGCAATAATGTTTGAGTCTATGTAACAGCATTTTAAGCTTACAAAATGTTGTTGGTTCTCCCTTACATAGTCTTATCTTTGGGTTTTGCTAGAACCATGTGAGCTTTGCTATTAGTTCACATTTTCTTTAAATCAATTGGTATCTTTGTGGCAAAATGTATTTGCTTTTTAAAAGGTAATAACCACTTTCTTTTTCCAGCCCCCTGCCTGTTTGTAGCAGTAGCGTTTTCCTTATCTATTGAAACAAACCATCTCAAAATCATAATAATTTAAAATAACAGAAATTATTTGTTTTTATTTTTCATTGTGTAGCAGAGAAGATGGTTTCAGGTAGGCAAGTTGGACCTTGTCCAGGGTCCCTTACACAGCTGCAGTCAGATGGTGTGGTGGCAGTTGGAGTCATTTTAAAGGCTTTCTCATATATGTAGCTATTACCTGGAAACTCAGCTGGGGTTTCCAGCCACAATACCTATAAGTGGCCTCTCTCGGTGGCCTGGGCTCCCCTCATAGCATGACAGCTTGATGCCAAGATAAGTATCCCAACATAGATATAGAAGCTGTACTGCCCTATGTGACCTAGCTTCTGAAATAACACATCATTGTTTCGTCAGTCACAAAGGAACACCCAGGTATAAGAAGAGAGGAGAGAGGGGAGTTAAGGGTGAGGACTAGAACAAGTGGGGAAATCAACTCACCTCTGGATAAGGAGAGTAGTAAGAACATGTGGAATGAGAGATATTGTTACTGCTATCTTTGGAAAATATAATCTTTCACATGTATTTATATAATCAAGTACCAATTCTTTGCAAACGGACAAAGAATTAGATTTCAGTTTAGATACTGGTTTCAATTCTGTTTACTCCAAACCATACGTAGGCATCACTGATTGATCTAGTACTACATGCATAGCTCTTCACTTTACTTCTTTTGTCTGAATGTTTCCTGACTTCTCCCTTTAAGTTAGATGAAATCAGTGAAAAAGAAGAAAGAAAGGTCTTGCTAATTCATAATCTGTACACCTTATTTTTGAACAACTGGCTCTAATCATATCTTCAATGAGCCTGGGCTATTTCTCTACTTATCCTGTGAACTTAAGTGTCAAAAGACTTCTCTAGGCTTCAGTACGGTTAAATTGGCCCCAAGTTCTCTTTTAACTCTAATGCTCAAGACTTCTAACTCTTACATTTGCAGGTCTGAAACTCTATTTTCATCTGCTAAATAAACATTATTATCAGTATCACTACATAATTATTCTAATGAATGAGCACGTTTATTTTCCTATTTTGAACCCCATGGAAAACCATGAAATCAATTCCTATCACATGCTCCCTCTTCACAAACAACATAAGAAAATTATGTTTCTACTTAGAGTGGAGTTTATCTAAATTACACATTATTTTTCCTCTCCCTTTTATCTTTAAAGCCCCAGAAGTTTTCCCATGAAAAAAACAACACTGTTCAGACAAGACATCTTTACTAGCCTAGTTGATAACATCTTTCTCCATCAAACATGAATTTGTGGTAACTTGATAAAATAAAAAAGCTAGATTTGGTCAGAAGCATGGAACTCACTTGGGAAACTAGTTATTAGTCTGTGGGGTTTTTACAACAAAGCAAATTAACATGAGACCCAAATCTCCAAAACAGCCATTAAAGCTGTCTAAACCAATACCTGGCAGAGGTGGCAAAGCAGTGGTTAACAGTGGTCCCTGATGCCACTCATCAGTAATCTTTTATTGGTGCAGTCACTGTGAATAAAATATTTGGTTAAGTATAGAGAAGATCTCTTTTTCTCAATTACAACTGTCAGAGTTTAATTCACACTTTCTTGCACCTCCTAAAAGTGTTTCTCTATCCCAAAAGTGATTTACTCTATCTCACTGTTAACAAGGTGATTTTTCTCCACTCTTGCAATTTTCTCTCTCACTTTTTGACCTTGAAAGCAATATGTCCTTATCCCAATTTTTATACAATAAACTATCACCTCTAACATATTTTTCTGTTTACTCCTATGTCTAAATCCAAATTACTATCATAGATCAAATACTCTGTGAATACCAGCTTATATGTATGTGTCTACTTACGAGCACATGTACTAACACATAACTAGACATTGGGGAAATCTTGCTTATCTTCTCTATCTTTATTCATTGCCTTTTGCTAGTTCTAGCATCAGTCTTAACCATGCCTTCAAACTGACTTGTGAGAGCCAAGCCAAGAATGGCTGAGGAGCTCTTCAGCTTGGGTCTCTGGAAGCTGCTGGTCAAGGCGAAGAGCCCTCAAGGCAAGGAGCATGCACACCATGAAGTCTCTCCTTCTTTGAACCACCACAACTCACGTTCCTGAGGGAGAAAGTCAAAGGATTTGTTGGCATTTCTCTCCATCCCCATGTGTAAGTACTCCTCGTAAGTACAACATTGCTGAAGGCAACTTGAGACTTAAGGGACAAAACTGACCCACACTGAGAATGCCACTGTGCTCATCACAGCCTGTCATCTAAATTAACATTTGGAAAGTGATTGGGCCCCACACCTAACCAGTAAATTCTTTTTACTTAATGATCTCATCCAAAAACACCTAGTCACAGAAAGAAAGACAGAAATGTCACTGCTCTAATATCAACAATGTGCCTCAAGCTGTTTAGGGAGGCAACCACCAAAGCAGGCACACAGTGCAGGGTCCTCCAGGGGAAGGTAATTTAGATACTCTTATCCACCCCTGTAGCCCTAAAGCTGCTTTTTTTCCTTTGCTAGAAGAAAGTACTTATTAAGCAGACCATTAGGAAAAATATAGTTTCTTTCTTCTCATTTAGCCCTGAAAGCAAAAATGCTATTTTTAACATACACACACACACAAAAGAAAGACTGAAAATTTATAAAAATTAACATTGTTCTTAATCTTTTCTGCCATCCCTTAAAATTAGTCTTTTCTTTTAATGGCCAGTGAGAATATATACCATTGTAACTGGATTACAAACGTGTTCTTAAAATGTGAAGAGAATACCTGCAGTGTGAGAATATTCTGTCAAAAAAAAAAAATACACGATTGTCCTAAGAGGCATGCCTAAAATAAAAACAAGCAAATAAAATTAGAGGAAAGACATATACACAGCCTACACTGACTCTAAATAAAATTAAAATCAAAGCATACTGGAACAGACTAATGCATGGTCTATCTGAGAGATTTTTTTTTTTTTTTAATCATTAGATGCCTAGTAGTAAGGAAACGGAAATGAAAAAGTATTTAAGAACCTTGGGAATTAGCTATATTTCTTAATTGCTTCTTTTTCTATAAAACTAAACACTGTATTGCCAACATATTTGTCTTGGGTGTTTGCATGCATGTGTGTGCACGTGTGCACACACACGTGCATACATGTGCATCTGCAAGTGCATATAAATATATATAAGTAGACTCTTTAAGTAATTAAAACTAAATTAAAATTCTAATGTATCTAATGTGACCAAAATTTCAAAGAACAAGTACGGTGTTGAAGGTGGGGAACTAGGCTTTTGGCATCACCTTCTTGTCAACTTGGGATTTTCTGTGGTGGAAAAAAGTAATCTCTGCCTTAAACTAAATGAATGTTTTATTCCTCATAACTACAGATTGGGTCTTGAGGTAGCAGATGAGAGGCAGCTGTGCTCATGGCCAAACACACACTCATGAATTCTAGCACACACAAACCATTTCTGTTTGTGGGTGGTATATAGGTGACGAGTATAAACTCACATATCATAAGTAGTCACTACAGCACTTCTCTTCCTAGTACTAAGAACACTTTGTGCAAAATTTAAGATTAAGTAGGGTGTAAGTTTGCTTTGAAAATGTCAAAATTGCCTAAGTTTATGTTCAAGAATGGGTCTGCATATTTCTGTTGGGCTAAAAACAAAACAAAACAAAACAAAAAAAAAACAGTAGTCTAGTGGATGTATCAATAGTCTGGTGGTAGGATAGTGGTTGAAGAGCTTGTTAGAGGCAATTGCACCAGAATGACAATTCTAATCACCCAGAATTCAAATCAAAATGGAAAAAATTCTATTAAATAAAATTATTAAATGTCTATGTCCTGTCCTATCAGTTTTTAAGATCCAAGTGTTCTCTCTCATATGTCAGCATTTTCAGAGGGTTCAACAGTTAATTATTAGAGTCTCCAAAAGAGGGTGGGCATGAAATCAAAACTGGTCTGCCAGTTGCAGTTCATGTTCGATGTCTTCTAGCTTGTTTTTTATTTCCAGCTCCCACTCGTCCATTATCTTTGGCCATGAGTCTCCATGGAAACCCACAGACATTGTTGACTGTGCCCATTGTGAGGACACCATTATAAACATTAAAGTCATGTCTCTCCAAGTTTCCAAAGCTACCAGTCTTTGAATTGTCAGAGTAATCTGGGTTCTGTGTAGAGTGTGGAAAATAATGTGTTTGCCCATGGTCAATCTTTCTCATCAACTCAGACTTAGCTCTCTTGAAAACTGTTTCTCTCTGAGGCCATTTTTTTCCTTCTAAAAAAAATATTTGTCTTCTCAGAGCCACAAAATCACTGCAGTCTCCATATCAGCTATAGGCTTCCTGTACCTACACCTAAAAAAAAAAAAAAAAAAAGCAACACAACCTCCTTCACACCAAGAATTTTTTTAATTGCAATCTTTTATCTAAAATAAAATGTCTGAAGCAAAACAGATTTCTAGTCTCTAGCTCTTGCACATAGAAAATAGATGGAATTTTTGAAATTACAGGATTTAGAATTTGGGGTTTTGTTTTGTTTTATTTTTTCATTTTCACCTCCCCTCTTCAACCCCCAATAAGATTCTCAGTTTAATTAAAGCTTCTTATAAGGTATTGTGAACTTCTCAGCAGTCTCTGATAACACCTGGGCTTAATTGAAGACCTAAATCCCGCAACAATGACAGTTGATTCTCAAATGATGGATCCTTTCAAAGGCCTACTCTAGAAATCATGCCTTCTGCTCTTATGTATTTAAAGCATATACCAGATACTTTGGAACATGAAAAGATACCTACTCTTAATGGCATATAACCTGGAAAACAAGGGAGATAGATTCAAATACAGACTTTATACATATACATATACACATACACATACATTTACACATACACATACATACACATATACACATAAAATTCAGTTTCAAGGCAATCTTTGGATAAACATGATCACCTAAGGAAAGACAAGCATATCTTTGAGTTTTTAAGAATTGTTAGAAGAGTCAAGTTTCGACTTCAGCATCAAAAGATGAATGGTGCATTCACAGGCAGCTATCAAGGGGAAGGGCATTGAAGGAAGCCCTGAGGAAACTAGGCAGGCAAAGACATGGGTGCAGTGAGGTGTGAAAGGATAGTGAGGAAGGAATATCATGAAAATAACGAGTAGTTAAGTGGAATAATCAAATTATTAAGACTTTTAAGCAACTGGCTAAGACGTTTGAATTTTATTCTTGTTTAAGTGATTGAATGTTGAATTTCTGCAAGAGAGGAATAATATGATCAGATAGATTTTAGGGAAAATAGAAAACCTATGAGCTTAAAAGTAATTAATAATCTTAAAATAGAGAATTTTGGAGAGGAGAACTTTATAGCCATTTATTTCAATAGTAAAAGCAAGTGATACATCGCAAAGACACATAGCCTATTAAGATTACCATGTGACACTCAATGATAATGACTATTAATAGGAAATGTATACTGGTTTCTGCTTAGTTCAAGATCAAATATCTATTTCTTTGCTTCTTGAGAAAAAAAGCAAAGATGAAGATTGTATTAAACTATATAAGTTTAAGTGAACTGCATCTAGAAACAAACTGCCTTGTTTTAAGGAGTCTGATTTCTCCAAATGGCCTCATTGTTTATATAATACTAACAATCATGTATGATTCAGTATGGACTTGCCTTTAGATACTATTATCTTGAACTGTATTGTAGCAGTCTGGAAATATTTTCAAAATGTTATGTCTTGGAATCTAGAAATATGCTTGTTAGCCACAACACTGAGACCAGCTGAAAAAAATTACAAATGAAATGCATACAAGTATTCATAGGAACAATTAGACTAGTCATGTTATAATAAAGCTATCAAATGTTATTTTGAGCTATTCATTTTCACTGATGGCTTCACAATACAGCTAAGTTAGAAGGAACATACTGTCAGTAAAATGAAGATTCTCTTCACCTAAAATCAAAATCACTGAAAGTGAAGATGCAGGAAAGTTATAGTAGCTGACTTATAAACAGGGAAATTTTTGCCTTCTTCCTAAATTATCAGAGTTGTTTGTAACTTCAGAAAGTTTAATTCAAAAACCTCTTCACCATAATAGTCACTAGTTATAATCCATAAATGTTGCCTAATGATTGATTCAAGCAATGTACAGTGGGCATTTGTATAGCTCAAAAGATTGAAAGTTTTAAGTATAACCTTTTGACATTTTGCTGTTAGTCCTCAGGGTTTTGTTTGTGTTATTACAGCTTTTTCATAGAAAATAAATACTATATATATATTTATATGTATATATATATACATACATACATATATATGTGTATATGTGTGTGTGTGTGTGTATATATGTATATATGTGTACATATGTGTGTGTATACACAATGTTGTATCAGTAATGCCTTTGTATAGCACAGGCTGTCTCCAATGGAAAAAAAAAATTTATAGCAGAGGTCAGCAAACTACAACCCATGAACCATGAACCAAATTTTGCCCACTGCCTGTTTATGACTTAAGAATGGTTTTGCATTTTTAAAAACAGTCGGTAAAGATAAAGAAAATCAAAAGAAGAATAATATTTCATGGCATGTAAAAATAATATGGAATTCAAATTTCAGTATCCATAAATAAATTATCATGCCCATTCATTTATGTAGCTGCTTTTAAGCTACAGTGGCAGAGCTGAATACTTGGAACAGACACCCTATGACCAACAAAGGCAAAAATATTTACTATCTGTCCCTTGACAGAAAAAGTTAGCCAAACTCCAGTTTACAGCATTCCTGGAACAAGAAATCAAGAGTCATTTTTTTTTTAAGTCGATTTAAAAAAAAAAAAATCATTGCTATCTAACAAGAGAGCAAAAGTTTTCTTACAAGATTTTGGATTGTGTGACAGTAATGTCAGAATTCTTAGTTGGGTAGCTGAAAGTATGATTTTGAATTATGAAAAAAAATATGGGTGAGCTAGTAAAATAATACATGAAAGGACATAGTGTAAGCCTGTATTCCCTGCAAGGTTTGAGAAAATAAAGTGAGTTACAGAACATGTGCCTGTTTGCATTTCTTTCTGGCAGGCATGTAAAACTGAACTATTTATAGCAAGTCAGCAATGGCTAAATGCATGGTAGCTAAAGAACTACCTTAGAAAATTATGAGAACAGTTCTTTGGGGGAGGGGAGGAGGAGAAAAGGCCACCTTAAATGAACCAGCATAGAAAAAAAGTCCAAGATAAAGAATGTGACACACATTTGAAAATGTGAGAGGGCATGGCTAACCCACTAACTTGAAAAGTCCACTTTTAACCAATTCTGAGGACTTCACTGTTCCTCTCTCATGAAACACACAGCTTCCGAACGTTTCTGAGTTCAAGCCTCTAATTGGGTACTTCACACCCATTCCAATACACATAACCAGTGTTTCCAGTGCCCTGTTCAAAGCATTTCTCCGGCAGAACTGGGATAGCTTCATTAGGACAATAATCAATTAACAATCATAGCTCCATTTAGAGTCCCCACCACCATCATAGAACAGAAGAGGAGAAAAAAACGACCTTTTGAGGTGTCTGTTTTTATTCTCTACTCCGTACAGATCAAGAAAACAGAATCAGTCTAAATGGCTTCAGGCTTCCATGGCAGCTTGTGGTATTTACTGGCATACAGTACAAATCAAATGAGCAAATCAAACTGCTACTGCTGTGAAAAGAGACACAGAGCTGAGGGAGCCATTCACAGTCTTCTCACATGACGTAGAGTCTCGCTTGGGTTTCTAGAGCCCTGAGAATGTACTAATTTGAGCATATTTTAATATACATCACTAAGATTCATCTTTTCCTTTTAAGTCAGAGGACCAGCTCTGCGAATCAGGACATAGGCCCCAGATGTCTATACAATGCCTCCTTGCAGTAGAACTGGCATTATAAAATCAGAACATGCCACTTTCAGGGACAACTGTTGCTTTGGGTCCAGCATGCTATTATTGCTTCCTTGGCATAGCCATCAGCTAGTTCACTACCTTAGCTATGTGGCTTTATCTGGTTTTGATTTGATTGCCCTAATTTATTCCTTCGATTCATTGAATTTAAGTAGCTGCTCCAAGAACCATTCAGCTTTTTCTTTCTACTATCTATCCTTGCATACAACTCCTTATTTCCCAAGTACTAAAAAGGGCAAAGTATTTTCCTTTTGCTAAAATAATTAAATTGTTCTTAACTAACCAGATGGGTTTCATCTGATAGATCTGATTTTCACATCTATGCTTTCCGTGGGTTAATTCTACCATTATTCTGATGTCTGGCTCTAGTTTTTGTAGCTGTTTCCAGTAATTGAACAAGCAACATACTATAATTTAGTAATTGCCTTTTAACTGTGGGTTATCTGTTCTCTAGGTGTACCCCCTCAATGTCTTCATTTCATCATATGCTTGGTTAGGACCTCACTTAAAGTTAGAATTTTATTGTGTAAACCAGTAATATTTTTAGCAATGTTATAAAATTGGCAATCACCACATAAAATGTAATAAAGATGAGAAAGAAAGCAATAATGAGAGATAAAATGAGTGCTGGAGATTGGGATTCAATGAAAAGTACTGAGAACATCATTTGTACCTAACAGTTGAAGAAATAAAGCAGTAAGTCCAGTGAATAAAGAGGAAGATTCTGTACCTATTGGGAGCATTATATGAAATGTAAAAGTAGAGAGTATTAGAAGGTGTATCAAATTTATTTTAGAAACATAATATATAGAGATTTTTAAAATTATCCCTCATTCTATTGCATCGCAAACTCCAAAAATAACACTTACCTAGAATCTCTCATTTTAGCAAAATGTTCAGTGTTGATGGCTAGGAATTAAATTACCTCTTTATGGAAAAAGAAAATACAAGATATTCAAAAAAGAGTCATTACGAAATCTCTTTAACTAATCAAAAGGCAGTGGGAGTAGATGACTGTTCTAATAAGTATAGAGGAAATATATAATGCATATTAAGCATGTCTTTAAAATTATGACAGCCAACTTGTTATAAGCGAGAACACACAAGATTTGGAATAAAAGGGCCTGTGTGATTTTGCGGAAGTCACTTAAATTTTCCAATATCTACATAAGATCAATTTGTAAACTTACATGAAAGTGACTTGTTTAACAGACTTCTCTGTCTCATGCCAACGCTGCTGATAGTAAAATTGTTTCTTGAGCACCTGCTATAGGGCTTATAAGTATACTTATAGTATACTTTCTCTAATCTTTATAACAACAATAAAAAATTAGGTATTATTACTACTCTGACCACAGGACACATTTTCTAGGAACTTAGTTTCTGTTTGTTATACACACGCAGCTTCTTCACTTTCTGTACTGTAGATAAAGTCCTCAGTACTGAACTACCTCATGCTCATCCTTTAAAAACAGTCAGGCTTTAGCCTCATTTGTATTCCCAAGCTAGACCTATGACCCTCTTTGCTTTTTTAGTAGCAATTTTTACCTTTTGTGGGAGTTTAGACAGTATAACAGATAAACAATTTAAGACCCAAAAGGACTTTTGGAGAGGGAGGGAGAAAGAAGAAATCTTCTGATTTGATATATATAACATTAAGAGCAGTGATTTGGGAAAAAGGGATCAAAAATAAAATTAGAATTGTGGGTCTGGGACTGAAATATGTTAATCGTGCTATTTGTTAAGTGGAAAAAACTATCCCTTTAAAAATTTATCTCTTCCTCTGTACTTCCTTGGATGTTTTGCAGTCATAATTTTATACTTTTCTAGATGAAAGAGACATCTAGGTAAATAACAGTGGAGGGATAAAATGAAACGAAGAAGAAGTAGTGAAATGTCCTCTTCTGTTGTGGTGCCAGAGTGGAGATGAGGACATAGTCCCCAAGCCTTACTTAGCTTCCAAGCTCTGCTTTGATTCTGGCTCAAGGGAGTACCCACATCAGTCCCCACCTCATGCTGCAGGCTTTTTTATGCAACAAGCAGAGCAAATTGTGCTTCAGTTTAAAACCCTCTGGGTTTCCCACCCCGCTCCCTGCCCCCCGCCCCAAAGAATAATAAATTGTCAGTCTTCAAAAAGACACAATGAAATGTATGGAAAAAGTATTAAGTTCGTGAATGAGAAAATGAATCCCAAAACAGGCACTCTTATTCTCACTGATAAATTATGAAAAAAAAATGTTTTTTCTGTCACAGTTTTGCTAAGCCTAAATATTGCCTCAACTGTTGTTGAGCCATTATTTAAGCAAGCAGCGCTTATTATCTATCAGTCGTGGGCCTTAACCACCTTTCCTTTGAGAGCCCCTTTCTCCATTTTATTTATATATGTGTGTGTGTGTGTGTGTGTGTGTATACATATATATGTATATATATAATATTTTACAATATTATATAAAATATATATTTTATAATTGTTGGCATAAAGAGGAATATATTATATATTGCAACATTTTATTTGACATAAAAGTTCATTCTTTCTTCTGATTTTAAAAGAAGTGAAACTTTAATGGGCTCTTAAAAGTACAGTGGGCCAGGCACTGTGCTTGCTATGCATAATGTGTAAGTCAGTCCTGCTATAATTTATTTCTATAACTATGCTCACAAATGAGAATGGTCTCTATTTTTTTTTTAATTAAGCTGTTTTTATCACATTTTAACATCAGGGTTGGAATACCTTAATAAAAAAAATGGAAAATTGTATTTTATTTCTACATTTGGGAACAAATTAAATTTTGTAGGAATCATCTTATCTTCAAATTAAAACCTATCTATAAAATTGAGCCCAAAAGTTTGAGAAAGAGAGTTCTTGAAGAATTCTTTTTTCATTTCTTGGTTTACCAGTCTATTCTGTTTCTTCTTCTACATACGCCAATTTTACTAGAAAAGTCATTCATTTTACCAATTTCTTTATATTTATAAGTCAGAACTTACATATGTTCTTAAACTTTGATCTATTCTCAATCTTTGATTATCTAATACTTTTCATTCTTAATGTTCACATATTTTTATTTTTTCTTGATTTGTTGTGCTCAAAAGCTGGCTATTTTAATCGTCTTGTCAAGTAAGATCTTTGAAGTTTATTGATTAAATCTATCATTCTGCTCTTTTTCTAATTTTCATTTCTTTTATATTTATCTTTTTTCAACTTTTGTTTGCTTTTATAAAAATATTTTCTTAGATTGAATGTTTAGTTTATTCATTCTGTACTTAATAATTAAGTAATATAAATGATATATTTTCTTCTGATTCTAGTTTTGCTCATATGCTATAAGTTTCTGTGTAAAGTATTTTTTTATGATTCCTAAAATTTCTTTGTAATTTTAATTTCCTCACAACCCAAGAACTGTTTAGAAAAAATTTTTTTAAAAAGTTCCACATGATTGCTTTTGTCAGTTAAATCTTTAAAAAAATAAATTACCATTTTCACTTTATCATACTAAAAATGCAATCTGTACATATTCTGCTTTGAATTTACTAAGATTTCTTTCTGGACTAAGAATTTTTTATGTTTTGAGGACCTTGGAAATGTTACCCGACTTCGAGCCTCCACACGCACCAAGGAGTCAACACTGATGTAAGAACAAGAGGAAGTTTATTTGTAGGCTGGAGCCTGGGGCCAATTCTGATGCACTGATGCAGCAGTGGAAGCATCGACCCGGAGTTACAGTTTCAAAGGGATTTTAAAGGGTAAAGCCGCAAGCAGGGGAGTACTGCCCTATCGTTACAGGATTGGTGAGTTGAATTTAAAACCTTTAAGGGGATTGATTAAACTTCGTGCCAAGGAAAAGAACCACAGGACAGAGAACTTGGCAGGAGGGACCTTCAGATAATTTCCAAGGGGTCTCTGATTGGCCAATTGTTGGGTGGGGTGACTCGTAGTCAGCTGGTGGTTTTTCTTTTTTTATTCCACTTAAGTTCAAAATGGAGGGTTTGTATCTAAGATAGAGTCACTTTGGTTCTACAGAAAATAAGATGCATTCTCAATATACTATAAATTCAATATAGATCTTTTAATCTGCTTTATTAATTGTACTATTTAGATTCTATATGTTTTAAATCTATGTTTTTTGCCACATTAATTTGTCAAAGCTTAAGGGAACTGTGTTTAAAATCTCTCTATTTCTATATTTTTAGCAATGTTTCCTTTCTAATTTAGTGTGTGTTTTTTTTTTTATGTATCTCAACGTGATGTATTCAGTTCATTAATTTTTGTTAAAATTATGTCTGCGTAATGATCTGGATTCTTTGTCCAAATAACATGCACACTATAGTCCCACAATTAACAATTTTTATATTGAATTATTATGTCTGATAGTAACTGCTGCTCTCTTGCTTTCTCTTTATTTACCTACTATCCTTATATTCCATTTTTTATATCACTTTTTGTATATTTTGTGTGTTTAGCTTATCAGCGGATATTGTTTTTGACTCACTATGATTGGGTTTTTTCTATATTAGAAATAGTTAATCCATTTACATTCTTCTTAAAACAAATATTAAAATTTCTATCATTTGCTTAAGCTATCTGGGTTGGGTTTTTGTTTTGGTTTTGTTTTTGTTTTCCTTTCAGAGAATTCTTTATATTTGTTCTTTTGCTACATGGACTATTCTTTTTTAATCCTTTCTTGTGCTCTCTCCCACATTTTTGCAAGCTATATACTTTATTTTTCATTTTACTGATAGCCTTCTATTTTGTAAAAGTAGTTTTAACCTTTTTTCTCTAATTACTAGACACTAAAATAAAATCTCTTGAATACTTAAAACAAATGCTTAAAACATTTTTATTTCTCCTTTCTATATCTTGAACTGTTAGCCTTTATTAATGCAATTATTTCAAATGCAGCATGTTACTATTTTTATTACTACTATTTTTTACATCAATGAATTCTCTTAACATTTACCTTTAGTTTTTAACAATTTCCCCTTCTCTTTTCTGTAGTTTTACAGGTTTTGGTGGGTGTGGGAAAAGTGTTTGTAGCTTATTTGCATGGTATTTGAATTTCTCATGAGCTCACAGTTGGTATCAGGTTTTGGTTGGCTGGAATATATCTTCAATATATAGTTATTTTTTGGTTAAAGAGAGATTACGAACATTCTTTTTTGTCTCTAGCATATCTTAATACTCTCTTCAGACCCATACATACATCAGTGACAACTTGACTATTTATAAATTCTAGGGGCACAATCTTTTCCATAAAAAGCTTGTACATTTTGTGCCACTGTCTTCAGCCATTTACTATGGCAGCAAATTTGTCATATGCCAATTTAAATTTTCTCTTATGTCATCATTGTGGCACTGCTAACCATCTGTTTTATCTACTTATACACGTTCGATTGTCATATTCAGCTGGTCACTCTTCAAAGACAACAACCACCCACCACCATGCCCACAGTTCAACTGGTAATGAGTTTTTCATCCATCCATCTATCCATCCATTCATCCATCCATTCATTCATTCATTATTCATTATTCATTTATTCAACAAATTTTTATTGAATACAAAATTCCCTGCCGTAAGAATAAGGAGTACAGAGGCATGATGCCTTTTATAAGATGATTACAAACACTGCAGTAAACAAGCAAGCAGGCAATGACAGTAGAGATGACTTGAAGGCCTGTCCTCAGGCAGGGCAGAAGATAGAGGGCACAGAGAAATGCAGATTATCTGAACCAATTCCCACTCTCTTCCACATAGCCATGCTAATAAGGACCTCTTTATTTCTTACTGGGGTATTCAATAGCCTGGTAAAGATGACTCTGCCTCAGCCTTTCCCTCTAAATCCAATCTCTGTTGTCACCAAAAATTATCTTTTCAGAGCCTCAGTGTGATTAGTCATGGCTCTGCCAAAAGCTTTGATTCCTCATTACCAATGATCCTGTCTTCATTTAAAATTCTGTTATTTTATTTGCCATGAATTTTTACATTATTTTAAATGAAAAAAAAATGCATGAAAATGTTATTTATCTAGATTACTGAATTTTTGGGTGCCCCTTAAATTTATTTTGCAGCATCCTAATCCCAGGCCTAAAGGGTAAAATTTAAACTCTCTGGTATAAGTTATAAGCTTTTCAAAGCTGGCCTAAATTTACCTTTCTTATACTCCCTTTTTATGACTCTTCCTTAACCTTTCAAAATTTCACCAAAGCTGAACAGTTGTTCTTTTTATATTTTTATTGAGATATGATTAACATGCCATAAAATTTATCCTTTAAAAATATGTCAGCTCTTTAGTATAATCAGAAAGTTGTGCAACCATCACTGCTATATAATTCCAGAACACTTTCAGCATCCCCCAAAGAAACCCCCTACCCTTTAGCAGTCACTTCCTTTGGCAACCACTAATCTATTTTCTGTCCCTGTGGATTTGCCTATTAAACAGTTATTCTTAAGGTAAGATAAGTTTGTCATTGCCTTTGCCTTCACCTAGAATATTTTCCCACATTATCTTCCAATTTATTTTGGGGACAAAATTATACTCATGTCTTAAGACCCATATTAGATCTTACTAATATTTCCTCTATTCCTGGAAAAATTAGTGGCCGCTTTAATCTTGCATGCATGGTGCTCTTGATGCACTGCTACCATGGCATCTATAACTGTCTATACACAGTGGTGAGTTCTTTGAATGTAGACTTACTATGTAGGGACAATTATTCTGTGTTTTTACATTACTGGCATCTACTCATATTAAAATATGCTCTCCTTTGATTCCTTTGGAAAATTACTTTTACCACTCAAATTATTTGCTTTGACAGGGCTGGTCTTCTTAGTATTTTTTGCCTATTAGTGATGGATATTCATAAGTCATAAGATTTATGCCAGGTTCTTGTGGCTTCTGTTATTGGCTCTAATTTTGGCTATATGACCCAATCAGAGCCAATCAGTACACTGTTGGTGAGAAAGATGTCCTTCCTTTCCTCTTGGGTCAGATGTTATAAGAATATGACTTAGATGGCAACTGTGTATAGAAAAGCTTGAGACAGTGAGACAAACTTACCAAGAGAAGCTGAGATAAAAGATGGGAGAAAAAAGAAAAACGTCTTGAAAGTCTCATCAAAGTCCCTAGAGAAAGAGATTAATGCCTAAAGCCAGCTCCCCCTCTTCAGTTACATCACATGAGCTATTAAATTCCTTTAGTGAAATACAGTATTATGCTAAATAAATACACTATTTTCTTATTTTTTTATTGTAAATATTTAGTGGAGTTCCTGGCTTGCACATAACAGATACTCAATTGGTGTTTGTTAGTGCAATAGGTGTTGTTAATTTTATGCTTCTTCATAGTTAAAAGCAGTCTTTCGTATCTCAAAACTCCAGCACCCAACAGTTAATCCATTTCATTCATTTTCCCCTATCTTCTCAACACACAAATGTTTGAAGTCATTACTAGAAAATCCAACTTCACTATTGTACTAGTCTACTGGCTCTAAATTAGGGAACAAAAATCATATATCAAAGGCCAATTCAAGATTTACCACCTATTTGATGTTTGATAGCTATCCTGTTTTTGCTTTTGAATCTTCCATTGTTCTGGTGTAAAGAGCAAACTCTGGAAAGACTTTCCATGAAATAATTGTTGCCATGGGCCTCAGAGGCTGTCAAAAGCCATGGGATCAGAGTTTCAGATTCCAGGTACAGTCTGGACCCTTCAACCAGCTAGCTGTGTATTTACACACGTCGTTTTACTTTTTGGGGTTCTCAACTTCATCACTTGAAAAATTAGGATTTTGGTCTGATGATTTCTAAAATTTCTCCCATCGCTGGCATGCTATGATTTCATGAATCTTTGCAATCAAAGATGTTTCATCAAAAATTAATTTGGCTGTGACAATTATAGTACTTTAGTATTCCTTGTATTTTCAGATATGGCCTGGTATTGATATTTAATCTTAAAACATATAGTATATACTCTGTCAACATGTACCTCTAAAAGAGTGTCATTTGTTTATCTTAAATATTATAACTAAGATACATTTCTAGGTATACAGATATTTATCTATATGTACACCAAATACTCTATTGCGGTTTAACTTTCATTTTTAAGGGAGTGAAATTAAAAACATTGCTTACATGGATAAAAGTAATTATCATGTACATTAACTAGGAAAGAAATCTCATTTTCCTATAGGCTTCCATTTTAATATAAAAAAAATTTAAAAAAGAAAACTAATCACTCGGTAAATTGTCAAGAATATTTTTGGCAAATAAGAGGTTAAAGTGGTGTGAAAAGCCACACGTCAAACTAGAAATCATAATATTGTGAATGTTTTTATTGTGCTTTGTAGATTTCAAGTTCCTCTCTCTACTATTAATATACAACTGTCCCTTGAGAGTTTCTCTCATCTCTGGAAATAAAATTTAATTTTCCTCCTTCCTTTGACTGTGATTGAAGAATGATTTATGAATAAATATATAAAAAGAAGAAAATATCTGTTCATTCCCTTATCAATCACCCTGTGTAATTTTCACACAATCTTTCAATACACATTATATAATAAAAGAAACCAAAGCTGAGAAAAGATAAAAGGCTATTAAATGGTAGAGCAACAGTTGAACTCCAAGTGTGTCTGACTTTATTGTATGTAACATGTAATAAGATTTTAGAAAGAAAAATAAGAATGTATGAACAGTTTGTTATTTGCTTTATAAAATATTTAAGAACTAATACCAGTTTCAAAATTGTTGACAAATCATTTTTTTACTCATAATAATAAATGGCTGCCAAGCACTTAGTAAGAGACAAGCATTGTACAAAATGCTTTTTATGTGTACAACCTCATTTAGCTTTTATGTGAATACTGTGCAATGAGAACTATAATTATTTCCCCTTCAAAGATTTATATTTTAAGATTCTGAGAGGTTAAGTAATTCAGTTTGCCCAAGGTGTACAGTTAGTAAGTGGAGAGGTAAAATCTGAAGCCATGTCTCCCTCACTCAAAGGCCCAAGCTTAATTACTGTACTATAATGCCAGGAACTAGATTAAAAGAAGAGCTCGGTTCTATGCTGAGCTTCTGCTAACTCACTGATTAACTTTTATACCTAATTTAATCTCTCCTGGCTTTGGTGTTCTCCTCATAAAATTAAGAGGTGAAACAATAACATTTTAAAGATTTCTTCCTTTTTTCAACATACTATGAGTTTCCATGATGTGAGGCAATTCTCAAATGTACAAGAATCGAGCTCTCCAGATTTTTTTCTATCTGACTTTATATTTATTTAAGAGAGAGAGGAAGGAAGGAAGAAGGAAGAGAAGAAGAGAGGGAGGGAGGGAGGGAGAGAAAGAGGGATGGAGAAATGATGGACTTGCCTATAATATATGAACTTGAGCCCCATGACAAGTTTTGATTTGGGAAGTACCATTAGTTTCACACTGCCTGTGAAATAAATACTGATAGAATTCCTGACTCATTTGTACAAGTTGTTTTCCTGGGCACATTTAGAAATCAGTATCAGAGAGTATAATGCCTTCTAGAAAAAGGAGCTTTTAAAGTTATTACTTCTTAAAAAGCAGAGTAAAAACAGCAGGACATCCTTCTGAGATAACCTCTGTCTGACTTGAGTTTTGTGTTAATCATTCCTTAGCTTTTCTTAATAATTTTGCCATTTTTGTATATACTAAATGTGTAATACTTTTGCTTGATTTTAAACTTTGTATGAATAAAATAATCATACTATATGTGTTCTTCTATGACTTGCTGTTTTCATTCCCCATTATTTCTTTGAGTCATTTCTGTAGAGTATGTATCTGTTAGCTTTTTTCTTTGTCACTGATTAATAGTATTAATGATTAATAGTATTAAAATTACTACAATTTATTAATTCATTCTACTATTAATATATCTGTATGTTATTTCCACTTTTTTGGTGGGGTATATTTTATTTTGCTTCTGTTCCTGCTATTATGAACTCTGAACATCCATTTATCTGTCTCCTGGTGCATACATGCAACAATTTCCCTAGCATTTATATGTGGGAGAGACATTGTTGGATTTTGGGATATTCACATTTTAGTTCTAATAAGCTAGTTGGTATAATCAATAGTATAAAAATATTTATTAAAATATTTAATGTTAGGGAGCATGAACTACTGAACTATAAAATCTGGTTGTGTGTTAAGCAAAATAAAAAAATACTGTGCCAATTATTCTTAAATGACTTTAACAAAGATGTTAGTGAAGCCTACTAGAAGAGTAAGCAGAGAGTGACCCTGAATTGGACCACTGAAATAAGAAAAAAAATGTCAGTTCTTAAGAACTACAAGAAAATCAGCATAGGCATGGAAAATTAAGAGAACAGAAAACCATTCTGTTCCTCAAAAAAGTAACTTTAAAAGACAAGCAGGTCTTATTTCTTTTCTATTAATAATGAGATATTTATGTTATTTTTGTTCCTTGAAGATGATCAGCTTCCTATGAATTCTATATCAATAAATGTAAGCTTACAAACCAGGAACAACAAATAAGAAATCTATATTAAATTTGTCTCACCTATCCTTCTTACTTATGGCTAATCATTCATTCTTCCTCCCCACCATTTACATCTATTCCAGTTCAGTCATTATTATTCCAAGAATAACTCTCTACTCATGTTCTTGATGAAACTCCATGGAAGTCACAGTAAAGAGAAAAAAATAGCTCAGAATTTTTTAAGTAATTGACATTTTAAGAAATATGTTATCAGAACTATAAAAGACAATACACAGAAGTCATGTTTGTTTATGATTTTACATATATTTTTTCCATTATGGAATCTCTTGGAAGTTATTCCCAAAGACCCTCAAAAAGAATTACCTGTTTGTCCCTCTTCAGTATTGGTTTCCAGCCTGTACAATATGCCATGCACCTCAGTGAGCACCAGCTATTCCAAGTGGGTAATGACTCCATGTGTACATAGAACTTTGTCAGTGAGCTAAATAAAAGGTATAGTGCATCTCACAGACCTATGGACAGAGGCTATTCAAAAAAAAGGTTTTGAAAGATTAAAAGTTAAGGTTCTTTTTTTTTCATTTTGTCAATTCAGTTATGCTACTCGATAACACACAATTTCTTCCATATGAGACAATAACTATTAGTAGTCCTAAATATATATATATATATATATATATATATATATATATATATATATATATATAAATGTACATTTATTTTCTCTTCATTTTAGCAAAATTTCCTTGAGTTGAAGAGACTGATCTTTTTTAAATAGCATAAAAATGACACCCCCTCCTTACAACTCAATTTTATAACTGAACTCTTCAAAGAAAATAAAAATAACAAGAATGATTTTTCACATGGCTAAGACTCAGCATAAGGATTTCTCTTGCTAACCCCCTTCAGAGAACTGTTATGGAAAATCACTAAATTGGCTTCTGACAGTGTTTTCATATATAAAACAAAATATAAATGACAGTATTTTCATTACTGCTAATAATGAAAATATTGATGTCTAAATGTTTACACTCTGGAAAAATATGAAATGAGAGCTTGACTGAATAAAACATGTGTTGATCATTGAAATAGATTTTTTTTAATGTATAAAAGAATCAACATCTAAGTCCTACACAAGGTCACGTCTTCTCCCCAGTGATGCTTAAGAGAGAGAGAGAGTGTTAAGATGGAAAACAAAGTGAAACAAATATACTAAGAAAAATGAAAAACCTAACACAAATTCTTAAGCAGATAATCCATGAAGTCCCTACTCTTATTTTTTCCTCACTGTAGGTCATTCAATAAAAAACATGCTTGAGGGAGTTTGTGTAAACACTGTCTTGGCACCAGGAAAGGTAAGATTAGAACTAACTCCTGCAATAGGTCCTAGCAGCCTTGTTGAACTGAATAGTTCTTTGGTGTAAGTTGATGCACAAGATATTATGTGTAGCATAGTTTGTCCTTTCTATCTGCTGTGTTTACAGATGTGAAAATATAGATACTGTAGCATACATACAGATGAACAACCATTTGAGAACATTTAAATCTGTTACTCTTGTAACACAATTAAGATCCCTGCAGTTGCTCTTTAATAGAAACTTTTCTATTCCAGTGTGGAAACAAAATATTGCCATGCAAGACCTGGCTAATGAAAATTAGTTTTTGACACTCCCTGTTTGGAGCATGAGGGTAGTCTTTGTGGAAGCTTTTGGAGTTTCTGGCAAGCCCTATATGCTAAGAAAGAGGACATCAACAAAGTCAGACTCCTTGTAGAAGGCTGTATCTGGATCTTAGAGGTAACTATTCCAGAAGAGTTCATCTATTCAGAAAGATACAATTTCTCTTAGAGCAAGCAGCTCCTAGATAGTAATTATTTCTCATTTTAAGAGGGCAATAAAACTCCTCTTTCTCTCCTAACACTTTTACACTCAGCACAGCAAGATCCTCTTAGCCACCAGACATCTATTTACTAGTAACTTTATGCTCTTTAACTTACTAAATTAAATTTATTTTCTCACCCAAAACAAAAAGACTTATCTTCTTGCATATTTAAACTTTCCTTAAACTTAAAAAAATATATCATCAACTTACTCATCATAAATTTGATTAGGTACAAAGTATATCTACCAAGAATGGCAATACTTTACTTCTATCTTCTAAAAGAATATAAGTAAGCAAGTATGAACCACTGTCAAACCATTTTTAAATCTCCTTGGAATTTGAGGTATTTAAGTTTTAGTTTTGACAGCTTTCAAATGATCAGGTAGATTCATGGCATTGTAGTTTAGAATTTATCTAACTACAATGTTGAATTGTGCCATCTTCAAGGCTAATATGAACAAACGAGTCATTTGATCCAGTTGAATGCCTAGGTGTGAAGAATTCTCTAATTAAAATTGACCTCATTTGATATAATACAATAACTCTCATGAAGTTGATAAAAAAAACTTTATTTTTTGAAAAAAATGATTTTCCAAAGAAGCTATGCTGACTGCTATAGAGATCTATAGACAGTTAAGAGCTTCTCCGAAGTGAGGATGTGAAAGATCTAAGAAGTACCTTACAGATATCAGAGAGCTACTGAATCAATGAATATTTAATATTTTCATGATATAAATTCAGCTCCTTCTAGAAAGCAGCAGTATTAACACTGAGTTAAAAGTGACAAAATAAAAAATAAAAATAAAACTCAAAAATGACTAATAAAAACCCACGGCATTTCATGGTTCACATAACTAAAAAGGTCAGAGGAACAGGGATGGTTTCAGGTGTGTCTTAATGCAAAGGTCAGTGACTTACTCTGGGTTAGTGCCTCATGTGGGTTCTTCTTTCATGAGAGCAAGATGTTTGCAGCATCTGCAGCCTTACATCCTTCCAATTTCAAGTCTAATGGAAATTTCAAGTCTGCCTCTATTTCAATATTCCCAGTTGAGAGTTTTATTGTGTCTCATTGGCTTTGATGAGTTACATGCCTATTCCTCAATAAATTACTGTGAACCAGGGGACTACAAGAAAAATATACTGTGAGATTTGGGCTTTGATCACATGTTTCATTCCTTGAACTGAGGATGGAGGCCCATGTGGACTAAAGGAAAGAGAACCTAGACTAAAACTGGAGCCTTTTGCCAAAAGTTGATGGCTGCTGGGGACAAAGTACAAAGCTCACTGCTTCACCTTCCTAGAAGCCTTTGCCATCAGCTCATCAGACACAATCTCATCTAATATTGTTCTTTTCTTTGTGTCAAGGATGTTTAAACATTCATAAATGGAGGTATAATTTCATAGAATTAATAACATGTATTCTATAATACAATATTTAATTTTTAAATAAAAGTATTAACTATATTAAACTCAGGATCAGCTATTTTTTAAATGGGCTCTTTATATTAACATGCACCAATACTTGCAATTTTCTTCAAAAATGTTAAATTCAAATTTTATTTTAGTCAGTTTGAGGCAAAGAATAATATTAGGATAATTTACAATTGCCTAGATATAAACAAAATCATTAAACTTTTCCCTCCCTGCCAGGAAAGATTATATAATAATGCATTTAATTTATTTCATTAAAACTCCCCAAAATAGGAAGAGCAAAGATTGACTACAAACTATGACCTACAAGTAGTAGAAAATACAGGAAAAAAAGCATATTACTAGATATAAATACTCTAAATAAAGTATAAAGATCTCATCATATTTAGTATTATATTAAGTGCTCATTTTTCATGGCTGGAAAAGGCCATAGGGATAATTCAATCTTAAAACTTTTTTTAAAAGATATTTACTTAGTAAGCTAGTTGTTATTATTTTCTCTACAAGACAGGATAGCCAGGAAAACATATTCGCATTAACATATCTATGAAATAGATTAATGTGGGGCTGGTTCCACAAAGAGCTCTCTGCTTGTCCAAGCAAACACAACTGCACCCCAACTCAGCAGATTCTTTCCCAGGGCTTCATTCATTCCAAGTGTCTTGAGCCTTTCCATGTTCCTAGCACTATGCTAAATGCTGGGATGCACTGATGAATAAGATAAATGCGACCCCTGACCACAAGGTACTTTTTGTCCAGTAAGGTGAGAGACATTAATCATGTTATTACACAAATATATTTGTCAGTACAAAGTGTAATTAATTTTATAAAGGGAAATATCAGTGCTTTGTTACATGGGTCTCAGAGGTTGTCTGGCCCAGTCTGGACACTCAGGGAAATTGCCTTTGAGCTGAGAGTAAGAGGCTCATGAAAGTTTGGACTGTACCACATGCTGAAGGCTCTGACAGTCACCCACCTATCCTGAACACAGAGAACAAAGTGAGGAAGTCACTTCGGTGTCAGACCATTCAGGAACTTGTTGACTGTAAGGATATCAGTCTTTATTCTAAAGTTTTAAGCAAAGGGGGACATAATCAGATGCACATTTGAAAAGTCATTCTATCTAATGTGCAATGAACAAATGCAGAGGTTTGTGTAAAAATGTTGTGAGAACAGTTAAGAAGCTAATAGAGTAGTTTAGGTGAGAGAGGACAATGCGATGATGGCTTATCCTAAAATGGCATTATTGAAGAGGAAAGTGATAACTGATTCTAGAGGGATTTTTAATATAAAATAAAAAAGACATATTAATTCTCACCAAGTTATGAGTTACTGAATACCAGCATTTCTTTCTTCTTCATCTGCTTTCTGAGAGGTCATCAGTCTCAGTTTTCCTAATGAAACTCAATGAAGACTGTCACTCTACAACTGCTACATTCCATTAGTTCATCATAATACATCAATACCTCTAGGAACAGCGACATCTACACCCTGTAGCAGATGGTTAGTGCAAATGCCTTTTGCTGTTGCCTGAATTTCCAACATGGTCAACTCAAGTCTCTTTGCTCCTGACTAAACTAACTCATAGACACCTTGGAAATGTAAAAACATACAATAATCCAGAGTGCCTATGTATCTGGAAACTTCCTGAGTCATATCATACTTTATAGATACCCCTTCCTTAAATCCTACACTAACATGATCTGGAGGCCTTAACAAATCTGTCAAGATAGCTGACCTGACATAACACACTACATGGATATTTTTCCTTAAATAAATGATATGTCCTAAAGCTAAAAGTTCACATTTAGACTAAAATAATGTTGGCATGATTATGTTTTGCATACCTTCCATTTTGCCTCTACTTTCTCTTTTCCCTCTTGACTCCTATAATTTTAGTGTTCCCCAGAATCTCACTGTACATCATTTTGTTTTACTCCAAACAAGAGATTCCCAAATCACTGATGCTGCTCTTGAGCTTTTGACCTGCACATCCAACTGCACATATATTTGTTCAGTTAACATATATTTTTGAGAGCCTATTCTATTTCAGCCTCTATTAAATACCAGTATGGTGTGTTCTTCCAACAATTCTAATCCGCATATCTGAAATTCAGTTAATCATCAGATCTCCTATCACAAATCCTATGTCTCTTCCTCTTAGACCTCTTTCAAATTCAAAGTAATGGAGTTGTCTAGAAATAGGGGAAACAAGAAATAATAAAAGAACTTGCACTGAGTTTTCCTTCATCCATTCTGGATTTCCTTGCCAATTAATCATTCCAATCCAAGCCCTCTATTACAACATCTGATCTAATCATGTTAATTTTATGCCTGAAATTCTCAAGGGTGACATTTCCTTATTGCCTATAGAAAAAAATACTAGCATCTTAGTAGTATATAACAAATAAAATCTTTAAGAATGTGCTCTTTCCTCCTTTACCTAGAGCCTAACAACTCATCCCTACTAATAATTTCTTGTTTCACAGTTTTATACATGTTCACATCTATATATTTTCTCTTCTCTCTGCCTTTCTGCCTATTACTCTTCACCTTCCAGATTTGGTTCTAATATTATTTGTCTGCACAGGATTTCCAGTTTCAGGCCCTTGTGTATCCCTGCCATTCTACTTTGTCCATCTAATTATTGGGACACTCAGACCACAGCTTAATCTAATCTTTTGTTCACATCTCACTTTCTCCCATTCAACCGAACCCTTTGGGGCACAGGTTATGTTTTTGTCCCCTAGGATCTACCAGACTATGAGAAATGTAATAAGTGACCAACAAATAGTTGCTGAACTAGTACTGATAATTGTAACAATAATAGAAAGTAATTAAGTGCTTAGTATGTGCTGTGTTTTAGCAAGTGTAGAAGAAATACACACACACACACACGCACGCACACATGCACACATATGCATTAAGGAAACTAGATTAAAGCTTGAGTGAGAGAATTAGAAAATGCAAAACCTCACTATGGTGCTCCTCAAACAGAATAACTTTCAAGTATTTTTTTGTGCAATCAACAGTAAAAATACAAATCCTCCACCACCCAATAATATATAATAACAGAAATACAAATTTTACAAAAACAACTTACCTTTACTATATGGGATTATTTCTAATATTTTTATATTTTATTTTTTAATTGTTGCCTATAAATCATTAAATTTATCTTTTGACTTATTTGGAAAATATTACTTTAGTATTTTTGTCATATTTGGCTTATTCAGGTTTTCATTGTTTTTAAATAAAATACTTTAGTATAAAATATGATTATGGGACAATTTTCTTGGAATGAAGCTAGTGATAGGAATCAATTCGAAATATAAAGAATCATTCTAGAGTATTATATCTTTCCTCTCTTATTTCTAGACAACTCTATTACTGTGAATAAATCACATGTAAGTTTTCCTATCACCATGGTGTTTGACAGGGAAATTTGTAGTGTTTCTTCTTTAATCTTAAGGAGAACATATCTACCAACTTTTACGTTGCCTTGTGTAAAGTAATAAATATTATAGTCAGCATTTCAATGCCTATTAAAGGAGAGAGTGTCCTTTGTTTTATAAATTAAAGAGCAAAACATTTAGGAAGATAAAGATATTTTGCCAGGTTTTCTTCTCTTTAAAAAACTCTGTTACAGGAGCTATACCAGAAAAGTAGATATTTATGATAATATATATTCTTTTATGACTAAAGCTATAAATATTTTAAATTGAGACTTTGAAAAGCACATTTACATAAATGTGTTTTGTTTTTAAATAATTTATATTTCAAAACAAGATTTATGCTGTGTTGTGAAATTGGTCAAAATTAAATTTCTATTCTTATCTTCCTCCTAAGTATAGTAGCACAGCTGCCATGAATCCTAAATTTGAATACACAGCTTTTATAAGTGGGCCATAGAATTCCTTTTCTCAAAAACAATATAGGGTGCTCTCAACATGCATCAAGATCATGAGTTTCCTTACTACACTTGGTGGTGTATACTAACACTGAAGGCTCAAGGGTGGTATATAGAGGAAAAAGACTATGTGATATCCATATTCATATAAGTATTTTTCTAAATATAGTTGATAAATTAAAGAATTGTTTATATGAGAAAACATTAAAACTATTTATTGAAAATTCTACATATTTTTTGGTGGACTTAAAAAAACAGGTGAGGATATATTTTTGCAGGAGAAGACAGACTTACACGGGACGTAAGAAAATTAGTGGGTGAGAAGGGCATCCACATGGTGTGGGAGGGAAGGTAGGAATCTGCAAAGGCAGCTATCCAGTGCAAGTGTCAGTGTCTGAGTGGAGTGAGGAGCACATCTGATGAGAGGGTATTGCAGCTACAGGAGCATATGTAAAGGAGTGCTCAGGGAACAGTAGTGACAATAGCCTGGCAAGTAATGCTAGAGCCCCAACAGAGGAAAAATAGCATCAGTGCATTGAGACAAGGAGTGGTAACAGCAATAGGAGTTCTGATCAAATAAAAATATATATTAAGCATGATGGGAGTCAGGTTTCTCATGGTCAGAGGAGGAAGGTACAAATTATGAAAAGGGAGAAAACTAGAATGAATGCTGTGGTATTGCATCAAAATTGGAGATATTGGTATGAACTCATGTTTTTCAATGTATTTAGATAACATAGAAATATATGTAAAAGTAAATGTGTGTTAAAGTTCTTCAGAGAAATAGAAACGAAAGGATGTCTGTGTGCGCATGTACATGTGTGTGTGCATGATTTATCATAAAGAATTGGTTCACATGATTATGGAGGCTGAAGGGATTAAGATCTGCAGTTGGTAAAGTAGAGACCCAGGAGAGCTGATGGTGAAGTTCAAGTCCAAAGGCCAGCGGTCTCAAGACCCAGGAAGAGCCAATATTCAGGTTTGAGACCAAAGGCAGAAAAAAAAAAATTGATGTCCCAATTCCAGGGCAGTTACGTAGGAGAATTTTCTTTTTACTTGTGGGAAGGTCAGTCCTGTTCTTTCATTCAGGCCTTCAACTGATTGGACAAAGCCCACCAACAATGGGGGAAGGCAGTCTTTTTTTACTTAGTCTACTATTTCAAATGTTAATCTCATCCAGAAATATTCAGCATGTTCACAAACACACTAGAATAATGTATGACCAAATGTCCAGGCACCCTGTGATCCAATCAAGTTGACACATAAAATTAATCATCACAATGTATATGTTTACATGTCTGTGTTTAAAGTACCTAGCACCCAGATCTAGGTTACTAAATACCATTATTCCTTAAAAGGACTTCTTAGAGAAGTGGCTGAATACAAGGCTGGGCAAGACAAGTATAAAATAATCCTAGAACATCTTAATGTGCCATAAAAGAGTATTCTAAGAATGATGAGGATATATGAAAGGACACAGGAGCTAGCTTGAAAAGGCCAAAACTAGACCATTTAACATCAAAATTAGAAATAATGGCAGTAAATTATAACATCAAATAAAATAATCCATAAGCCCATACTCATATTAATTAATTAAAGTTTGATGAGACCATCTCTCATATTTACATAATCTCAAAGTACATACACACTAAATACATCTTAATTACAAAAGGGAAAATAGTAACTTTTTAGCTCAAATCCTGGCAGACACTACTTTAAACAAATGATCAACATTAATATAACAGTAATAGGACAAATCAAATTACATTATGTACTGATTAATGAGATGCAATGAAACAAATGCAATATCACTTCTGTAGTATTCCTGCAATAAATAAAATGCATATTCTGAAACTAATTATTAAGAAACACAAGACAAACCCAAATTAGGGGATATTCTACAAAACAGTTGACCTTTATTTCAAAAGTGTCAAGGTCATGAAGTCTAGGAAAGACTAAAAATCTGTTCCAAACTGAAGGAGAATTTAGTAGCCTACTAAACTGAATTTTTCTGCTGCAAAAGACATTTTTAAATAAATGATACAATTTAAATGAAGTCTGAGATTATATAGGAGTGATATATTTATATTAATTGCCTGATATTGATGATTTTCAGTAATATAAGGTAATGTCTGTTTATAAGAAGTACTCACTGAAGTACTTTGAGGTGATGGACCAGCATGTCATCAACTTACTCTCAAATTAAAAAGGAAAAAGTTTTTTTCTGTTTTTGCAACTTTTCCCCATATTTGAAATTGTCTGTCTATATGTATGTATGTATTTGAACATTTTATTGCATCAGCAGTTTGAAAATTCATTTTTCCTTGAGAATACAGCTCTTTTGCTATATTCCCTTAACTATTATATCTGTTTACTTTTGTATGAATAGGCAGTATTACTACACTCTTTATCTTATAAATTACTAATTATGATTTTTTAAATCTTAAATTTTCTTAAACCTTAAATTTATTATGCAAAAATTTTATCAAGTAGTGGTACTTGCATACATCCTGCCATAAGGAGGACATTCTCATATTTCCTCCTTGGACCTATCTGGTTTCTTTACATACTTTCCCAGTGTGGCAAACTCCTTTTGCCATTTCAATAAAATGGGCTTAACAATTGTTATCACTTACCTTTTTTTCATTATTAAACTCTGAAGACACTCATCAGTCCTTTCTTGATGTCTTGGAAACATTTGATACTCTCAGCCTGTATCTACTTGAAACTGTCAAGGACACTTGACTCTGTGACAGGTTTCTTCACACTCTTCCTGCTTCTTCAGAAATACATAGACTCTTCTCCCTATGAAACTCCTGAAAAAGCTGATGCTCCTCCAGGTTCTGTTCTCATGTCTCATTTAGTCTCTTAATGCATACTCTTCCCTAGTCATCTCTTCAAAGTCAGCTGCCAACCATGTGCTTGCTGATGGACTCAACTCTCTACTGCAGCCAGATGTTTACTCCTGAGCATGGACCTGAATAGTAGGCAGTAGCCTACTAAACACATCCTCATTTCTATCTCTTGAGTATCTCAAAGTCAGTAAGTACAAAACTAAATTCATCACTATGCTCCATCCTTCTTTATATCTCCTCACCAGGCTTGGTGTTCTTTTTTATTTCTTTCTTAGTGAAACATATCACCATCTACCTAGTGGCCAATCAGCTAATAAAATTTTTTTGACTTCCTTATTATTTATCAAACCCATACTTTTTTTGTCTACTCTTACTGTCTTAGTTTTGGCCATCTCCAATTTATATTCATGATGATGCTGGGTCATGCCCATTAAAACACAAATCTGGTCATAGAAATTTTCTGATAGAAATTCTGTATTGTCTTTCCATTGTCTTTGGGCAAAAAGGTAAATTTTTTAACAAGACATGTATGATTTTTCCCATTTGGATCACTGCTTACCTCTCCAGCTTTATCTTTTCTCTTTCTCTTTTATCAATGTTGTGCTCTTTGCTATACTATGATAAAGCCATACTTTATCCAGCATACAGACTGTTTCCGTTCTCCTTCTTCATCTCATTAACTGTTGGACATTATTAAGAGGTACCACATCTTCCAAGGAGGCTTCCCTGAGAGCTAGCCCACCAGAAATTGGCTTTTTCTACAGAAACTTGTGACTGTCTCTTATTTCTATCAGAGCACTTATCATACTGTATTACTATGTTCTCTCTCCACTCTCATAATCACAATCAAGGTTAAAACTGTTCAATAGCTTTGTTTATTTCTATCACTTTACACCATTTCATTTCTCTGCATAGCACTCATCATTACTGAACATTTTTCTTAATTATTAATTTGCTTATTTCTTATCTAAGTGCCCCCAGCCAGAAAGTAAACTTCATGAGAGCACAGACCTTATCTGCTTTTTTCTTTATACATTCCGAGTGTCCATAAAATATCAATAAATAATTAATTGAATGAATAACTTTCACATAAGATGACAAGCTTCCTGAGAACAGACTCTTTCTTAATAATCTCTATTTGTGTGACTTTATCCTTAGCATATCAAAGGCAGTAATCTCACTAATTCACTCAACAGATCTTTGTTATTTCTATATCTAAGGCCCTGTGTGATAGATGCAAGTGAGAAAAAATGTCCAGTGACAAAAATTCACAATCCACCAGTAGAGACCTCAACTATGCAAATGCAATCTAATTTTTCCAAGTTCTTCAACCTCCCAGAATCATTCTTTACTTTAATCACATGATATAAAATAATTCAAAGACCCATGCCAAATGAAATTTAGCATCCTTGTTGATACTGCTAAACATTCATCAGAAAAATTGGGATTGATTAGTTTCAGAAACCATTTGTCTTCTCTTGCTCCAAATCCCTGCCCCATGATCCATTTTTAATGTCTTTATGCTGTCTTACTTCCTATGGCTGTTGTCCATTGTTCCCTCACAAACTAACGTTCCTCCTTTATTCCACCAAATACAAACTTATGACATATAACTCACCTATAATGAAGATTTGGAGATTCAGGGGGAAATTATAATTCAAAACAGAGAAAAATCTACTACTATTTAATAGCTGTTCCAAAAATTCACAGATTTTTTCCAAACAAGAAAACTCTCACTAGCCTTTTTTTCTCCTTAGTCTCTGGCCCGCCACTGTACTGTTAGACCTCACCTTCATCTACAGAGATCTTTCTTGCAGAAAATTCCCATTACTTTATTACCCAGAAAATTTAGCTTTTATTGTATCAAACTTTCACTCCTCAATAAGTCCACATATCGCATTCACAAGGGGACCACTAATAGATTTTCTTAAAAGAGCTGTTCACTCCCTCAATGGGGGAGTGACTCCATTTGAACAGGGGAGAGTTATCTCTTCATTTTAGATAATTCTGTCAACAATGCCTAAAACTACATTTAGTTTTAGGTCAAACTCACAATTGAATCATTGAAACTGTTTAGACTGAAATTTTTAAATCTTTCAGAAGACTAGCCTTTTAACTGCATCTCTCTCGTTTTGCATGTGTTTATTTGGAATTTTGACCAAAGCAAAGACATTTATCCCTGTTAAATTTCATCTTATTATATTTGGCCCATCATTTCAACCTGTCAAAATCTTTTAGAATTTTGGTTCTGGAATGCAACATATTCACTATCCCTGCCAACTTCGTGTCAAATGTAACTTGCTTAAGTGTGTTCTCTGTCTTTTTTGTTACAGGATTCCAAAAACTAAAAAGAAGATAAAAATCACCAAATAAGACATCTAAAAACAAATATCTTTAGATTGAGAGTGAAGGTCTCATGTTCAGGCACATTTATTTTGATAATCCCTTCACTGCTTATTATGAGCTATGGTAGGTGCCTTAATGTGGCAGGGCCAGGGCTAGTCTATGATAAGTGAGAGGTCAAAGACAGAAAATTTAAGAAGGAACTCACTCTCAGGGTCTTGCAAGAGCAGAGTGGCGTTTGTGCGGCTTTGGGAGTAAGGACTCCCTTAAAGTTTGCACTCTCCCTAGGCTTCTTACTCGTCATCCTAATCAAGGTTTTATAAAGAGGAGAAACATTAACTTATAGAAGGTATCTTTGTCTAAGTTGACTTCTTGAGCCTATACTTGAGCTGTCATGTTACCACCTTCCTCACTGCTAGCTGAAATTCTACAGTTCATAGTTCTAGCAATCTTCAAGCTATGCTTGAATTTATCTTCAGCTCATTTCTCTGATGATCCAAAGACCAGAATTACTGATGGGAAGTTCCAGGTATCAGAAGTAATAAAAAGAAAAATAAGCTTAAACAACCTTTTTATTAAGAACACAGACCAAAAAGGCCAGTTTTGTTATTCAGGGCATTTTGCAACCTTCTATGCTAGCCACTGTATTATTTTCTTTGTTTCGCTTTCCTCATTTCCTTGCAGTTTGGTCCACTGATGCCATCACTTCCAGGAAAGCCAGGTTCAAAACCAATTCTTGCTTAGTTAGAGGGTGTATTGGGATCCTCTGGCAACACTGTATTTGTGTATGCAATTAACTTGCTCTATCCAAAGCTGCTACTTTTTCTGGGGGGTCTGTATTGAGACTCTGTATTGAGAATCTGTATCCAAATCTCTGATCTCTAGAACTGACACCTAAACTGCAAGCCATAGTACCTCTCTCTTCCTCTTTCCTCATGCCCATCACTAGTACACCAGTACTGCTGAGTGCCTATGAATGTTGTATTCTCTTACAAAATTACATGAGTCATTTTGCCTATGCTTTTTTTAATGTAGCTGTTAACATAGGTAAATACACAAAATTCCTAACTCTTTTGCTTTTAAATAATAGGCATTTCAAAGTTATTTGGTGAATAGATGAATGAAGCAATGAGAATGAGCAGTAGTCAGGCATTAGACATCCAAACTTAGGAAGCCATGATTAAATTAATTAAGCTATTAGTTTACCTCAGTGTATGACTATTTGGGAGCCAGGCAGATGACAATTGTGATATCTGAGTGTCTTCAATGGAGCTACTCTTCACCAAATATAAGTATTGCTTTGCTTAAGCACTTTAGTTGCGAAATCATAATTGACAATTTCAAAGCCTAGTGAATGAAGAGGATTCTGAGAAAAATAATAAAAATGGCATTGTGCATATGCTCATGCTGCACATTATTCCCCTTATTCCCTGCCACACACACATGAGTAGATATAAATTCTGATTGTGAAGGCTTCAGACATTGTAATAGACACTAGAAACACAGCAGTGGAAACATTCATAATCCCTACCATCGCAGAGTTCATAAACTAGACAAACACTCAGAATTAACCTGTGCTTAAGGTAACATTTGGTTAAAGAGTCATGTATCTCATCTCTAACCACACACCCCCATTAAAATGTTATGAGTTCACTAATTATAAAAAGAAGAGGAGTTGGTCATAAATAGATGAGCAATTTTAGTAAATTTATAAAATACACAAAATTGATGAAGTGGTAACTAGTGAGTTAGGTCAGAGGAAATCTCCCAAATACAACACATGGAGAGGCTTATAGTCTGAACTTACCTGCAATGCAGAATCTAGGTGACACTTGGACCTGAAAAATACTGTATTCACTTGAGGACAAAGTTAGGCATAGACATAAGAGCAGCAGTGAAAATAGAATGTGTGGATATGGCACAGTTGACTACTCAGCACAAATACACCTTTCCAAACTCCAAGTGAAATAGACTCAAAAGCAGGCTTCTATTCACCTTGCAAGAGGGTATTTCTCTGAAGAATCTGAGCAGTCCTAGAGAAAATAACTCATTTAAAATTTTCCCAGCATAGGAACTTAAATATAAAGTTTCCTCAGCAGCCCCATCACATCTCACTCCCACTGCTATGACTCTGAAGAAGTGTGTACCTGTCAACTAGCACTGTCCATATGTAAGGAGCTACCAAAGAGCTTTTCTTTTCCAGCTTATAAAACAAACAAACAAACAAACAAACAAAACCATCATGTACCAGAAGTCTGGAAAAAAAACTTTCACTGTGAGGATAAAAATAAACTAACATAAAAACTAAATTAAAAAAAATAAGAAAGCAACAACAAAATACTTCTGTTATCTTCAAAGACTCATGAAAAAATTACATACACAAAACAAGAATAAAAAGCTCTTGCATATGCAATCTATTGCTTCCAAAGTTTCTTAGGTGAATTGAAAAATATAGATGAGAGATTCTCACTGAATATAAGCAAAAACAACCAAACAAATAAAGAAAAACCCAAACAAATGGAACATGTGAGAATATAGAAGCATAGAAAAACATTCCAGAAAATTCAAACATGTGATTAATAGACTAAAATCTCTAAAGATAAAGAGCAGATAAAACTGAAAGGGAGAAGTAATCAAATAAACAGTTGAAAGTAGGTCTCCAGAGTTAAATCTAAAGCCTCCTAAATGAAAGAAGCCACTGAATAACTAGAATAATGAATTCAAATAGACCAACACCTAGATTCCTTCACTCTGAAATTTTGGAGCACCAAGTATGTAGGCAAGTTTCTCAAACCTTTCAAAGAAAAAAGTCAGGGCACATACAAAGGAGAAAGAATCATAAACATGAATATTTTTGTTTTCTTTTTTTTTGTTTTTATCAGCCACAGTGGATACTTAAAGATATTGAAGCAATGTCAAGGGAGTTCTGGAAGAATTATTTTTAGCCAAGAGCCCTATATACAAAAGTTGTATCAAATGAGTCAATAGAGTTTTTTTTAAGTTTCTGACATGTGAGGAATCAGAAAAATTACTTTTAGAAAGTGGCAGGTGAAGAGGAGTCTTAAGATGCCAACTGTGCCCAGGTTTAGAAAAGAACAAGTATAGATAGGAGCATAAGGACAGAAGACAAGTATGTAGCTACAAATGAAGATAATTAAAATGTCAAACCATATGGAACAGTAAATAATGGTCCATCCATAGAACCTGATTTTAAAAATGTCACATAAGACTATCTATTGATATGTTCATTATATGTTAAGTAATAAAAACAGATCACTAGACAGCAATTTACCAATAATGTATACAAACACACACACACACACACACACACACACACTTGCCTTTTCATGCATAGAAAAACTCTGGAAGATTATAGATTAAAATATAAACATTAATACATTACTAGTGTTTTTCTCTGGAGTTACAAGTGCTTTTTTAACATTTGAATATAGATTTCTCAAAGAAGAACAGAAATACAATGAGTCATTAATGAATACTTAGAACAATTATAGGCCAACAAATTCACCAATCTATAAGAAATGGATCAACTTCCAGAAGCATGTAGCCTTCTAAGACTAAAAGAAGAAGACACGGAACATCTAAACAGACCATTACTACCAACGACATTGAAGCAGTCATCAAAAAACTTCCTACAAATAAAAGTCTAGAATCAAATGATTTCACAGGTGAATTCTTTCAAACACTTAAAGAATTAATATTTATCTTTCTTAAACTATTAGAAAAAATTGAAGAAATAGGAACTCTTCCAAACTCATTTTACAAAACGAGCATTGTCCTGATACCGACAGCAAACAAACATCTTAGGAAAAAAAAACTCCTACAGGCCAACATTCTTAATGAATATGCATGCAACATTTCTCAACAAAATACTGGTACACTGGATTCAACAAAACATTATAGAATTATACTCTATGACCAAGTGAAATCTATGGCAAGAATACAAGGATGGTTCAACATCCATAAACCAATCAATGTGATACATCAAAAAATGAAGAAAAAAAATTGTATCTCAGAAAAAGCTCAACATCTTTAACAAAAACCATCCTTTCATGATAGAAACTCTCAACAAAGTGGGTATAGAGAACATACTTTAATGTAATAAAGGCTATGTATGACAAACCCACAACTAACATCTTCAGTCCTGAAAAGCTGACTTTCCTCTAAGATCACGAACAAGACAAGTATGTCCACAATCACCACTTCTATTTAACATAGTACTGGGAGTCTTAGGCACAACAGAAAACAAGAAATTGAAGGCCTCAACATCAGAAAAGAAGAAGTACAGCTACTATTTGCAGATGACATGACACTACATATAGGATACCCTAAAGACTCCACTGAAAAACTATCAGAACTGATCAATGAATTCACTAATTTGCAGTATACAAAATCAATAGACAGAGATCTGTTGCATTTCTCTACACCAATAAGAAACTATTAGAAGGAGAAATTAAAACAATCCCATTTACAGTTGTATCAAAAAGCATAAAATACTTAGGAATAAATTTACACCAGTGAAAGCCCTGAACCCTGAATACTGTAAGACATTGAAAACATTGAAGAGGATACAAATAAATGGAAGGATATACCATGCTCATTGACTGAAAGAATTAATATTGTTAAAATGTCCTTATTACTCAAAGCGATACACAGATTTAGTGCAGTTCCTACAAAATAGCAATAGCCTTCTTCTCAGAACTAGAACAACTAATCTTAAAATTTATATAGAACCACAAAAGGTCCTGAATAGCCAAAGAAACCTCAAAAAAAAAAAAGAATGAGGTATCACACTCCCTAATTTCAAACTACGTGACAAAACTACAATCATCAAAATAGTACGGTGATGGCATAAAAACAGATATATACACATTTCTGGGCTATTTTATTACATTGAGATATCTACATATAGATACCTCAAATATCTACATATAGATATCTCAAATAGCCCAGAATATCTCAATGTAATAAAATAGCCCAGAAATAAACCCACACCTATCAATCAATCAATCTGACAAAGGAGACAAGAATATACAATGTATATTGTAAAGAGATGGTAAAGACAGCCTCTTCAATAAGAGATCCTTGGAAAAAGGGACAGATATATGCAAAAAAAATTAAACCAACTTCTTACAGTATATACAAAAATAAATTCAAAATGGATAAAAGACTTAAATTTAAAACCTAAAACCAGAAAACTCCTAGAATAAAACACAGGCTGTAAACTCTTTAGCATCAGTCCTAGCAATATCTTTCTGGATATGTCTCTATGGGCAAAGGCAACAAAAGAAACAAATGGGACTCCATCAAACTAAAAAGCTCTACACAGCAAAGAAACCATCAACAAAATGAAAGACAACCTGCCAACCGGGAGAAGATAGTCAAAAATTACACATCTAATAATGAGTTAATAACCAAAATATAGAAAAAACATATACCATTTAACAGCAGAGAAACAAACAAGTTGAAAAAGGGGCAGAGGACCTGAACAGACATTTCTCCAAAGAGGACATACAGATAGCCAACAGACATATGAAAAGATGCCCAAGGTCACCATGAGACAAATGCAAATTAAAACCACAATGAGGTATCATCTCACACCTGTCAGAATGGCTATCATCTATAAATCAACAAAAAAGAAGTGTTGGCTAGGATACAGAGAAAAGGGAACCCTTGTGCACCATTGCTGAAAATGTAAATGGCTGCAGTCACTATGCAAAATAGTTCAGAGGTTCCTTAAACAATTGAAAATAGAACTATCTTATAACTTGGCAATTCTACTTCTAGGTCTTTATTCAAAGATATCCAAAACACTAATGCAAAAAGATATATGCACCCTTATGTTCACTACAGCACTATCTGTAATGGCCAAGACATGGAAGCAACCTTCGTGGAAATGGATAAACAACTGGATAAAGATGACGTGGAGCATATATACAATGGAATATTATTTGGCTATAAAAAAGAACAAAATCTCACCATTTGCAACAACATGAGTGGATCTTGAGAGTATTGTACTGAATGAAATAAGTCAGACTGAGAAAGACAAATACTACATATGAGCTCACTTACTCTATGTTGGATGTAAAGAATAAAATAATGAACAAAACAGAAACAGACTCATAGATAACAGAGAACCAAGTGATGGCTGCCAGAGAAGAGGGGGTTTGTGAGTCCAGGTAAAAAAGGTGAAGGTATTAAGAAATACAAAGTGGTAATTCCAAAGTAATCATGGAGACATAAAGTCTACCTTAGAGAATACAGTCAGTAATATTGTAACAACTACGTATAGTGCCAGCTAGGTACCACACTAATCATGGGGATTATTGCATAAATTTTATAAATGTCTAACAGGTGCAAGATGGTATCTCATTGCGGTTTTGATTGGCATTTCTCTATAAGTAGTGATGTTGAGCATCTGTTTATATATTTGTTAGCCATTTGTATGTCCTCTAGGGAGAAGTGTCTGTTTAGATCCTGTGCTCATTTTTTGATTGGATCGTTTCTTTTTTGTGTGTTATTGAGTCGTATGAGTTCTTTGTATATTTTGGATATTAGGCCTTTATCGGAGAAGTTGCTTGCAAATATATTTTCTCATTCGAATGGTTGTTTCTTTACCTTGTTGATGGTTTCTTTGGCTGAGCAGAAGCTTTTAAGTTTGATGTAGTTCCATTCATTTATTTTTGCTTTTATTTTCCTGCCTTTGAGGTCAAATTCATATAATCCTCTTTAAGTCCAAGGTCCTTGAGTTCAGTTCCAATGTTTTCTTCTATGCATTTTATTATTTCAGGTCTTATGTTCAGGTCCTTAATCCATTTTGAGTTAACTTTGGTGTGTGATGATAGACAACAATCTAATTTATAGGTGGTTTACCAGTTTTCCCAACACCACTTATTGAAGAGGCTTTTCTTTCACCACTGTATGTTTCTGGATTTTTTGTTGAAAATTATTTGCCCATATAAATATAGGTTTACTTTTGGACTCTCGATTCTCTTCCACTGGTCCATGTGTCTGTTTTGCTGCCAATGCCATGATGTTTTGATTACAGTCACTTTGTGGTACAATTTGAAGTCGGGCAGAGTGATGCCTCTAATCTCGTTCTCTTTTCTCAGAATGGCTTTGCCGATTTGGGGTCTTTTGTGCTTCCATACAAATCTGATGATTTTTGTTCTATTTCTTTAAAAAAAAGCCAATGGGATTTTGATGGGGATTGCATTAAATCTATATAATGCTTAGATAATTTGGTGATTTTAATTATGTTGATTCTTCCAATCCAAGAACACAGAATATCTTTTCATTTCTTTGTATCTTCTTCAATTTCTTTTAATAGGGTCCTATAGTTTTTATTATATAGGTCATTCACATGTTACATTGAATTTATTCCTAGGTATTTTATTCATTTTGTTGCAATTGCAAAAGGAATTATTCTTTCCACTTCTTTTTCTGATACTTCATTATTAGAGTATAGGAACACGATGGATTTTTGAACATTGATTTTGTATCCAGAAACCTTACTGTATTTGCTATTGTTTCTAGTAATGTTCTTGTGGAGTCCTTAGGATTTTCTATATAGAGAATCATGTCATCCACAAATAGTGACAGTTTGACTTTGTTTCCTATTTGGATGCCTTTTATATCTTTCTCTTGCCTGATTGTACTCCCTAAGACCTCCAATGTTATATTGAATAACAGTGGTGATAGTGGACAGCTTTGCCTTGTTACTAATCTTAGAGGAAAAGTTTTTAGTTTTTCACCATTAAGCATAATGTTGGCTGAGGGTTTGTCATATATGGCCTTTATTATGTTAAGTTACTTTCCTTTTATACCGATTTTGTTCAGTGTTTTGATGATAAATTGGTGCTATATCTTGTCAAAGGCTTTTTCTGCATCTATTGATATGATCATATGATTCTTACTTTTTAATTTATCTAGTTATCACATTAATTGATTTGTGTATGTCGAACCATCCCTATTCCCCTAAAATTAAACCCTCTCGATCCTGGTGTATAATCTTTTTAATATGTTGCTGTATTCAGTTCACTAGTATCTTAGGATTTTTGTATTTATGTTCATGAGAGATATCTGTCTGTAGTTTTCTTCTCTGTGTTATCCTTACCAGGTTTTGGTATCACAGTAATATTAGCCTCATAAAATGAGTTGTTAGTATTGCCTCCTCTTTAATTTTTTTGAAGAGTTTGAGGAGAAAAGGTATTAAATCTTCTTTGAATGTTTGGTAGAATTCACTGGTGAAGCCATCTGGTCCTGAACTTTTGCTTTTTGGTAGGTTTTTGATGATTGCTTCAATTTCCATACTGCTGATCAGTCTATTTAGATTTCCCAGTTCTTCTTGATTCAGTCTAGGAAGGTTGTGTTTTGTGACTACTGATCCATTTCTTCTAGGTTATTAAATTTGGTGTTATATACTTTTTCATAGTATTCTCGTATGTTCCTTTCTGTTTCTGTGATGTCGGTCATAATTTCCCCTCTTTCATCCCTGATTTTGTTTATTTGTGCCCTTTCTCTTTTTTCTTTAGTGAGTCTAGCCAGGTGTTTGTCAATTTTATTAACCTTTTCAAAGAACCAGCTCTTTGTTGCATTTGTTTTTTCTTTTGTGTTTTTGTTTTCACTTTCATTTATTTCTGCTCTAATTTTAATCATTCCTTTCCTTCTGCTGACTTTAGGCTTCATTTGTTCTTCCTTTTCTAGTTTTTTAAGATGAAGCGTTAGATTGCTTATTTGGGCTTGTTCTGTTTTTGGAGATAGGCCCATAATGATAAAAACTTTTCCTCTTATGACCACTTTTGCCATATCTAAAAAGTTTTGATATGTTGTACTATCATTATTATTCATTTATATGTATCTCTTGATCTCTCTTTTTATTTCTTCTATGACCAAGTTATTCTTCATTAGCATGTTGTTTATGTTGTACTATCATTATTATTCATTTATATGTATCTCTTGATCTCTCTTTTTATTTCTTCTATGACCAAGTTATTCTTCATTAGCATGTTGTTTAATCTCCATGTATTTGTGGTTCTTCTTGATTTCTGTTTGCAGTTGATCTCTAGTTTCAAAGCATTATGATCAGAGATTATGGATGGTATGATTTCAACCCTCTTATATTTGTTGAGGCTATCTCTATGTCCCAGGATGTGGTCGATTCTTGAGAATGTTTCATGTGCACTAGAGAAGAATGTATAAGCAGCTGTTTGGGGATGGAAGGCTCTGTAAATTATGTCCAGTTGGTCCAATGTATCATTTAAAAATGGTATTTCCTTATTGATTTTCTGTTTGGGTGATTTGTCCATATTCGACAGTGGGGTATTTAGGTCCCGTACTACAATAGTGTTTTGGTCTGTTTCTCCCTTTAGTTCTGTCAATAGTTGCTTTACATATTTCAGGGATCTCTGATTAGGAGCATAGATACTATAAGTGTTATGTCTTCTCGATGCAAGATTTCCTTTATCATTATGAAGTGTCCTTCAGTATCTTTCTACCTTTTTATTTTGAATTCTATTTTGTCTGATATTATTATCACTACTTCTGCTTTTCTCTGAATGTCATTTGCTTGAAATATTATTTTCCACCCTTTCATTCTGAGTCTATATTCGTCTGGAGCTGAGTTGTGTCTCCTGGAGGCAGTATATGGTTGGGTTCTGTTTTTTGATCCAATTTGCAACTCAGTGCTTTTTTATTGGTGAGTTCAGTCCATTTACATTTAGAGTGATTATTGAAATATGAAGTCTTCATATAGCCATTTTATCTTTTGCTTTCTGGTAGCTCAATGTTTCCATAGTTTCCTTGTCCCTGTGTTTCTGTTTTATTTTTTTGGTTGGTTTTTGTGGATTTTCCTTCTGATCCTTCTTGTTTTATGTTATATATTTTAGTTTTGAATCTTTGGCATGTGATTAACATTACGAATCTGTAAAAGACATTTATTTATATACAGTAATCCATTTTCTTCTGTGCATGCCTTATCTCCATCCCCCTTTGCAAATTTGAATCTTTGAATACTCCCCTTTTTAGTCATTGTTATCTCAATTTGTTCCTATATATGCTGAATGTTCATTACTATCTTGCTATAGCAATTCTCTTCTTATTATTTAAGCTTATAATGCCCTGTTCTTAGTAAAGATTACAGTCCTCTCCTACTTGCCTGATAGTCACTTTTTCCTAATTAAGTGGGGTTGTTTTTTTGTCATTTTGTTTTAGGTGAGCTGAACCCTTTCAGTATTTCCTATAGTGCAGGCCTTGTAGTAGAGAATTTCCTCAATTTTTGTATGTCTGGAAAGGTCCTTATTACTCCTATATATCTAAAGAAGGGCTTAACTGGGTACAAATAATCTAGGCTGGTAGTTCCTTTCACTTAAAAGTTTAAATATTTGATTCCATTTCAATTTAACTTGTAATGTTTGTGCTGAGAAGTCCAATGATAATCTAATGGGTTTCCTTTATAAATTATCATTTTCTGCTCCCTGGCTGCCCTGAGAATTCTATCTTTATCGTTGAATTTTGATAACTTTAACACAATGTGTCTTGGTGAAGGCCTTTTTGTGTTGAGAATATTGGGTGTTCTGTTGAATTCTTGAATTCCAAGCTCCAGCTCACTTCTTATATTTGGAAAATTCTCATCAACTATTTATCTGAAAATGCTTTCTAGTCCCTGTTCCTTTGCCTCACCTTTGGTAATACCCATTATTCTTATGTTTCCTCTCCTGATGGTATCAGCTAGTTCTTTTATTTCTCTTTCATTATTTTTTTATTCATTGGTTTCTCTCTTCTTCCTTCTGATTTATTTCTAGATTTCTATCTTTGATATCACTGATCCTTTCCTCCATTTGGTCGACCCATTTCTCAAGCTTGTTATTTCATTTTTCAACTCTTGCAGTGTATTTTTTATCTCTAGAAGTTCTTGTTGGTTCTTTTTGAGGGTTTCAATCTCCTTGCTCTGCTCATCTAGTTGTTTTTTCAATTCCTGAAACTGTTGATATGACTCGTTTTGGAACTCATTGAGTTTTTTCAGAAGTACCATCCTGAATTCTCTATCATTTAAGTTTCATATTTATATGTCTGTAAGCTTATTTTCTGGAGACTTTTTCTTTTTTTTCTGAGATGCCTTGTCACCTTGGTTGTTCATGGTGTTTAATGAACTATTTCTATGCCTAGGCATTAATGTAAATGTATTTTGCTTTTTTCCAGAAAGATTTATTATATAAAGGTCTCTCTTTAGCCTGGTGCAAAGAAGGTGCTTTTCTTTTGGCTTCCAGTAGGTGGCATCTAAGCCTCTTGGATCCCTGCTTTATATAAAGCCTTAATAATGCTTTTTTACTTTTCTTGTAGATATTTAATCATGCTCGCTTCCCTCAGGTTCAATCCCTGTCAGTGTCAGCGACAGTCTTGGTAGCATTTGCTCAGATTCCTCTGGGGCTCAGCGGTGTTCGGTCTCCGAGGTTATGCAGGGAGGGGCCCTCTGGGTTGGGGGTTGGGGGCTGTGGCTCAGCCTTGGTTTTGCAACCACTGCCTGTAAAAACCAACTGTTGTTTCTCTGCAGTCCCATCTCTCTTCTCTACTTTCTGCCCTGATGATGGGCCCTGCCACTGGCTGCGTGAAACTCACAGTACTCCCAGGCAGGGCTATTCAGAAAAGTCATCACACCTTCTCTCCTTCCCCTCCTCCTGCAGGGAGCTCTGGAGGTTGTGAGAGGCAGCTTCATTCTTTCAGCCCAATACCCAGGGTTCTGACCTGTGGTAGCTCTTATGTGCAGACTCCACGTTCAAACATGCTGGTGTGCAGTTTAGGTGTTTTTTGTTGAATTTTAGATGTTCAGCTGATTGTTGTTTCAAGGGAAGAGATCTGAGGACATCTCTCACTCTGCCATGTTTCTCAGAGTGCAATCACTTCTAAGTGATCTCCCAGGCTCCAATCCTGCCTAACTCCTTCTATAACTTTACCCACAACACACAAACTGTGGCTAGAGTGATTTTCCTAAAATGCAAAACTTCCCTTCCATTCTCCTACTTATAATTATTAAATGTCTTCTAATTACCCTCATTAGAACTCTTATCACATAAGAGTCTTTTTTATTTTGATCCTTTCTTTTCCATCAAGACTCATAATATTTCCCTTTGCCTCAGACTCTAGAGCTCTCTTTGACTACTTCTTCTCTCCCAGAAAAGGCCTTCTGTCCCACATGCCTTCTTCACTTGGATCTTCTTACTTACCCTTCACTTGGATCTTCTTACTTACCCTTCTTACTTACCCTTCTGGAATCAGTCTGAGCACTTCCTCAAGGAAGTTTTCCTGAATTCTCCCAACTTCTAATTGTATTTATTTGTAAGTTTCTTGTATTAACTTGTGAAGTGTTAATGGAAGGAGCTTCATTTTTTATTTTTATTAAATTGAACAGTATGAAAATATTGTTTTTAGGTTGTATATTAACAACTTAATATAATTTAACTTTATATAACCTAGTGCTGAACATAATATCTAGCACTAAATGAATGTTAAATCATTTTTTGTTGAAAGAAAAATAGGTTTTACCAATATTGGTGTTAGGGAGGAATTATTCATGACATCTGGGTTTGAGATTTATCTGCAAAGTTTAAAAATAAAACAATAAAGCCTTCACTGTTATAGGATAAAATCAAATATTTAGTATTTTAAGATCAAAAACTAAATTGTCATCATCTAAGTCAGCAAAGTATGTTAAATTAATGATTCTAGCCATATCATTGTTTTAAACTCTATCATAAAATTTCTTTAACCCAAGAAAGGAATCATTAGTAAGAACATTGGACACACTTAAAAATCAAACTAAAATGCATTTAAACACAGTATATAAATTATAGAGTATTCTTTTAACATGGTCTAAATGAGAATTTTTTCATGCAAAAGAAAGAAATAGAATTACTATTGAATATTTGTTCTTCTGCCACCCTGTAGTTAATTTTCAGTGAATAGTATGTGGTAAAATCAAACACTTTTTCAGTCATTCTCGGCTTAGATGGATGTTTAAAAGAAGGCTACCTGCTGAATTGGAAATGAAAAAAACATTGATTGAACATAATGAAATCAGTTTGACCTTTTAGTGTTTTACATTTGCTTGTTTCCTACTAATTTTCAAATAGGTTGCTATCAACTTTGCTATGCTTCAAGATCAAGATCAAGTATCGAGTAGCAAGATCAAGGACAATCTTAGAAAAAAATCTTTAAGTATACAAAGTCTTCAGGAAATTCCTAACCTTCAGGAGAGACTAGAACATTTCTTGAGCAAAATCACAAAATGGATTCAATATGTCCCAGATAGCCTACATCTGTGTCTTCTGCATTTTTTCTCTATATGGTATCATTTTTCTTCCCTCATGGGATCAGACACATTTCTAATCAGAAATTGAAAGGTTTTTCTCCTGATGTAGGAAGTGTAGACATCAATGACAAGAGCAATAGTGGCTAAAAAAGCAGGCAGGCTTTCCCACTACTCCTGAAAGCATTTCATGTTTCATCTTGCTCTGTGGAATGTGGTACTACATCGTAAAAACACAGAAAATTAATTAAACCTCTCTGAGCTTCTATTTTGTCATCTGAAAAACGGATTAAAATACTTCTTATCTCAAAAATTTGAGGATTATGCAAGAAACTGCATACATGGATCATAGCAGAGTATCTGACATGTAGCGAGTGTCTGGTAACTGTCACCTATTGATATTATTCATCCCCAAACAGGTGATATCTAGCTTATCATTTCAGATCAGAAGTAGAAGTCCACACTCTAACTTCAGCAGTCCAGTGTACCCATCATCCAGATCTCCCTATGGTAATATCTTGCATAACTATAATACAAATACAGTCCTAAAAATTGATATAGGTACAATACATAGTTTATTCAGTTTCCATTAAGTTTGTATGCATATACTTGTGTGTATACAAATGTGTGTGTACTTCTATAAAATTTTATCATATCTGTAGATTTGTGTAAGCATAGCAATCGAGATACAGACTGTTTCATCGCCACACTCCATTGCACTACCCCTTTCTAACCTTACCTGCTCTCCTCACTTCTCAGACCTGCCCTCAGACAAGCACTAATCTATACTTTATCTCTACACTTTTACTATTTCAAGGATGTTTTTATAAATGGAATCACATAGTATGTAACCTTTTGAGATCATCTTTTTATATTCAGCATAACTCCCTTGAGATACATACAAGTTGCTATGTATATCAATGGTTTGTTTCTTCCTGTTACTAAATAGTATTCCATGCTGTAGAGGTAACACAACTATTTTAGCATTTGTTAGGAGATATGAGTTGTTTCAAGTTTTTGTCTATTGGAAATAAAGCTGCTATGAACATTTGTTTGCACGTTTTTGCGTGAACATAAGTTTTTATTGCTCTGAGATAAATGTTAAAGAACACAATTATTAGGTCATAAAATATATGCATATTTAGTTTGGTAAAAAACTGTCAAATTATTTCCCAAAATAACTGTACCATTTTTCATTTCCACCAGAAATGTAAAACTGATACAGTTTCTCTGAATCTTCAGCAATGTTTGGTATTAGCACACTACTCTATTTTAGCTACTTTGATCAGTATGTAGTGATATAACATTGTGGTTTTATCCATTTGATGTCTACAAAGTATAAATGATATTTCTTGTTTCATTTATGATATGATAATTTATGTCTTCTTTTTTATTAATCTTTTTGCTAGCAGGTTAATTTTTTTGAAAAAATTGGCTTTTTTCTTAACTTTCAATTTTTTTCTTTTAATTTTGTGGAATTTCTGCTCTTAATTATTTTCTTCCTTATGCTTGTCTGTTTATTTTATCTTCTTTTTCTAGATTCTTAATATGAAGGTTTAGGTTATTGATTTGAGACTTTTTTTTTTTCTAATGTCAGCATGTAATACTGGAAATTTCCTCTTAACACTGGATTAGCTGCATCTTAGAAATTTTGAAATGTTTTTGTTGTTGTTTTCATTTAATTCAAGTATTTTTATTTTCTTTGGGACTTCCTCTTTGACACAGTCAGAGAACACCCTAAATAATTTCAATTATTTTAAATTTGATGAAATTCATTTTATGGCCCAGGATATGACCTATCACAGTAAATCTGTGAGTTCTTAGAAAAATGTGAATTCAGTTGCTGAGTGGAGTGTTCTATAAGTAACGATTAGATCTTGTTGGTTGATGGTGCTGTTGAGTTATTCTATATCCTTACTAATTTTCTCTCTATTTATTCTATCAATTGTTGAAAAAGGGTGTTGGTGTCTCTACCAATAATAAGATTTTTTTCTTTCATTTATATCATTTTACTTCACATATTCTGCAGCTCTGTTGTATGGTGTATACACATTTAAAATTGCTAAGGTTTTTTGCTGAATTGACTCCTTTATCATTATGTAATGATTGTCTTTGTTCTGCTAATTTTTTTGTTCTGAAGTATACTTTATCTGCTATTAATTTAGCCATTTCTGCATTATTTTGATTGATATTTTCATTGTACATATTTTTCTATTATTTTACTTTCAACCTACCTATATTGCTCTATTTGAAATGAGTTTCTTATAGACAGCACATAGTTGAAACAGGTTTTTGAATACAGCCTGCCAGTCTTTGTCTTTTAATTGATACATTTTATCTTTTACATTTAATGTAATTATTGATATTATAAGTCTTAGATCTGGCATTTTGTTTTTTGTTTTCTATTTTGTCTCTGATTTTCATTCCTGTATTTTCTTTTTTCTGACTTCCTGAGGATTACTTTCAACATATTTTCTAATTTAATTTTGAGCTATTTATAATTTATGAGTGTATTTATTTGTATAGATTTTTTAGTGATTTCTATAGGTATTAGATTATGTATATGTAATTTGTCACAGTCTATTAGTGTCACCAATTTATCAGTTCCAATAAAGTATAGAAAATTTACTTTCTTTAATGTCCTTTTATCTTCTCCCATTTATAATATATTTGTCTGAAATATTTTCTCTACATACATTATATACACACAGTGTTATAATTTTTGCTTCAATTATAAAATATCATTTAAAAAACTCCAGAAAGTAAGTTTATTGAATTTCACTGAGTTTATCTTGTTTAAAATTTTCTCAACTTCTTGAATCTGTAGATTTATGTCCTTTGCCTAATTTGGGGAAAATTCATTAATATTTATTTGAATATTTTTGAACCCCACTGTCTTTTTTCTCTCCTTTTGGGACTCTGATGGCACAAAGATTTAAACTTTTGTTATAGTGCCCATAGATCTCTGAGGTTTTGTTCATTTTTTTCAGTCCATTTCCACTCTGTTTTACCAATTAGTATTCTCTATTGTTCTGAATCAATTGTTTTATGTTCTATATTCAGATTCTTTCCTCTGCCATTTTTTTATGCTATTAAACACATCAACTTTAAAATTTTGGTTATTTTATCTTTCAGTTCTAAAATTTCTATATGGTTCTTTTTAGTACCTTCTAATTTTTTTTCTTCTTTCTGCAGTCTTTTTGTTTCATTGCTAAGATTTTCTATTTTTTTCAATTGTTTCAAACTTGTTGAAACATTTTTATGATGGCTGCTTTAAAATCCTTGTAATATAATTCCAACAACTGTTTAATCTTATTCTCATATGTTGATTTTCTTTTCTTGTTTGAGGTGATATTTGTTGTGTTTTGTATGACAAGTGATTTTCTTTGTATCTGAATATTTTGGTTCCTGTGTTGAGATTCTGGATCTTATTTAAATAATCTGTTAGCAGACTTCCTCTGACATCATGCTCATGTGAAAAAGGGAGCACTACTTCAATTTTGCTAGATGGGAATAGAAGTCCATGCTTCCCAGCTAGCCTCAGTTGATACCTACGTAAAGAAGGCCTGTTGCTACTGGGTAAATGTGGAATTTCAGGCTGCTGACTAGGCTTCTACTGTCACTGCTCTAACTTGGAGGGGAAGAATGTCTCATTATTGCTCCTGACATGGCCTACACATACACTGTGAAGGTGGGTAAGATGGGAGTTTGTTAGCTTTGGGAAGGAAAAGAAATTCTAACTTCGTGCTCTGTCATCACTGATTCCACCCCAGTGGTGAAGACAGCAATTTGTAATAGCCTCACAAGGGTGAAAATTTAAACCCCCACTTTGTCTTTGCTATCAGGGTGGAAATACAGTCACAGTTTTGCCCAACGTGTTTGGCTAGTGTAGGGAGAGAAGCTATTGTCTAAAAGCTTTCTATCTTGCTGTGCTGCTCCTTTTTTTGTTCTGTTACTTATGAGAGTATTCTTTTTTTCTACACCCATTGGTGTTTCCAGGTCCCTCCTTCTCCAGCACACAGTCGGGGATGTGAATCAGGAAAGGAAGCGCAGGGAATTCACCACAGTGTCTTTTCGCAGGTCCCAAGGCATCTAACTGGTCTGCTTGCTTCTCTCCATATTTCAGATTCTTCCAATGTTTTTTCAATATATAATCCAGGATTTCAAACTTTATTTAGAGGGAGTAATAAGGAAAGTGCAATTATTCCATCTTGTCTCCAGAACTCGACCAGGTTTCTCTCGATGTGGTTTTCAATTACATTTCCCTGATTACTAATTATGTAGCACATCTTTTTATGTACCTATTTGCCATTTGTATATCCTCTTTGGTGAAATGTTTGATATATAGATATAGATATAGCTTATTTAACAATATAACCTCATAATTCGCAAGATAAATACATCAATAAATTGTGCTTATTAAAGCCAAAGTAACATAAATTCACCCATTGAATAGACAGTTTCAGAATGTACAAAAGGAAACTAAAATTTATTGAAGTGGTAAAAAATGACTTCATAAGAGGGAAGTATCAGGAAATACAGAGGGGTGCTCTCTTTTTTTTCTAAAAGTAATTTAGGAATTTGAATTTATAAATAATGGTTAAAATTAAACCATAATAAATAGTAATTAATTAAGCCATATTAGAAATATCAATTTTCTTTTAATCAAATTGTCTTTATGGTAGAGGCAAATGAAAACTTTAAAATTGTAATTGAAAAAAGAGATTCTTCTTAAAATGTTGATGATTATTATAGTCTTGAATCTTCTTGAAAATACTGCATTAAATTTTTCTTAAACTAAGGTAACAAAATTTTCTTCAAACTGCTGCTAAAAATAAAATACACAGACAACGTCTAATATGACTTGGCTGTCAATATCAACATTATTGTCTACGGCCATGCTACTCAGAACAAGCCCAATCCCATCTGATCTTGGAAGCTAAGCAGGGTTGAGCCTGGTTAATACTTAAATGGGAGATCTCCTAGGAAGACCAGGTGCTGTAGATTAAAAAAAAAAAAATTAAGGATTGTAAGCTGACAAGATCCTTGTAATCAGTGACGTCAACCAAGGGTTGCCTAAAAAAAAAAATCATTATCATTGACTTAGATATCAATATCATCATCAACTTTTCTCTTTGAACTAATACCACTGTGTGAGAAGCAAATCATAAAGGAGAAATCTTTGAAGACAATGCAAAATGGCACAGTACATAAAAAAATGTGAAAGTATGATGACTAATTTTAAATATCAACTTGACTTGGCCACAGGGCACCCAGATATCTGATTAAATATTATAATAGCCAAGATATGGAAGCAACTTAAATGCTCATCAATAGATGATTGGATAAAAAAATTATGGTTCATATATACAATAGAATACTACTCAGCCATTAAAAAAATGAAATCTTACCATTTGCAACAACATGGATGGACCTCAAGGTTATTATGTTGAGTGAAATAAGTCAGAGGGAGAAAGATAAATACCATATGATTCCACTTATATGTGGAATCTAAGGAACAAAAAGAACAAACTAATCAAAAACACATTCACAAATATAGTGAACTGTTTGGTGACAGACAGAGGGGAGGGGGTTGGGGGACTGAGAGAATGGGGTGAAGGGTTAAAGAAGTACAAATTAACAGTTGATAGTTGGTAACGGGGATGGGGAGCATGGTAGAGGAAATGCAGTTAGCATTAATATGATGGCTAGAGGGAGGGCCAGGGGAGGAAGGAAGTAATTGGGGGTATCGTTTTATGAACTATATAGATGTCTAACCAATATACTGTATACTTGAAACTAATTTAAATAAATAGACTAAATATACATATATGTATATGTATATACATACATATATATATATATATATATATATATATATATATATATATATATATTTCTGGTTATATCTATGAGGATGTTTCCAAACGAGATTAACATTTGAATTGGTGGACTGAAAAAAGCCTATGGCCCTCTCCAAAGTGGGTGGGCCTTATCCAATCTATTGAGGACCCAAAGAAAACAAAAAGGTGAAGGCAGGGAAAGTTCTCACTCTGTATGTCTGACTGCTAAAGCTGAGACATCAGTCTTCTCCTGTCTTGGGGCTGAAATTTATACCATAGGCTGGCCTAGTAATCAGGTCTTAAAATTTGGACTAGAACTTATGCCATTGGTTCTCCTGGTCCTCAAGCCTTCAGACTCATACTGGAACCACAGCACCAGCTTTTCTGGATCTCTAGCTTTCAGACAGCAGACTGTGAGAATTCTTAGCCTCCATATGGCATAACCAACTCCTTATAACCTCTCTCTCTCTCTCTCTCTCTCTCTGGGGACCGTATCTGGGGACATATGTTCACCCTCTCCAAAATAAGAAGGAAAAACCTTCTATACTTAATTGATAGTTATAGTACCAAGGGACTTCCCAGCTCAAGGTTGAGCAGAGAGATTCATACTGAAGCAGTTGGGGGCAGGGGGAGCAGGGCAAAAAAACGCAATTTTCCTCCAATCTTTCTAAGTTCGTCTGGATGTACTAATAATCAAATTACCATAAGACAGATTAAAAGAAAAAAATTTGCTACATATGAACATAGTATATGTGGAGCGTTCCATAAAAATAAGAGACCTTGGGAAGTTGAAGTTTATATGTTACTCCAGACTAAGAAGAAAAATCAGGGGTCTGAGATTTTGAAGGGGAAGTGGGGATATCACAGGCATATGAGAAAGAGCAAATATATGGTAAATTCTTGCTGGGGGTTTGCTGATTTCACTTTCTGTCACACTTAATTCATGCTAAAACGAGTAGCTGAAGTGAATAGCTCCCTTCCTTTAAGCAGGTTTTTCTATTGGAATTACTTTAGGCAGGTAAGGGAGAGGGTCAAAGGTTCTTTCTGAGTCTTGTGTGTCTTAGTAAACAGCTTAAAATCAGTATTCAGAAAGGTGTATTTGGGGATGGCAAACCCTGGTTCCCCTCACTGAGAAAAATAAGATCCATGTTCAATCTGTAGCAGGTAATAAATTACTTTGTCTTTGGCTGGACTATATCTTAAACATATTTTTCCCAGTGAACTTAATTAAATACTTTATTTTGAGGCAAAATTCTGAATATGAACAGGTTGTCCTGGCAATAGGCTTTTCTCTTCCCAGGAATTGGTCAACAAAAGCATTTTGTGAGTGTTCAGGTACGCTGAGAACTGAACGAGGTGCTGTGTAATTAGAAGGATGTGAGTATGATTAATAGCAGCCAGAAAATATTTATGGAGAGGAATCTAGAGTTCCCACATACTTTTCCTTGCACTTTCTTTAGCCTCTTGAAAAAGTTATAAAGTCAATTATGAAGAGGAAGCTATTAGTACGCAGGATATTTGAGAAAAGAACATTCTGAAATCTGACTTCTCAGAGGAATTGATTGCTAATAGCCTTTAACTTCAGTACATTTCAGATAAGATTCCTAAAACTAAAGCTTCTCTTCTACTTTATACATATGTAAGAGATCTTATGATCATTTCACTCACCTAAGCGATCATATTGCACAAGAACCAGATAAACTTTGGACTCCAAATATACCCCTCTTGGAAGGGAGCTTTGAAAGGCTATGCCAAGAAAGTTCTAATCTCCTGCTTAAGTGTTTTTTAACTCTTGGCATGATTTTCTATTATTTCATGTTGTGCCTCACTGAGTGTTTCTCACTTATTCAGTTCTGTTAATTCCCAAGAAGCATTTTATTTTTTTCTTCCTCCTTTGATTTTTCTTTCCTTGTCAGAAAGGAACATCACTCCCACAGTTGTTTTCTTCTTTTCTGCCAGAATAGAGTTCTAAAATTATTTCATTGTGCCAGGTGGTGAGGTCTTTTCACCCTCTAATGAAATGCTGTTGACAGAACTTAAGCCATTGTCACAAAACATATAGTTTACAGACTCTTTCCTCATTTGTAAAGTTAACTTTATTCTTATGATGCTCCTTTCAAAACTGTTCCAAGCAGAGCATAGCTACGAAGAGGCAAATTATGTTTAGATAGTGTGGGGAGAGCTCAATACTCTAGCACAGAAAACTGCATGAGTTTTTCAAATGCTAAAATATCTATGTGTATTTAGAGAAATATAAATGTGCATTGTATATATCAAAGAATGTTTATCTATGCAGAAGAATCGTGGTCACAAACTAGATAAAAAATTAGAAGAATAATCACATGAACAAATTGCACGAAAGGGACATTTACTCTTTCTTCATAAATAGAATTTAGCAATCATCTTTTTTTCAGATTCTCCTTTTGAAGAATCTCTCAGAAATTCAAGATGAAAGGGGTTAAATGGCCCCCAGATATAACAACATCCCTGAAAAATGATCTTTCAGACTATTCTTAACCACCTCTAGCAATGGAAAACTCCATTTCCAAAGACTGCATTTTCCTTGAATTTCTGGCTTTCCTGGAATAACTTAGTGCCTTTAAGTATAACCACGTCAAATAACCACTGCCTCTATCCAGGAAGCTGACTCTCATCATCCATAATCATTCCTCAGAGTGAGCCAATGTTTTTAACCCTAAAACTTGGACCCATTTGTTCTAGCTTTGCCTTCTTACACCACACAGAAGAAATCTAATCCATCTTCTGCATAAAAACACCATACTCAAAAGACCACCCATCATGTGCCCTCCTTCAAGTCTTCATTCCTATAAATTAAACATCCCATTCTCTTACAACCATGGGATATGGTTTCTAGACCACTAGCTATTCCAAACACCTCCCTTTGGATACCTCAGGAATCTCTTTATCTTCGAACAGATGATTTCTAGTGAGGTCTAATCAACACACAATCCAGCGAGACCACTTAGACACTTTCTATAAACCTAGCCTAAACCACAGGAGCTTTCTTAGTGAACACATCTGCTCTTTATTCATTGAGTTGACAGTTGACTAAACCAAATCTCCTCTATACTAGAATTGTATAATTTGACTTCTAAATCCAAACATATAACTTTGTATTCAGGCCTTTTACATTCTGTATGTTATCTTTACCTACATAAACATTCTAGCTTTTTAAAGTTATTTTTTATTCCTACTTCTTTATCCAACATATTTATTATTATTATTATTATTATTATTATTATTTTAATCTCTGAATTTAATTCAATATATGTCATAGATGTATTTTTCTAAGTCTATTTATTTAAAATGTTCAATAGAACAACATGAAACAAAGTCTTTTGTTATATCCCCTAGAGAAATACATACAGATTGACATCAATCTAATAACCTTTTCCTTTCTTTTTTGGGAATAACCACTTTGGCCCAACTACTTTATCCTGACCTTCAGAAGTAATCAACCTTTTAACATTGGATGAAATAGGAAAGTCCATCAACACCACCAGTTTCTTACAGACACACTATCACTTCTTTCAGGTACTCAAAGCCATACATTGTGATGGATACAACTACGATTGTTATTATGAGTAGTAGCAGGATGAATACATATGGGGATCCTTTCTTGTTCCAGGATCCTTTGCATAATGTTCTATATATATTAACCCCTGCTGCTCTATATTTCAAACAAACAAAATGCTTTATGTGTTTGACCTTAGACCAAATTCTGAGTGGTTTAAGAGGGCAAATTTTGAATTGATGAATTCAAGTTTTAAGGAGAAAGATATTGGCTCACTATGAGAAATGACTATAGGTAATGTAGAGGCAATTTCCTGGGTGGAGGCAGTAGTTATTTGATATGTTATACTTAAAGGTACTGAGTTATTCCAGGGAAGGAGCCAAGGTTTAGATTCATTGCATTACTCTCTGTATTATATCATGCCCAAGAAAATGAGTGGGTGTCCTCATCACAACCACCATTATTCTGCCACGGTGTCTAGACTAAATCCTTCAACACTAGAAACTCTCATATATACCCAGACCTTTCTTTATCACACACACATCCAAACTGAGAACATACATACCATGTTGGAAGTTCTCTTAAAAGATGAATATATTACTAAGTTAACCTTATATATGCATTTGAGTTAAGATGCTAATGTTGACCATAATTAAAATAACACACCAATTAATATTTGTATTTTAATAAAAGCTGAAAGTGCCTTGAACCAAAGAAATATATATTGTCGGTTCTTAACATTCATGTCAAAAAATCAGCTGCATTCCTCTACTGACATGCAAACTAGCCCTTAAGCCATTACTATCCTTTACTACTATGTAGGCACTCCTCCAAAGTAGAATTGATTACTATCTTTATTTTTATTTTATGTATTAATGACCAGCCCTGTTAACCTTCTCTAGTTAAAATTAAATAGATGATTTTATTTCAAAATCTGCCTGGTTAATAGAGAGATTTTGCTCCAAAGTTCAGATTTCTATATATTTAAAGCATCTTAAATGAGAACAAAATGTCAGAAAGATTTAAAAAGCAATACCCAAAAGGTAATTATCCACAGAAACAATAGTAATAACACTAATATCACCAAGTATTGTAGCAACTGGCCCTGGAATGTCAGCTTTCATTATAAAAGATCTCAAACACCATCACTGAAACTGCATCCCATCTTCACATTAAAATGTAATCAAGTTTTTTAAACTGTCATAACAACATCTGTTTCTAAAAGACAGTTTACCAAATCCTTAGTGTTTTATCATACTTTTCACCCAATTTAATTGAAATTAAAGTAGTTCGTATGTATGCAAACATATATGTACAATTTTGGGTTGTTTAAAAGATATTTCAGTCAAAACTTTATTAGTCTCTTATCTCTGGCAATCCTAACAAGCTTACCAGTAAAAAAAACTTATTTTCAAGGGTTTACATCAAAGTGGCTTGTTAAAAAAAATTATTAGAATGTACAGATCACAGTTTCGTAAGGATTTAAAAGAAATTTTAGAAGATTATATTAAATTTTTAACTCTATAGGTTTAAGCCAAAGCTAAACTTAGAGAGATGAGTAGTCATTTTTTTTTTTACTTATGTAGAAAAATTTCATATCCAAGAGCTTCCATGGCGTGTCATTTCTGTTATTTAAAATTACATCCTAGTCATATACTGAGATCAAAATAACTCTTACTTTCTGAAACTCTATTTTGTGGCTGTCCCAGTGTTCCAGTGTGGAAAACAACAGCTCCCACTATTGTAATGCATCATGTACTCAGAAGCTCTTCTTGGGTTATCACCAATTGTCTTTTCTCATGCTCAAATTCAGTAGGGATCCCAGAGGAAGATAGAGAAGAAAATTTTAAACTTTTATCCCCAAAAAAGTTTATTTGTGGTAGCTCAGTATGTCTCAGAATAACCATTGAATGTGTTTTACAGCGATAGTGATGAATTTTACGCTCATAGTCACTCCAAGGTGGTTATTATCCTTATTTTTTTTTAAATAATGGCAGGCAACATTAAGGATTATAGAATCAGATTGTGTGGGTTCAAATTGTTAACTGTTTATAATACTGGCTAATTTGGCAAGTCATATGAACTTATTTAGTTTCTATTTCCTCATTCATAAAATGAGGATGATAATAAGGTTGATGTGAAGAATTAATACCAAGATGTAGGAGACTTAGTCCCAAGCATGTATAAGCACTTCAGAAAGGTTAGTTTCTTCATCATCATCATCTCCATCATCTTCAGAGTTTAATTAAATAACTTACTCTAGGGCATAGAGTAAGAGTTTAAGCTAGACGATCTGACTTTAAACTTCAGGTTTTCCCCACACCACACTGTTTCCATTACATATAACCTTGAGCTACATAAGCAAAAAACAGAAGATAAAATAAATCAAGCATCACTGAGGAACTAATAAGTGAAAACCACCACTTATCAAGCATCAGCATAGTACAAATGTTGCCAAGTCATCATTTCATCAACAGCATAGGAAGAGAACCTAAAAGCTCCAACAATGTGATCTTCATACCTGACCTTCACAATAACCTGGGCATCAGATGGGGCTGGTAACAAAGGTTGAGAGAAGATAAAAGTTTTCTCAGATCACTGAGCTACTAACTATGAAACTGGGACCCAAAATCAAATCTCAGGCTTCCAAGCATAGAACTTTTACAACTGCTTATTATCCTCATCTTTTAACATATATTATTTGCTTGAATCCTCGCTTACTTTTGTTGTTGTGCACATAGTATGTTGACCTTACTCAGTAAAATGAGTTTATTACATTTGTTAGAGGAAGCCAGCATACTAGTTGAACATTATTAGTTGAAAACCATTTCCCCATTCCAAATAAAAGAGAGGCTTTTGATGTTTACACTGCCCATCAGTTTTTAGCAGGTCCTAAACTGACTCTATTAATGCTGACCACACTGTTGATCACCATGGATTTGGCCAATTGTTTACCAAATATGCAGACCCAGCATCATTATAGTCAGCATCTTGTACTAGCAGTCTTGGCCCTGATAATGAATTTCCTAAATAGTAACCATTTGGCTATTTGCCTTGCAATATAGTTTCTTGAGTCTAAATCGCACTGATGAATTGTTTTTCTTCTCTGCCTTTAGCAATCTGTGTTTACAGTACTATGCCACCCTCAGGAATTTTTGATTACAAAAGATTTGCCTATATAAAGATTTTGTAAAGCCAGTAAAGATAGATTTTGGTACAAAATCAGATTATCTTAGAGACATATGTAAGAACATTCACAAGTGCATTTATTAATATTCGATGAGCTTAAAAAACCAGAGGGGAGGGAAGCATCTGTGGTGAGATGAACATATGTAGCAAGTTTGTTCACTGCTTGCTTGAGACTGTTGAACTGTCAATATATATATGCTGGATAATTACTCAACTTGTAAGTGTTAAATCTGAGGGATCTGCTAAGAGAAGTACAGTAAAACAGAATAAGTTAGTACCCATAATAGAAACTATTAAAATGTATGGAAAAAGATGTTCCCCTTGTTCAACCATAGAATAAATCATGAATATAAATTGTTTTAGTCAATACTTAAGAATTTGCGACAATATAAGGAGGAGATGACATTCTCATTTCTTATGAAAAAATGCTTCCTGATGAATTTTGATGCTAATCTCCAAATATTCCATACAAAGTGATCAGTTTTGTAAAGCAACGGAAAAAGCCGTAAGTGCATTAGAAACAAAATGAACAAGATATGGAGGCAAACTAAAGAAATATTGGGGCTTTTTGAGGGAGAAAAGTAGATGTGTCTTTACCTAATTTCAACATTACTTCACAGAGTGCTCATAATATAACTGGCATGAAGAATGTGTCTCCTTTGAAAGTCTGAATTTAGACTATAAGCTACTCAAGAGTGTTGTTTTCAGATACAAACATAAACATACACCAGCAACGGCCCTATCTCCCCTAAGCATTGCTATATAAAGTTTCAATTTATGCCAAGATATTTTTAGAAAAATGACATCCTTTGCCAACACTGTATAGAGTGATTATTTAGTTTCTTTTAAGCTTTATGTATTTACCCAAAAGCTTTCTCTTGTGCAAATGTATTGTAATAATCTTAATAGAATGTGTGGCTATTTTTCAAGATGCTCTATTAAACCAAGTACTCATTAAAATCTTTATTGGCTCTTTCCTCTTCACAAGTCAGAAGCAGTTGGAAGTATATTACCACCAGATGGAGTGAGAAATATATGCTCAGACTGGGTAATGCTACTCTGACATCAGGAATAGAAAAGTTTCCAGAAAACTCTCTTAAAGTGGAGAAAAGTGCTCACTCTACTTGTTTTGTGTTTTCTGATATGGGCATTACAGAGGACAGCATATGCAAGCAATGTTTCCCAGGTTACTGCCCCTAAGCAAGGGGTGGTAGTTGTGCCACACCAGCAGCACACAACAGTGCTATGCCATCCCTGCCTCATTTGTAGTCCCACAGTGGCTCACAATGATACCCTATCTTGCTCTTGGCCCTGCTAACCTTTCTCGACACAATCATACACTAGGAAGCCTCCCATGTCTGCTTCTAAACTTGACGCTTCTCTCCTTTCTAGCAGTACTCTTTTTTACTCTCACAGTGGCCAACATCTGTGGCACTGGGGGATCCATCCTATGTCCTTAAGCCAAGGCTCTGCCACTCCCTTGTGGCTTCCCCATGTCCACGTCACACTACTGATGCTTGGCTTCATGGCTGCCAAGGTACCTTCTTCAGGTAACTATCAGCTTGTTTGTGTCTCATTGTTGAGGTCATTGCTCTGGGGTAGAACATGAGCTTTGCCCTGAGGCTGCCTCACTGAGAGGCTGCATCTTCTTGATATTGCTCAAAGCAAATTTGGACCCTTCAAAGATCCACACATCATTCCTTCCCCCACATTTTAGGGGTTGTACCTCCTCTCTATTCACAGGAGCTAGAAGGAAATCTACTTCAACATCATCCTTAGAATTTGAAATGGCTTATTCTCCTCTTGCTTCTACCTGGAAATGATTTTTCCATTACCTTATGAATTCTTCCTGTAGGTTATCAGCATCATAATCCTAGTAGTTATTTATGTTTTCTATGGATTTATTTCTTTCATTGATAAACTAAATTAGGGGTGTAAAAAAAGTGAAGTCGATTCGGCCTTCCAGGTATATACTATTAGCAAATAAGTGGAAAGTAGTGAGAAATAGAAATGAGATGGTAGTGATGCTGTCTTTAGAGTTGACAACAAAGACTCCACAGCCAAGCATAGACATGCCGGCTCACATCTGTTTGGGCCCCAAAACTCATGTCTGTCTTCCCTCTGCTCCAGTGTTCTACCATATGATTCAAATGTCCTCCTGAAGCTGTATTACAGAAATTTCCCTTCTACATTTTAACTGTGAAGCAACTATTTCTCCTGATCTTAGAAAAGCCTCGGGTTGGAATCTTGTGAGTAATTCGGTGTCGCTTAATAATCTAAGTTTTAATGCCAATAGATAGAAGATTTTGTGAGGTTTAATAAATTTTCACAATTCCCTATTGCAATATACTTTGCAGGTTTCACTGATTTGCATAATCTTAGTTTTGAGCCCTTATTGACTATGTCCCATGAAAATCCCAATTGCCTTTTCACTGCAGAATCACTAGTATGTTAGCATAGTGCTTGGCACATAACAGGCACTCAATAAGTAGTGAATGAATAAATAAATGAATACAAGCTTTTATTTGAAAAAAATGTATGTGTGAGTGAAGAAAGATATATAAAAATATAATAAAATATACTGTGATAATGAACTATACTATGATCTGATTATATAGTAGTGTATAACTCAGATTGTCATGCTTCCTCCAACAACAATACATTCCTGAGTCACACTTCACTTCTAAAAGTTGGTCCCTGAATACGCTTATGTTCCTCCATCCTGGCTCAATGAGATATCTCTTATTTGTGCTCGCTCAGAACCCTGTTGTTAAGGCTTATATTCCTTAAGGAACTTAACAAAACAATTTTTTTTTAATTCTAACAGATTTTTTTTCTATTACTTTATCAACTTTTTATTTTGCCTATTTGGTTAGAATCCCAGATATCCCTTTGAGCTTACAGGCCATTTTTAGGAAAGGCTAACATTCTCATGCTTAAAGCCCTAAAAGCCCTACTGCTCACAGCTCAGCCAAACCATAGTCTAAAGTTTTTCCCAAGAGAGATATTAAGGAAAACACAATGATAGCTCAATGATAGCTCAACACAATAATGCTGAAATAGCGTTATCATCTTATCTTTAGGTCCACTGAAGTACTAAGTAAGAAGAGGCATTAAATTGCAGTCCCCAGGAAGACTATATTATGGAACAAGAAAGAGAATGGATCAACAAGAAGGTAGAAGAAAGAAGAATTTTTCAGTGTGCCAAGTGAATCAGGATATAAATGAAAGCTATGGAAAGCTAAATGAGGCTATGGAAACGGAGAGATATTGTGAGACATCTGAATGTGGGACTAAAGTGCTTTTGTAAACCACTAACCAAATTTGGGTCTTTGTTATCTGTCTCTAGTACAAGCTTATGAACCTGGAGATCCACATAGTTCATTCTCAATATTTTTATCAAAAAAAAAGATCAAAAAGTTAGCAAAAACTTTTTTAATTTTAATTTTTAATTAAAGCCTTTGAGTTTTCAAAAACCATGAAGATGATCCAGATATACTGAGTTAAAATTGTGCATTTAGATGCCACGTGTTTCCTGCCCCCTTTCCGCACACTTTGCTGCACTGCTCCAGTGTCTTTCTCCAAATTCCTCCCAGATTTCTTTCCTTCATCTCTCTTTCCCCAACCCTGGCCTACCACTTGGTCTTTGTAACTCTCTACTTTTCTTCTTATTTCTCTGGTTCTATATTCCTCTCCTTACCTTTTTTTTTTTTTTAATTACATAATTCCAAAAAGTTGGTTGGGCATTGTCAGATCATTTCTTAGAGACTAGGAGAAGAAGAACCACTGATGGACAAAGAAAAAACTTCCTTTTAAAGGTAGATTGCAAAAGTAAGACTAGATTCAAAATATTTGTTCTAGCAAGACAACCAATCTCTTTGCCCTAAGTCTTTTCAAGGCTGGTTCAGAATGGGAAAGTTGAGAGAGGCACAAACTAAGGATTACTCAAATGGCTAATGTAGCTGAGTGGATGATGCTCATAAAAATCTAACCATGCCCCCATTACTCTCCACTTTCCACCTGGGAGTGTAAACTAGAAGGATTTTGAATCCTTGGCTCTTGGTCTCTGAACTAAGAACTATTGGGACCTATCACAGTTCCTTTGTCTTTGAAAGTATGAGCCTGTGTACTTTCTTTAGTAACCATCACATTTCTCTCATTATAGCTACATGGATAGATTTTCTTGGTATGGTTTTCAACATCATTACATAAGCTACTTGTATCTAACATAAATCCAGCATTAGATTTTTACCGTTTGGATTATTGATTAGAGTGCAGATTAGTGCATGATCTCCATACTTTTCTATCTATTTTTGGCCTGTCTTGAATCTGCATGGAGATACAATTACCTATACCATCGATTGTGTGTTGTGTATATGTGTGTGTGCATGTGTTTCAAGAGCTTAATCAGCATAAAAGACTTGTGAATGTTTGCCTCAAGAGTTTTTGATAATCACAGAACACTTCTGAGTTGAATATCACTCTTTTGAGACCAACACATTTCAACTCTAATAACCATATCTAGGCTTGCATTGCTCTTCAGTACAGCAGATTTGAAATTCTTTGACCTTTCTTTATCATTTCTAATGCCAAATAAAGTGTATGCATATACCTATAGAACACATTCTCTCTATTCCTAAAAATTCTATTAGATTTTCCAAACTTTGCAGAAAGTTTTTTCATGACCATTATTGTTTATCACTGGCATGTTTGTTAATAGGACACCAAAGGTTTACAGAAAATTTATGTTTACAGAAAATGTGACCTTATTTGGAAATAGGGTTTTCAGCATGTACAAATTTATTTTAAGTAGCCATAGAACATACATCAAGATAAACCACATTCTGAAATATAAACAAACCTCAACAAATTTAAAATAATTGAAATCCTAAAGACTATGATTTACAACCACAATGTAAATCAATAACAGAAAGATAAAAAAACAAATGTTTTAAATACTAAACAAGCTATGTTGGGAGACAAAACAAGTCTCAATAAGAAGATTAAAATCAAACATCTTTTCTGAACACAACAGCATGAAACTAAAAATCAACTACAAGAAGAAAACTGGAAAAATCATAAATGTGTAGAGAATAAACTGACTTTCTCTATACTATGTTAGTGATACTATCTACCTACAAAAATAAAAAAAATTAAGCAAGATTGTTAAAGGATCTAATTTTGTCTTGAGTGCACTTCTTTTTCTAAAAATTTATAAATTTAGAGAAAATTAAGATCAGAAAAACATTATTCTCATATTTCACTTAAATGAAATTTGAGTGGTCATCTTATCCATTCATTCCTCTCAAGCAAAATGAAAATAAAATAGACTTTTATAGATTAGAATGTATTCTATTTAAAGTTTTTCAAAGAAAATCACACTTTTTAAAATGTGGTTATAGTATTTATCATCTCTGACTCTAAAGAAGGTTTTTTCTTCTATGATCATGGCCTCAATCCCATCTCTCCTACCTTTGTCTATTACCTCCCTAGTTTCCAAAGTGTTCTTCGGTTCTACCTGAAGAGAAATGCCAAAGGTATTTGTAAATATTCAGGAAAAAGTGAGATTAGTTCTCTTTTCTATCTTTGACCATTAAACAATCAAAACCCTTGGAACTTTACAAGATAAGAAGCATATCTTTTAATATCTGCCATGCTCACAGAAGTTACTATGGCAAATCCACTATACCTGCCCCACCTGGCTTCCACATTTTTTAAGTAGCTTACTAAAATGTCTCTGAGAAAGAAAACAGGATAATCAAAAAAATCAAAAAATCCAGCATTTCTTTAGCCTTTAAAAACTACGGCATTCTTTTATTTCCCCAGGTTATATTTAATATAGTACTTGATGCCAGCTATTAAATCAGTCTTGAGTTTATTCTCTACTAAGCAAGTTAATCCCTATTCTTTTCATTTCTTCTCACAAATGTAATTTTCTTATCCTTTAATAATGTCAGTAGCTTTTCTCTGAAATCTTTTCAAGACTATGCTCCTCATGCGCATCTCAAGATGAGTCATCATACATACCCCTGAATAGAAACATTCCAGTTGATACAGATTGATGTTGCTAGCTCTTTTAATTCTAGGTTCACTTTTACATTTATAATGTTCTTTAATGTTGAGAGCAATAAACCAGAGGTTTTCTGATATCAAAATTCATGATGTTTAAGACAGCTCTAAAGTGGAAATAGAATCATAGGTTGAATCTTAGAATTTTATAGTTGATAGACTATATATATATAATTTTAAAAAATTCTACCATATACTTTTTGGTAGTAAACATACAAAACATAAAATCTACCATTCTAACCACTTTAAAAGTAAAATTCAATGGCATTTAGTACATTCAAAATGTTGTATGACCTTTACACTTTATAGATTCAGATTTTTTTTCACTGCAAAAGGAAACCTGGTATGCACTTAGCAGTCATTTCCCATTCTCCCTCCCCCAAACCCTCCTACCACTAATCTGCTTTTTTTCTCTATAAATTTTCCATTCCTGAGTAGCTCATATGAATAAAATTATATGTACTCAGTATGTAGCCTTTTATTTCCAACTTCTTTCATTCAGTATAATGTTTTCAAGTTTCATCCATGTTGTAGAATTTATCAGTATTTCATTTCTTTTATGACTAAATAATATACCATTGTATGGATATAACACTAATTCATTAGTTGGTAGAGATTTGAGTTTTTAACACTTTTTGGCTATTGTGAATAGTGCAGTTATGAACATTCCTATACAAGTGTTTGTTTGACCATATGTGCATATTTTACATTTTGGGGGAATTGCCAGGTCATACGGCAATTCTGTGTTTAAGTTATTGAGGAACTGCCAAACTTTTTCCACAGCAGCTTCACCATTTTACATTCTCACCAGAAATGCATAAGGGTTTTAATTTCTCCATATGTGTATCAACACTTATTTTTTCCTTTTTTAAATTATAGCCAACTTAGAAGATGTAAATATCATTGTGGTTTGGATTTGCATTTCTCTAATGAAAAATAATGTTAGCATCTTTTCATGGGTTGTTGGCCATTGTACATCCTTTTTAAAGGAATGTCTAATCAAATCCTTGATATGTCTACATTTTCCCCATGAATTACAAATGTTCTTAATGGCATCTAGAATAATGAATCCTTCCTAGAGGTTTTCAATGTACTTTGTTCACTTCCATCAGAGAAATTACTATCGATGGCAGCTATAGCCTTATTAAATATTAAGACTTAAAACTGAAATTACTCCTTAATTCATGGGCTGCAGAATGGATGTTTTGTTAGCAGACATGTAAACAACATTAATTCCAGTGTATCTCTCCATCAGAGATCTTGGCTGTCCAGAGTCATTGTTAATGAGCAATGATATTTTGAAAGGAATCTTTTATTTCTGAACAGAAAGTCTCAGCAGTGGGCTTAAAATATTCAGTAAACCAAGTCAGAAATACAGGTGCTGTCATTCAGGCTTTTTTTTTTTTTTTTTTTACCCTTCTAGAGCACAGGTAGGGTAGATTTAACATCATTCTTAAGGGCCCTAGAATTTAATGAGCATTGAGTTCACCTTAAAGTCACCAGTTGTATTAGCCCCTAACAAGACAGTCAGCCTGTCCTTTGAAGCTTTAAAGCCAGGCATTGACTTCTCTCTAACTATGCAAACCTAAATGGCATCTTCTTCCAACATAAGGCTGTTTCATTTACATTGAAAATCTCATAGTTAGTGTAGTCACTTTTATTAAGTATCCTAAACAAATCTTATAGATAATATGCTGCAGCTTCTACATTAGCACTTGCTGCTTCAGCCTGCATTTTTATGTTATAAAGATGGCTTATTTTCTTAAGCCTCATGAACCAACAACTGCTAGCTTCAAGCTTTTCTTCTATAGATTTTTCATCTCACTCAACCTTTATAGAATTGAAAAGAGTTAGAGCCTTGCTCTGGATTAGGTTTTGCTTTAGAGGAATATTGTGACTTGTTTGCTATCCAGACTATGAAAACTTTCTCCATATCAGCAATAAATTGGTTTCTTATCATTCATGTGTTCACTAGAGTAGCACCTTCGATTTTCTTCAAGAACTTTTCCTTTGCATTCACAACTTGCCTAACTGGTGCAAGAGGCCAAGCTTTTGCCATACCTTCTTCACTTAATCATTTCTAGCTTTTGATTTAAAGTGAGAGATGTAAAACTCTTCACTTGAGCACTTACAGGCCATTGCAGGGTTACTAGTTGGCCTAGTTTCAAATTTATTGTGTCTTAGGGAATAAAGAGGCCTGAGGAGAGGGAGAAAGATGGAGAAATGGCTAATTGGTGAAACAGTCAGAGAACACAAATTTATTAAGTCACCATGTTGTGTGGGCGTGGTTCTTGTTACCCTTTACCAATTACACTAGTGGCATCAAAGCTTACTGATCACAGATCATTATAATATCATAATAAGGAAAACATTTGAAATTTTGAACGAATTACCAAAATGTGACAGAGACATGAAGTGAGTAAATACTGTTGGAAAAATTGCACCAATAGATTTCTTTGACACAGGGTTGCCACAAACCTTCAATTTGTAAAAAATAAAACAAAACAAAACAAAAACAAAAACAAAAAAAAATAGTATCCGTGAAGTGCAATAAAGCAAAGTGAGGGAAGCCTATAATTATTAAAGAATATCTATGCCTCAGAAGTTGAATCTCTTCCTCTTGTGGTGTCTATACTGTTTTCCAATCACTTAAGTGTGATAAAGTTTTAACTGGAAATCACAGGAAACAAAACTGGCAAAGGAACTGGCTGAAGCAAGCCAGATACTGACACATGTCAAATTAGAAACAAGATACCTTAACCAAATAGAAACTGTCCATGGTTACATATAAATGTTATTTTTATTGTGGAATATTATGCTTGCCTATTTTGAAAACCTCAGATTAAGTGACAATTCAACTACTCAGGATTATTAATGAAGACACAATTATAAAGGGGTAACAAATTTGCAAAAAACTTTTTCCCTTGGACTCTGAAATTATAAAAGTATCTGTTTTCATGAAGCTTGCTTGCTTGCTTTTTTATTTATTCATTCATTCATTCATTTTGCATTTGTCCAACAGCTTTGAAGACAACAGGGAACTCTTAACACATTGTTTCCCTGTGTTCAGTTCTCTTTCCCAATCCTTTGCTTAACTCCAACTAATCTCTTATGTTTAACAGGCTTTGTTTGCCATGGAGAGTAATAGGAAATCTGACTGAGGAAGGAGACTTAAGTAATGTTAAAAAACATTCTAAAAACAACAACAATGACAACAACAACAAAATCTTAATACCATAGATGCAGGGCCAGGATGTAGAGCTTATAAATTAACACTGCAATTAAAATTCACTTTCACATAAGCATAGAAATTACAAACTTAAAAAGATTCTAAAAAGCCTATCCTTTGAGACTTTAGTACAGGTAGCAGTGATTTTGAGAAGGAGAATGTGAGGTATCAGAGAAAGGGGTATAAAAACCAAGCTGAATTTACAGCTCTGAAATAAGAAGTTGCAAAATATCATATGAGTTAATGGCATTGCTCCCCAAATTCAGTGTGAGGAAATTAGTGATACCCAGAACAATTATGAGAGGTTAAGTTTAGTAGAATTAACTCCAAAGGAGTTGGGAAAAACTCGTAAGGAATAATGATAAGATTCTGTGAAAAGACAACCAACATTGCTGGATTTTCCTTCCTGATCTGTGGAAACCAGGAATGAGCTGGATTCATTTTGAGCAAAGGAGTATGTGCTGATTCTGCAAACCATATTAGGTTGCATAAACAGAAACTATAACCAAATGCCATGGGACACAAAACAGAAATCCTGTCATATAGCCATTTTTTTCCAGCTATATTAGCACTGCAAATAATAGACCAAGAGAAACTGAGAGCTGAACAAAACTAGTGAAGTTTTAGATTACCACCTTGTGAGTTGCAGATAAGAAAACCAAACTACAGAGTGACTTGTGAACCAAATTTATGTGTGTGTGTGTGAATACACATAAAACACATATGTACAGACACATTTACCTTGCCACTGATGTGACTCACCCTCTGTCAGTGATGCTTTCTTCATTTTGATAATCAAGCCCAGTGCAAAAGTTCTTTCATAAAGTAACATTGTTTTCTTGTTCAACATTAACAAAAACAGAAAGCTATGCTTGTTAGCATACGTATATACAAAGAAGAGTAAATCTCTGTGAGAAAATGCATTGAAAAGTATTTGAAATTCTACGCACAAAACAAACAACAGTACTTCAAAAGAGCCGATGAAGGGAGAAAATTAGAGTGATGTCTCTAATGTCTCTAATATTTTAATTTTGGGCAAAGAGGATGCCTTTATACACTATTATGTAAATAAAAAATCAATTAAAAATGTTTTAGTAGATATGTAAATTAATCTTAGCAGCATGTTTGCACACTCTTTTGCTTTCTCAGATTTATATTTTTAAAAACACTAACACAGAGAACACATATTATCATCCTCCCAATTCTAGTTGTATTTTCTCCAATAACTATTTTTAAATAAGCATATCAAGGGCCAGTTCTTTCCCCTTCAATTTTTACCATAATTTCATCTGTATTTTTTCTGTCTAATTGATAGATTACTATATCGCAAACCCCACGAAAGACAGGTTTTCTTTCTACAGTACATATTACCAAACCCGCACCATATAATGGTTACTATTCATTAAAATTTTGTCTGAAATTTTGCAAACTACCAAGAAACCAAAATATTTATAAAGAAAGGGAAGTATAAATTTCAGACATTCAACTATCTCATGAAAACATGCTAGAAACAGACAAACCAAAGATAATAAGCCAGTGCTTCACTAATTTAAACAGGTCTGTTATAATTTGATGAGAATCAACTAGCTTCTGATGTTGTCATGTTTATAAAATTTGGGACTAGTATTCACATTTACATTTTGATAACTTTATATTTTAGACATATTATTAACATCACATCCTAATAGAATGTACACAAGGATGTAATAAACGTAAAGTTTTAGACCTGCTAAAATCTTCTAATTCAGCTTTTTTAGATGAGAACTAGGAAACCAAAAAGTGAAATTATTGACATAAAATCACTCAGCAAGTTAATAATGATTTAAGTTGGGACAAATGTGCTGTTCAATATATATAAATGTGTTTTCTTATATGCAGTAAGATTAGAAAAGTAAAATGGGTATGAGAAAAAAAGCCATCACAGGAGTTCATTAAATATTTTAAGATACGCCTAAGCAAAAGCTTGCCTCTAATATAGATTTTTTAAATATATTGGTTTTCTGTTTAACACAACTTTGCTTTCTCTCAGTTAATATTCTTCATTGCCCAGTGCCTTCCTAATTACAATTAAATCCCTAACACTGTCCCTCACAGAGAGAGCAATATTAGGACAAGTAAATTCTTGCCATTTCTCCAATCACTCATTTTGTAAACTTTCTATTTTTTTGCTCTCCTCCTGTGACTAACTCAAACTGTTGAAGTGCTGCTTTATAATTCTCCTTTATCTTGTACTGAAAATGCTTTCCTCCTGAAATCTGATGTACAATTGAAATTTTTAAACTGCTAATAAACAGCTTGGATTCCTGGGTCGAAAAGCAGACCATCTGTGTGACAAACACCTGGGTGTAAAGAATGAAACCTCTCGTTATTGATTCAAATCATGAATATGAAGAGGAGAACTCTGGAATGTTACCAGACAATATATCACAAGGTGCTAATAAACTAAAAACTTCACACAGTGCAGATGTTGCGTTGCTTCAACTTCTCTTCAGCTTTTCTTCCTTTTATCCCTTTATGTAGAGAGCTGCCAGATTTAGCAAATAAAAGCACAATATGGCTAACAAAATTTGAATATCAGATAAATAACAAATAGATTTTTAATATAAGTATGTACCATGCAATATTTGGATAAGAGTTATATCAAAGTTCTTTGTAGTTCATCTGAAATTCAAATTTAACTGAGTATTCTGTATATTTTATCTGTCAATCCTATTTGTCTGATTTAGCTTTGAGCTATTTCTGAAGATAATCTGGCCTTTCTAATGAGTCAATACATTATTTTTACAAAGTTGCAAGAAAGAGGTATTCATGAGTGAACTTCTTATAAAATTTGTCTCAAGACCTAACCAGGGAAATTTGTTAGATTTGATGTACTGGATAGCCCACAAGTGGGCAAACATATCCTTAAAGGGTTAGATAGCAAATATTTTAGGTTTTGCATGTCATACAATTTTGTATGGTACAGAAGATTTGCAACAATTACTTTGTAGTGCGAAAATAATCACAGATAATACATAAATAAATGAGTGTGGCTATGTTCCAATAAAATTTTATTAACAAAAATAAGTGTCAGGCCAGATTTGACCCACACATTATAGTTTTCCAACTCGTGTCACAATTGAACTAGCACTTAGCCAATATTCTGGTGACATTAAATTTAAGTAATTGGAAAATCAGTTCAATTGGATATAGCTGAACTCTCAGAAATCATAGAAATTGGTTACAGCTGTATTCTCAAATATTATTAAAATAGCACAATTAGTAAGTGAAATGGAAATTAGGTTTTTGCACGTACACTCTGGAAACTTTTACTATATCTCTTTGCTATTGAAAGGGGATGAGAATAAGCATGTGATCACTTGGGTTTGAAATACTAATTAGAACTAATTAAATTTAGCACAGTATACTATTTCTTAGTTCATAATATGGAGAGACACTATCACTTAGCAATTTGCTATTTTTAAGAAAAGAAATTAATAGAAGAATTTAAAATTAAAAATGAGGACGGGGCTGGCAATTCAAAGAAGACAGAATTTAAACAAAAGAAATAACTCTGAAGAAGTCAAGTAAAAGAGCGTCTTTTTACACAAGGGCAGCTGAAAGGCAGACAAATCATAGGATATGGCTGGTAAGATAAATCGAGAGAGACAAGTCTTGAGTATTTTCCATGACTCATTGCTGAGCCACAGTAACTGGAGAAGTGCAGACTGATTCAAAATGGATACAGGGAAAGTGAATATGGCATGCAAGAAGAGGGAAGAGAGTAAAGGACCAGGAGAAGATGAAATGGGGTGATGTCTTAGGAAGATACCATTCCTAGCAAGATATGTGGAAAATAAAGACACAGAGATTGTTTTTATTTAGGATCTCTTGCCAGCAACTACTTGTTTACAATACAAAGGTTAAGTCAAAGATGACAGGTGTACCTGACAATGACAGGAAAGCCTTTTTTACAGTGTTTTGCTATCCTAAGGGTTTAGTCTGGTAGAAAGGATTTAGGCATATGCTTAAAATCAATCATGCATGTGACATCCAACAATGTATTCCTGATAATCTCTTGGAACAAATGTTTCACTTGCTAAATTTGAGGCACCGATAAAGAGATGCAAAAGCAAATTGAGCAGAAAAAAATCCCTTTATTAAATAAGTTTCTTTTTTCCTTTTCATCAACATCAAAGCCAAAATCAAGCTGACACAACAGTAACTGTGGAAATGACTGAAATGAAGTAAGGAGGTTATTGTCATTAATAGCTATCCCCATGGCAATAGAAATAGATCGAGTACAATAAGGAGTAGAAAGGAATGAATAATGAATAAACACAATATGTATTCTGAGAGAACTCAGAATCAAACTGATGTTTGAGAAACTGTATCAGAAAAATACCCACTTGTTCTTATATCAGAATTGGCTAACATTCTAACTTTGTTAGAATTTGCTAATTTATGAGATAAATTGTCCCCAAGTTAGAATGTGAATTCAGAGGAAATGGCCCAAGAACCTTTTAGCTAAGCACAGTTATTTTCACAAAAACAGTAACTAAACTAATCTTAACAGAGAATTTATATACTCTGATCAAACTAACTTTTAAAAATATTTCCAGCTCATGTATAAATATTTTGAATTTGTCACATTAAAATATATAAGAAAGTATTCTGATGAAGTCAGTAATAACACCAAAACAAAATTCATCTTGCTGGAAACATAGGAGCTAATCTTTATTGAGAAATTTTTAAGTGTCAGGCATGGGGGGTAAGTGTTTCTATATGTCTTACAACAACCCTGAGAAGGAGGTAATTTTAATATTTCTATTTATATGGAGAGAAAAATGAGGCCCAGAAAGGTTAAAGAACTTTCCAAGGAACACAGCTAAGAAGTGACAGCACAGGTCTTCTACAGCCAGTTATCTCACCCAAAAGACTTGGTTTTGATCACTACTTTATATTACAGAGTTTTCTGCAAGCCCAAGTGGTCATTAACCACTGCAGGTGACAGCCTATGTTAAACTCATTAATTAGTGTTTGTTGCACCGGGGTTCTGTGTAGGAGGTTCCCATCTGGGTCACAACCATAACTCATCTCTTCACTCATGGTACTGGTTCCTGGCTGGGAAAGTGATCCAGTGGTGTCATCTACCACTACACTGACTTCCAGTATTGACCCTGCTGATCTTACTCTCCAGTCTGTGGGCAGCCCTCCAGAAAGGCCCATTCTTTGGTTCTGAATATTTGTAGAGGCCATCACAAATTCCTGGAGGAACTGATCATAATGCAATGACTGCTCAGGACAGTTCTATTCAAAGTATGGTCCTCAAAATAACACAGCAGGAGTACCTGGAAGCTTGCTAAAAAAGCAGCTTCTGGGGCTTTGGAATCTGCATTCTTTTTTCAAGATCCCCAGGTGAGTAGTAAGCACACTGAAGGTGGAGAAACATCAACTTAAGGAACTTCCTATGGCCATCACTCTTTCTTACATTTAGAATGTTCATGGCTGTGTGTAGGGCAGGCTTTCAGGACCCCAAGATCCAGGGCAGCCACCCTTAGTCTCAGCTGACTAGAGATTTCCCTGGTTGGAGATAGCAGATGATAACTGTAACCACACTTGAAAATGTCTCTTGTTCATAAAATTATAAATTGTATGTTTTTCTTGGAGCCCTAGTTCTCCTCCAATTCCCAGCTAGTTCAATGACACAAGAGCTTTACCTTGTAGTGAGACCTGTCACATCTTTAGGTTACTGCTTGGTTTTGGTCTGTTTTACTTCATAAAATAACTCAAAATTGAGACTGAAAACCACATAGAATTCAATATAAGATAGTGGAAATCATGGCAACTGACAGTTACAGTTTAGTGACAGATTTGTGATAGAGAAACATCACTCCCACCTCTCGTTCCTTTTCTTTATTCCTGGCTGCCTCAGCAATCACCTTTCCCTAAATGTTTATTTAATATTCAAGAGATTAATTTTGATTAAGTATCTAGTGCCAAAGTCTTATTCTCCCAAACAAAAGTTTATAGTCTACTTGAAGGCATGCCATGAGTGTATAACTTATAAAAGGATAATACAAACAAAACAAGAAGTTGCAAACAAAACCACAAATTATTTATATTATGGCCTGGATGGAAGCTCTATTAAAACAGGATATGGTTGCCTTATTTATGAGCAAACCCCAGCAAACAATCTACGATAAAATAAGAAAACTAAACTTGAGTTTCATTCGTCCAGAACGAGGGGTCTTCAGTATAAGCTACAAACAAATCAAGCAGTTAAAAATTTCAGTTTTACAAAAGTGATTAGTGTAGATTTCCTTTAACTTAGAAATTCACTTCCTTCCTATTTTTCATCTTGTACTAAAATTTACCCCCACCTGTGTCCACATCTCACTTCTTCCTTGTCCATTTTAGTATCTGTTATCCAATTCTAGAAGTTTTTGCATTTCTCTCCTTGTGATTACACAACTTATTTTAGATCTGGCCAGAGTTTCTTCAGCAGGATTCAATCTGGACTCTTAACACTCAGAATTTAAATTCATTCTACTTCCTGGACAAAGCAGAAATGAAAGACTTGTAGAGGCAGACATGACATGAAGACAAATGTCAAACAATAGAGAGTTAAGGAAAGACAGATGTTGAAAGAAGTAAAATTCAGATAGGAGAGAAATGAATCAACAAATATATAAGCAGCTGGACAACCAACCAAGGAGAATAAAGACATTATAAAAAGAACCACAAGATTTTACAAAATCTAGATGAAGACCTTCAACTAATCATAATCTGGGTGTCTGAAATTTAGTACGAATATGGACAGTCAATTTAGCTATTATATAAATTAAATAGCATGATTACACTTCGATTGTGAATGTACTCGACTATTCCTGCAAGCAGAATGGTCAAAGCCATTGTTATATCAAAATTTGAGCTAAATATGTTTTTATTTTTAATATTCTATTAACATCAGCAAAATTATTACATGTACTGCATGTAACTTTTTGAGAAGTAAAAGTAAAGAAGTACTTTGGCAAGCGGGCACTATCAGATACATTGTCTATAACATAGTTTTCAAAAGCATCTCCAAATCTACTGATAGATTCAAAGAGAAGCAGATTGTCAAGTGTTCAGCCAGTTGGTCTGTTAAGAACTTACCATGTAAATCTCCATTTTTGTCCTTATGGGTGTCCAAACATTTTGATATCTAACTCATATTTAAAAAATAAAATATACAAGCAAACATAACTAAATATAGTGTTTAGGCATACTTATATATATGATAATAATATTTTTTAAAGAAAATATGTGTTAAAAATAAAATTCAGGATAAAAGTTATTTCCCAAGAGGAAGACAGTTAAATGCAATACGGAAAAGTGCAATGGTGTCGATGATAATCTAGTTCTTATCTTGGGAATAAATGTTTATTTTATTACTAGCCAACATACCCTATATGCTGCATGTCTTTATCCACACAAAATATCACATAATAAGAATTTAAACAAATCATCTAAATTTTTAATATGTTGTCAAAGATATTGAGTGCCAATTCAAGAAAAAAAGTTATGAAAATTAATGCTGAACACTAATGTTTGAATACTAATTATTTTGGGATTAAAAGAAGCTTATGCCTTTAAGTAGAAAAATATTTTTCTACTTAAGTTGAAAGTAGAGGAAACATCATTTGCCAGAGAAGTCAAGCAAAGGACTCCTGGATCTTCTGTCTCTTGGTTGTTCATTAATGTAAGAATAAATTCTTTTTCTCCAAAAATAATTCTAATCAATTTTTCTCAGAGAAAATATAAGTTTTGCAGATAGGCCAGGATAGGTTTCAAAATAAAATGTTCGTTTATTTGTTTGTTTGTTTGTTTGTTTTATAATTACTGAAATACTATGTATTTTAGTTTGAATAAATGTCTGTGTATGCCACAAGAGGTTTGAAGGATCTGCTATAACTTTTATAAAATCTTTTGATTTTTAAAACCTAAGTTCATAATGACAATAAAATAATAAAGACTTGTTGAAGAGGTGCTTTACCAGTACATCTAAGTATCTTAGAATATGGACATAAACAAGATAGATAAATGGAGATTGAATGGAGAATGAAGTAAATTTACAACTTGTTGAATGACCAGGTCCTAAAAGTGCTGACTCTTTGGTGATTGGTGGGCAACAGGATTCTTCTTAGTTTTAGGTGATGAAGAGGAAGTAGAACATTATATAAAAATGAAGAAGTTAACTAATAAAATGTAGGATATACCAATATCCCAATGTCCTTCACAAGCTAAAATGGTGGATCAAATCCAACAAATTATTTAATAGGAGTGTATGTAAAGTCTGACAGTTCTCAAAAATATTGTAAAAAAGTATATATAACAAGAAGTTACTACAAGGGAATTTGAGCTCTGTCTGCATTAATAAAAGTAGATTGTCCAGAAGAAGTGAAGTGATCATTCTCTTCTCTGAACTGATCAATCTCCACTCAGGAAGTTTTTTTAAAAATTATTTGGGGTGACATTGGTTAATAAAATCAAACAGGTTTCAGTATACAATTCAATACGTCATATGTATATTGCATTGTATGTTCACCACTCAAAGTTTAATTTCCTTCCTATACCAAATATTTGACCCCATTTTTCCCTATCCCCTTTCCCCCTCCCCACTTCCCTCTGATAACCACTAATCTACTGTCTGTATTCATGAGTCTCTGTTTGTCATGTTTTTGTTGCTTTCAGTCTTATATCCCACATATGAGTGAAATCATATTGTTCTCAATTTTTTCTGTCTGACTTATTTTGCTTAATCTCAAGATCTATCCATGTTGTTGCAAATGGCAGCATTTCATCTTTTCTTATGGCTGAGTAATATTCCATTGTATATGTGGACCACATCTTCTTTGTCCAATCATCTCCCAAAGGATACTTTGGTTGTATCCATGTTTTAGCCACTGTGAACAATGCTGCTGTGAATATCGGCGTGCATATATCTGTGGATAAATGTTCTCAAGTTTTTTGGGTAAATACTAAAAAGAGGAATTGCTGGGTCATATGGTAATTCCATTCTACATTTTTTGAAGAATCTCCATATTGTTTTCTATAGTGGCTGTACCAATAAACATTCCTACCAGCAGTGTCTGAGGGTTCATTTTCCCCAAAAAATTCACCAACACTTGTCATTACTTGTCCTGTGATGATAGTCATTGAAGCAGGTGGGAGATCGTATCTCACTGTGGTTTTTATTTACATTTTCTTAATAGCTAGTGAAGTTGGACATCTTTTCATACATATGTTGGCCATTTGTATGTCCTTTTGGAAGAAGTGTCTGTTCAGATCCTCTGCTCATTTTTTAATTGGATTGCTTGCTTTTTTATTGTTGATTTGTGTGAGTTCTTTGTATATTTTGGATATTAGACTCATATTGAAGGCATTGTTTGCAAATATCTTCTTTCATTGGATGATTACTTCTTTGTCTTGTTGATGGTTTCTTTTGCTGTGCAGAAGCTTTTTAGTCTGAGTCATAGAAGAAATAAAAACAAGTATGAAGAAATACATAGAAACAAATGAGAATGAAAGTGCAACATATTAAAACTTTTGGGACAACTCAAAATCAGTAATAAGAAAAAAGTTCATATCATTACAAGCTTATCTTAAGAAATAAGAAAGATCCCAAATAAACACTCAGGAAGTTTTGCATTTATTTCTGAGTGCCTCATCTTAAAAGAAATGTTAGAGAAAACAACAAAGATAATGAGTTGTCTTGAAACAACATCATAAATGGAATAGTGAATATCTAAACCAAAGAGAAAGACATAGCAAGGAAAGGAAGATCAAAGTTCAACAGTATGTACAATTACTTCAGGAACACTCATGTAAGTGACTAATTTGATTTGCACATTTTTGTCTTTGAGAGTTAGGACATGGCCACAAAAGGAAGAATTCTCTGACACTTACCTTCTCTGGAAATAATTAAACTAGGACAGAATGCTTTAAAGGAAACTCAAATATTTGACACAGGTGTTAGATGATTTTTAAGATTGCTTCCAAATCTAAAGTGCGTGTGTGTGTGTGCGTGTGTGTGTGTGTGTGTGTGTAAATTTAAACTTATGTATTTTTCCCATCACAATTTTTTAAATTAAAAAATAAAATTTTTATTAAAACATGGCATGATGGAAGAGCAAAACCAGATTTGAGGGAGTGTAGAAGAGCTTATGTTAAAAGAATGATTAAAGCAAAGAAAATTCAAATATGGTGACTAAGACAGTGTCAACTTTCACCCCCGGTTTGACTGAACTTAAGATAGGCTTCTTCTTGATCCTAGCCCCTGATATCCCTTTTTCTTAGAGTAAATTACTTTAGAAAACTTGTAAACTCTTTCTCTGCCTCTTTGAGACATAAATCTTTCTGAACCTCTTGCCAATTTTACAACTCAAGAATATCTTTCTCACGGACCCTAGAGCCACCCCCTTTGAAGTGAAATCAAGGCAGATATAGTGCCTTTTGGGTTCAGTTCCTGTGGGAGGTTAGGAGCCTAACTTGATGGACACCAATTAGCAAACACAAAGGCCTGATCACAGAGAAGAACATTTGAAAACTCAGGAATAATTCATTGTTACAATACACCCCATTATTCAACATCTCCAATAACCATCCTCTAGTACTTTCCACTAACCCACCCAGCTCATAAAAACCTTCCTATTTTTTGTTTCACTTTAGTTGCCAGTGAGGCCTCTCTACCATATTGCAATAACCTTGAATAAAATCTTCCTTGCCTGCTGAATAAAATCTTCCTTGCCTATTTAACTTTCTCCAATTCAATTTTTGTTTTGACTATGACAGCCAAGGTAAGATCCAAGGATAGAACACCAGGCAAGAAACCAGGCACTACACAAGTGCTACCAATCAACAGACATATTCTAATGCCTATGGACTCTCTGAAATAGCAAAGAATATGGTACTTAAAGATTACTAGCCAAATTAGGCTGGACTACAAATAATATTAATGCAGAATTGAAAAAAGAATGGTGGCTTGAGAGATAGTATAAATTTCTATGAAAGAATCATTCATTTCTATAGTTGGTGTTAGAGAAGAAAGGCTCAAGATACATATGTAAAACTCCAGCAACAACAAGAATAAAGCAAGAAACTTTTGACAAAGCTAATACTAGGGCAGGAGCAAGTTACCAGGCATACATAGAAGCATAATTGTTGAGTAGATGATAGGAAGTTAAAGTGGTAGATAGAATTGCAAAGCCCGCCTCTTCTCACTTCTTGGTTAGTATACAGTCAGGGAAGGGAGGTGGGGGCGGGGGAGGAGGAGAGCAGTGTTTTCCCTATATGTCTATCTATCCATCCATATACATACAAACACAACAACCAATATGTAGAACAACCAAGTGTTCTACATATCTTATGTTAACATAAGGAGGAGGCAAGAGAAATAAAATGTTAAATCAAGCTATATTCAGAGACTGCAATATGCTAATCAGCCCTGTAGCCAGACTATGAGAAAACCTTCAGAACGAAGATTTCTGCTGGGATTGCTAATAACCCAATTACTCACACTCTGAAGGAAAACTGGAAAACAGAGTTTTTAAATGGCCCCACACAAAATAAAATTATCCATTCTCTATGGTTAAAACCATGGGGAACCTATGGATCACAGACTGGAAATTGCCAGCAGGCCTTTCATGTTACATATTCTTACCTTTTCACACTACATGCTCCTATGCTCCTTCCTCACTGTATAGCCATATCAAAGGAAAATGGGTAAACAAAGTCTTTAAACTGTAATTCACAGGAACTAAAGAATAATATATAAACTGAATTTCCCCAACACTCAGGCTCCCTCTCAGTGTCTTTACTCTGTCTCTCACAGTTCTTATCTCTCCCTATTGTCTTTGTCCCTCTGAGCCTCTCTTAGGCTCTCTCATTTTCTGCCTCTGTGAGGAGAGCACACTCTGTCTATGGAGTATTACCCCTTCTCTAATAAACTTTCCTTTTGGCTCTCATTTTGGCGTGTGTTTAAGTTCTTTCTTACTTTCCACCAAGAACCCTCTTTTCTCTCAGTGCAGGACTTGAGCTCCCCACAACTCAGAAGAATTTGTCTTGTCCTGCATCAGCATCATTTAATCCTTCTTCTTACAAAGAAGATATTATTATTATTCCCACTTCTTTAAAAAGAAACTGAGACTTGGAGAAGTCATGCAACCAGCAGATGATGAGGCTGACATTTAAATTAAAGCTGATTCTAGAACCCATATTCTCACCTAATTAATCCAGTGGTCCTCAATTGTAGCTAAATATTAGAATTACCTGGAGTTCTATTTAAAGATATCAATATTTGGGTCTCACACCCAGAGATTCAGATTTAATTGGTTTGGGTGAGACCCAGATATTAGTATAAAAACAAAAAAAATTAAATAAATCCCCTTCAAGGTGACTGGAATATTGTGAACTTTGGCACTACGCTATTCTGTTTCTTCTCCTACCATTTCTGTGGTAGAAATAATAGCATAAATCGATACTAGAAGAGACAAAGTTGTCTTTTCACCACTTCCTCTCCTCTGATTCACCTCAGAAAGTAGCAAACTGGCTTCCACACTCACATTCACTCAGACAGCACAATGCTAAGGCTACCAATTAACTTCTTCCAGACAAATCCATAGTTATTTAAATACTCAGTCTTTCTGCATCTTTTGACACTATGCTAGAGCATCATGCTTGAAACTATGCCTCTTTCCCATTTTGTAATATACTCTATCTAACTGTCCTGAAGTTCCCAATGGGTATTTTTCTATGGCTCATACCTATAACTTTCTTTTCCCCAAGTTTTCCATCTTTACTTTCTACCTTTCTCATTCAACACATTTGCATTCCTGCAGTTATATCACCCACTCCTACATTATTAACTACCCCCTAAGAAAAACAAATTCTTTATGTCTGTCTCCTGCTCAGTCTACCTCCTGAGCCTCAGTTCCACACATCTAGTTGTATATTCTGAATGTCTCCACTTGCTTTACTAGAGACCAAGAATGCTGGACCATGGGGGAGGTACAGCCCTAGAGACTGAGGTCTCATTCTATGCAGGGCCTGTTGTTCTATGCATTGCGTAGGAACAGGGTGGTCACTCACTCCTCAGCCCCTAAGGGTGAAGTAAGCCCATCATACCTTCCAAGCCCACCTCTTTAGGCTCAGAGGGCATTGTATTGATGATGGCAAGGAAAAGTTTACTAAGAATATTATTCTAATATAATGTCAGGTGAATATAAATCAAGAGAAATATATTTCGTTAAGTCTTTTGCCTATTTCCAGATTCTCCTATACAGTTATTCTACCAGGACACAAGCCAAAGGAGAAATTGCTCACATTCATGGTTGATTTGCTATTTCTCAAATTTCTTCATTCTGACTCTTTGTGCCATGAACTAAAACTAGTATATTTAGGTTTTCATCCTTTATTCACTTCAAATATTTAAGTAAAAAAATATAATTTTATTTCTCAATAATTTAATTATATATAGTTGATGTATTATCCTCCTTTTTTCTTATTTCTAAGATCACACTTGTTAAAACATGCTGCCATCAATAAAGACAAATTGTTATACATCTCAGTTTTTTATAATGTTTATAAATTTTACCCTGTAAAGTGATAATACTCTGAAAGAAATCAACTTATTATTAGTTATTTTAAAACTTTATAGCATTATTCTTAACAGTCATGATACTGGTGATAATGGTGATAATAATAGGTAAGATATTTTTTTAATAAAATTTTTAAATAGTTAATAATGTCTATTACTGGAATATCTACCTTAAATTTTTATCCCTCATATATCAGAACAGAAGAATATTATAGCATTCCATTCTTTATTTTAATAGAGTTACAAATGAGAAATAACTTAACAGTATATAAATTAAGCACCTGTTTCAATAATCAAAATTCAGATTTATATGAGTTACAAGCCCAGAGGTGAATGCTCAATATTAAGTGATAATTACCTGGATGAATGTGCCATTTCACTTATAATAAAGTACAATTACTTTGCAATTTATATAAAGAAAAAAATCTAATTAAGATGTTTGCAAATGTAGTCATTCTTTTACTAAATATATTAACTTTGTCATATTAAAATAATCTCCCCAATGTTAAATCTTTACATAAATTTCTGTCATAATTTCCTTTTTCTAACAAATTAATATGTATACTGTGCATACTGAATACCAAAGCATTCGATAGATTCTCCCTTTTTGCTTCAAGAGTTTGATACACACACACACACACACACACACACACACACAGCATTATTTTCACTGTCCTCCAAGTCAGACTTGCTGAAACGTGCCTATGAGTACAAAGATTCTCCAAGATCTTTTAATTTTTTGTTTCCCACTTCAAACATTACTCTAAATTACAAACTTTAGATAAGATGGTTTATAGTCTAATTTGTGATAGAGAATTTTGAATCAAGAGCTGAAATTCATTGCCCTTTCCAAAACAAATCCTTTTATATGTAATTACTACAGAGAAAAACTCAAGCAGTTTTCATGAGTAACTAACTCACCATTAGGAATTTTTTTTATTATATTTAATCAGGTATAAAAAAAAAAGATGAATTAAGGATGGATTTCACTTGTTCTTCCAACATGGAAACACTATCTAATTTGTAAAATAAAGAACTTCATGAGAAATATAACTGAGTGATGTATTTCTGAGTAATAGTTTTAGGAAGAAAGAAGAAATTGCCTATTACAGACTAGCTTTGGTTATTAACTTATGGTTAATCCCATAAGTCAGGCATTTGATCAGCACCCACCTGGCCTACTATGACCCACAGATATTTGCATCAACTACCAGGGAGTCTTCCAGACACTTTTTTCCCTGTGGGTCACAGAAATGCAAATTGAGACAGAAATGCAAATTGAGACAGAAATGCAAATTGAGACAGAATGCCATTCACTGCCAGCACAACTTCTCTCTTTGATTATCTATCTATGAATACTCAGTCAAAATTAACAGTCTCCTATTTCCATTTTCTATCTCACATTTCCCCAGTAGTGCAGTCTGTGGTTATGAACAGTGGAGAATTCCTAGTTTATAAATATAGAGTCCTAGCATTGAAAACAGAAGACAATAATTAAATGAATGGAATTTTAAAGGTAGAGACCAGAAGTATTATTTTCCATATATGTAGGTTAGGATTTTGTAGTCTTATGCCAAGGAAATAGAATGTCAACAGACTATTTAACTCTAACAAAGAGATGTGAGGAGTGATATCCTCCTGAATTATGAAACCAAATACCGGGATAGGTAGTCATAGTGGTGTCCATCAATTTGATGAGTTCTCTAAATCTCTGCGGATTCCTTCCAAGCTAAGACCCCGTCCTGAGTGTTTTATTTTAGAAGCTAGGGACCAACTAGGTTTGCTTTTCTTGATGTCCTTTTCAGCACATCTCCTGTTCAATGGCAATAATGTAATATAGTGGCTAAGCTCATGAATCAACCTTGGAATTAGATGGCATGGATTTGAATCCCTCTTATACCACCTATTAGCCAAGTTACTGCAGAACGTTTATTTAATCTTACTGATATTTGAGGGGAGGATTAGCTATAAAATAGAAATAATAATACCTAACTATAAAAATTGTTGACAGAATCAATTAGGATATCATGTGCAAAGCAATTAGTAATATGCCTTGCCTATAATAAATACAAGTAGTAGTTAGAATGCAAGCATTTTGATATTCTTTGATTTTTATACTCATTAGAAAATGATCAAGTTTAGAAAGAAGAGGTCCTTTTTCCTTAATGCCCTAAGTTATAGTTTCATTTCTTCTAGTGCTGAGTATCTTTCTTGATTTTCTAATAATCATATTAGAGGTTATTTTAATAACCAATTACACAATCTTATAGGTTCAAAAATTTGTGTGTGTATTTGTTTAATTTATCCTCATTTCCCTCAGACATGTTTTGGTGGAATAAATTCAGTGGTCAAGGGCAAACTCTAATCTCACCTCACCTGTAAAAATTTTTCTAATTTTTTCAGAATTACTAGCTTTCTCCCTCTGTGTTCTCACTAAGAGCATGTATTTACTTTACTATCTTTGATTAGTTGTCTATCTCTCTCTCTTGACAACATAGAAGCTCTTTGAAGGTAGAGACCATGGCTTACTTGTCCTTACTGAACTTAATGGCTTGGAAACAGCTTTAAAATACATGCTTAAGGGAAAGCAAATACTGAGAATCATTTTGCTCAGCAACATCATTTGACAATTAGAGAGCCACTAGGGATGGAAGAGTACAACTAGCCATTCCATTCGATTTTCTATAGTAAATGTCACAGTGAAAAGTGACTAGGCATTTGAGAACCTCTTCTAGAGTGTCACATTTTGAAGCAGCAGCTTTTGAGTGCTCTTTTAAGATCCATATTTGCTCTTGATATTTAGTTGTTCAAAGATAATGCATAGCAGAATATAAAATATCAGTAAATGATCTTTTAATCCTTTGTATTCTTTTTTCTCCTAAGAAATATATCTTTAGCCTTTAAAGATCATTAACTACTCAAGACTTCAACAATCATGAAAGTATGGTTTTGTTCCACTTCTAAAATCCTTAAGATACAGATATAAGTTAATTCAAAATTTAGCTTATATTTCTAAAATATAAGAAAGGTGAAAACTGAATAATTCATGGTAATCATAGTCTAGTGAGGTCAACACTTTTAGTCATAGCAAATTGAGTATTAATTTACACTTGCTGAGTATGTAAAAATTATAACAAACTTTTATACTAAAATTAAAATGAACCTACAAAGCACATACCAAATTAAAATAAAAACTAGTTTTGAATTTTAACCAAAATATATTACTCTACATTAACAGAAGTGAACCAAAATGTACCACTCATTATTCTGAAGACTAATGACTTCCAAACAGATGATGATTTTTGACAAATTTTAATGGAAATAAAATGTCTAAAATTTAACTATCATAAAATTTACTGTATTTAGAAAGATCCATGTTAAGAACAGATAAAAATTAAAATTTCCATTTTTAACTTTGTTCTTCATGTGATGCTACTACAAGATAAAATTTAAAAGGTAACCACTTTGCTTTTCAAAGTAGTATATCTGTTGAAATATATTTAGCTGAAATTGCTACCCATATCAGAGAAAATATCTTTGCTTGCAATTCCTTGACTTGTGATTTCTTGCAAGTTTACTATGGAAAATTTTATATTTATTAGTCTAGACGTATTATAAAACCACATAAAAAAAATTAAGACATTGTGGTGCTGACAACAATGTCAAAAGAAAAGACAACAGAATAGATCAACAGAACAGAATATGGAGCCCTAAAATAGATCACCATAAATATAGTAAACTGATTTTTGACAAGGAGCAAAGAAGTCTTTTTAATAAATGTGTGCTGGAACAACTGGACATTTAATTGCAAAAAAAAGATGAATCTAGACATATATACAAAGAAAAAGATTAATCTTTTACACACACAAAAAAAATAACGCAAAATGAATCTAGACCTAAATGTAAGATGCAAAACAATAAAACTCCTAGAAGATAACATAGGAGAAAAATCAGGTGACCTTAATTAAGTATGATGATGACTTTTTAGATCCACCACCAATAGCTCAATCCATCAGAGAAAGAACTGATAAATTGAACTTCATTAAAATTCAAGCCAAATAAAAACCAAGACATTCTTCAGTAAGTGACTGGATAGACTACGATACATCCAGATGATGGAATATTTAGTACTCAAAGAAATGAGTTATCAAGCCATAAAGACATGGAGGAAATTTAGTCTATATTAGTGAGTGAAAGAAGTCAACTTAAAAGGCTACATACTATATGATTCTAACTGTATGACATTCTGGAAAAGGCAAAACTATGACAGCAAAAGATTAGATTGCCAGGAGTTAAGGGAGAGGGAGGAGAAGGAGGTACAGAGGAAGTTCAGGAGGACAATAAAACAATTCTGTGTGATATTACAATGGCAGATACATGTCAAGACCCATAGAATACACAATACCTAGAACAAACCTAAAATATACTATGGACTTTGGGTAATAATGAGGTGTTAATGTGGGCTCATCAACTGTAACAAGTATACCACTGTAGTTCAGGATGTCGATACTGGGGGAGGTTGCACATGTGTGAGGCAGAAGGTATATGGGAACTTCCTGTACTTTGTGCTCATTTTGCTATACCCTAAAACTGGTATAGAAAATAAAATTTACTAATTAAAAAAATCTTCAAGTAACAATGCCGGTTATTCTTTGTAGAATAGTACTTAAAAATTGGAAATATCATCAAACCAACTATAGCAAAATTGAAAGTAATATCTTTACTGTCTGTATACAAAACTACTTATCATATAAGATGGGGGAAAAATTTTGTTCACGTTACTCTTATTCCTCCATAATCAGCAGCCTTTGTTATTCATGAACCATTGAAAACTGTAAAATTGTTTGAGCTTATTTGATTCCTAAACAATTTTTAAATGATGATGTATTGACAAAATCCCAATAGGAACTCATTAATATATGAATGTTTCATATATCTTAAATATTAAAAATGTTACCATTGTGTGCTAAAGACATACAACCAGAAGGCACAACATGAGCAGATGGTCAATGCTGGTCTCCCAGCATGCAGATACTGGTGATGCCGCCTTTCTGCTTTAACACACTGATCAAATATATGTATCAGGTACTTTTTTTTTACTTTCTAACACCCTTGGGAATTTTTCTTAAAGTAGATTTTATTATTTCATAATAATAAAAACATATGTATCTATCTTAAACTTTTTTGCACATTAAAAAAATACATATAAAAGGAAAGGTATTGTAATATTTTTGCACAGAACACTTGTTAACATCTTGAGAAACATTAGTATTCTATAGAACAGGATTTGGAAAATTTTGCACTAGATGATTAGGTGACTTCAGAATAAAAGAGGAATAGTCTATTGAAAGACATGAAATAAACAAACAGCATTGTCTTTCATCTTGGCAAACACTGACAAGATATAAACAGAGAAGTTTGCTAAAGCATAGTGTCATTTCTACTCTTAAGAGACACTGCTAGAAACAGTACATATTATATTCCCTCAAAAGCTGTTGGTGTCCTGATGCACAAATGCATGCTGAGCATGTTAGGGCTGGCAGAAATTATTAAAACCTGTTCTTGAAGATGGAGAACCTTCAAGGAATGATGACTATTAAATTCACAAGTCAGTACTTCATTTGTTTTGATATATGTATGAGGCTCTCAGGATCCTGATCAACCAATGATTTCTTTCCTCCCTCTATACAATTTTCCTAGGAGGAAAATTTTCTACATAAAGAAATGAAACAGAATACTTGATATTTCTACTTTATATCTCTATAGCAGGTGTCATATTTATCTTCATCTGTATTGTATATAGAATTAATCTGATTAAAATTTCAATTAGTTAAAAGTATGTCCTCCATGTCACTGTCTCCTGCTTCTTTCAGATATTTGTGATTTCTCTCCTCAAATACAATAGCATTTTTAGTCTATTCAATCTGAGCTGTCCAATGGATAGCTGCTAGAACATTTACACTTAAACTCTACATTTAAATTTACATGTAAATTTAAATTTATTAAAATAAATAAAAATTTAAGAAAATTTTAATTAGTAAGAGCAAAAAATCACACAAAAAAATTCTAACTGCTAGTTTTAGAATGTAAGGAGAACAGGCCAAGTGGAATAACAGAGTACTGTGACCACAAAACATTCATGGAGACAGAATATCATTGTGTGATGCAGGTTTACTAAAATATTCCAGGCTTTTTGTATCCATATCTTCTAAATAATTCATTTTCCTTAAATAAAGATTCACTTACTGAAAGCAATGGGCTGGAGCTATTTTCCCATTGTATAATAAATACATTTCAAAACTCATTGCACTTTATGGTTCTGATATAAATATGCACTATTGATGAAAAAAATATGTAAAAGTTACTCGTAGACCAAAAATAATTGATGTAATTTGCACTGTGAGTAGAAAAGAAATTAATCTATAATAAAGGTTATTTTAAAAAGCAAAATACTGCCTAAAAATTTGTTTTGATTTTTATTTTCCATGGTAGAGATTAGCCTAATTTAGTTTTTATCTATGTTTTAATCATATATTCTTGGGTAACTAAAGATATTGTAACTTAACAATCCAATCCTACACAAACATCAGTTTACTAAAGAAAAGCACACCATAGAGAATAAGAACATAACTGTGACAAAAAATGTTCCACAGTGCTGCTTTAGTGGAAACCCAGAGAAGAAAGGAATAGAAGTGAAAGCCATGGACAAAATACTGTGAAAAAATCATATATTTGCTTTGCCATCTATTGTATAAATCATCCTTTTTCTTGGCATATAAAAATTATGCACACTGTATTTTATGTTTCCAAAGTTAAAAGCAAATGAATGCATTTAATCTGAGAATTAAAAAGCATTGGTTGTGATAGCTCACATTTCAGAAAGTATCATAATATTCTAATTCTTGAAGAGTCTCAACATGGTATTTATATTTATTTTGAATAGTGTAAGTTCTTCAGAATTAAGAAGACAGTTATGAAACTTGCAGTTTCTATTGTATAGCTTGTCTTGAGGAGGATGTATTCAGTTAGTTAGTGTATCTCATTTTTCAGGCAGTTTTCTGACCCTGAAGATGCAATTAAGGAAGACCTCTTCCTCACTGCTTTGCTAAATGTTCTTAGTGCCATCTGCTGCATGCTTCCGGCTACTGTAGCGGGGAACTACTTTAGTTAATAGGAGTTTATGAGCTGGTGTCCTACCTATTTATCAAGTTGCAATCCATGTGTGGAAAGAAACCATACTATAATAGCATTCTCACATAGAAAACTCTTTGGAAACTGTCTTAGAAATAGTTAAAAATAATGATTAGCTTGATGATTCTTATAATAAAGATATTCCTTTAATGTATTCTATTTCCTCTATTTAAAAAGTCTATGTGTAATAATTTCATCTGATACTTATCAGTAGCACCAGACCAGCTTCAGCTCTTCTACAGTGAAGCTATTATTATCTTTCAGCTTGCTCCTTAGAAAAATAAGGAATCTATTGTATTTGGAAGCAGCAAAAATAATTTTATGGCATTAATAATAAACTTTATTGGGGGTAATTACATGTTAGTCTATTTTTCCATTAAAGGGTTTGTTTTTGAGCTATAAAAATAAATAGGAAGTATAGAAAGACATTTAAAAAATTAGGTAAGCCCATTATTCTGAAGAGTACTTCCAAAGATACATGTTGGTAGCCAATTACTACCTCAGTGGAAAGAAAGTCTGCTTTTGATTAGATTATTTTGTAGAAAAGGGGAAATAACCCCCAAGTGTGCAACCCTATGACTCTTTAACCAAAAAATACCATTTGAAAACATGGTATGTACCTCTTCCAAGGACCAGCACACCTTATATAACAATATCCATATCCCTTTGAAACTTTATTGTCTTACTTAGATTGTCTTTCTCTTACATAAAATTTATTACTGTAAGATCTGGTTGTTGTTAGGGACTACCAGTTAAAATAAAGCTCTTGAGTCTATCCAGGTTCTTTCTAGTCTGTCCCCTTGTTTTAGTTCTGAAAATCATGAATGTCCTCAAGATTCAAGCGAAGTTGCCCAGAGCAACTCTATCCAGCTCACCTGGTGCACGGTCCTTTGGATCACTTGCAAGGGGCTCAGTAAATTTCAACTAGATTTTCATACTTGCTGTAGCAAACATAATGAAACATGCTCTTTTGAGATAATTACATAGTTTAATCCTTAACAGTCCAGTTTATTACTTAAATATGTGGGTATAAAATACCCAAAGAGGATTGTCACAGTCTTTCTTAAACTATCTACTAGCAACAGTTATGCTGTAACTATCCCTTGAGCTAGTTTTTCTTTTTGTTCCAGAGAATTATACCTTCCTTTCACCCTGTCTACAGACCATCCTCATCTGGCAGATAATTAATTCAAGAGCCTTATTCCCTGGAGTGTTTTAAGATCATAGCTTACTAAAAGTATATAAGCCACTTCCTCAATATTGGAAATGAAGCAGACTGTGTGATAATGCAAATGGTGTTTAATTATTCATAAAACAAATCACAGTTGCAAAGATATAAAAAAAATTAGAAGCATTAGAGTAAAAGACTGAAAGGACAAATTCATGATCAAAGGCCCTTCAAGTTAATAACAAATATATGGTAAAGATACTTAGATGATCAGGACTCTTGAAAGAAAGTGTCAATTATTATTTCTAAAAACCATTTGAATAGAGTTGATCAAAATCTTTCCTAATCACTATGAAAATAAAGTAATATTTAGATTTTCTTTTTTTTCACTAAGAATAAATGCTATTTTGTGTACAACAGAAAAAGAATTTCACAGTGTTTAATGCAAGCCCAACTGTACTCTTTCCCAGCAATTTTCATCACTTATACCCTAAATTGATTAGGAAAAGAGCAGTTCTTTGCCTAGAATGCCTATTTCTTTCTAAGACCCCCTTATTTGGACTGGTAAAGAAAACCATGAGACAGCTACTGTATTCTGTCTGTCCTAAATATCCCTTTGCCATGTTCCACCCAAGTGTCCAAGTTTTTTATGTTGTCCTGATGTTCCTTCTCTTAGATCCAAGAATCTGATAAACCTATTCTCTCTATACTATAGTGCCTTCATGAGATTCCTTTCATGAGAGTTTTTACATTTTAAGCAACAACCACACAGGCAAGACAGCTGCATGTGTAAATAAACCTGACTATAGCTCTGTGATGGGCCAGGTTAACTTATCTATTACAGATGGAAAATGTGTGCTGCACACACTATTCATTCAAGTTTTTAACTTAACATTATTTAACCCATAACTGCTCAAAAAAATAAGAGAAGAGGAAAAAATAGAAGAGGAAAAGGAAAGAAAAGAAAAAAAAGAAAAGGAAAGGAAAGGAAAGGAAAGGAAAGGAAAGAGGAAAGGAAAGGAAAGAGGAAAGGAAAGGAAAGGAAAGGAAAGGAAAGGAAAGGAAAGGAAAGGAAAGGAAAGGAAAGGAAAGGAAAGGAAAGGAAAGGAAAGGAAAGGAAAGGAAAGGAAAGGAAAGGAAAGGAAAGGAAAGGAAAGGAAAGGAAAGGAAAGGAAAGGAAAGGAAAGGAAAGGAAAGGAAAGGAAAGGAAAGGAAAGGAAAGGA